>SJYA01001891.1:179801-356486 GCA_006410615.1 Neotragus moschatus
TCCAGGCAAGAATACTGGAGTGGGTTGCCATTTCCTTCTCCAGTGCATGAAAGTTTAAAGTGAAAAGGAAGTCGCTCAGTCGTGTCCGACTCTGTGCGACCCCACAGACTGCAGCCCACCGGGCTCCTCCGTCCATGGGAGTCTCCAGGCAAGAGTACTGGAGTGGGTCGCCAGTGCCCTCTCTGATCCATACGTGACTACTGGAAAAACTATAGCTTTGACTAGACGGACCTTTGTTGGTAAAGTAATATCTCTGCTTTTTAATATGCTCTCTAGGATGAGCCTAGCTTTTCTTCCAAGGAGCAAGCGTCCTTTAATGTCATGGCCGCAGACACCATCTGCAGTGATTTTGGAGCCCCCTAAAATAAAATCTATCACTGTTTCCACATCTTTAGCCATGAAGTGATGGGACTGCATGTCACGACCTCAGCTCCTCTTATGCACAGCATGGGCTCTGGACAGCCAGGCTTCAGTAGATGTGGTGTGTGGGTTCAGCTGTTGTAGCTCACAGGCTCTAGAGTGAGGGATCAGTGGTTCTGGCACTCAGGCTCTGTTGCCCTGTGGCATGCGGGATCTTCCCGAACCAGAAATCAGTGATGTCCCCTGCATTGACAGGCAGATTCTTATCCACTATGCCACCAGAGAAGTCTCCGTTTTAGTTTTCAAATATAGTCTTTGTTTCTGCTACACCAAAGACGGAGGCATCACTATTGCTCCTCATATCTATTTACTTTTCAGTTCAGTTCAGTTCAGTCACTCAGTCATGTTCGACTCTTTGTGACCCCATGGACTACAGCATGCCAGGCTTCCTTGTCCATCACCAATTCCCAGAGTTTACTCAAACTCATGTCCATTGAGTCGGTGATGCCATCAAACGATCTCATTCTCTGTCGTCCCCTTCTCCTCCCACCTTCAATCTTTCCCAGCATCAGGGTCTTTTCAAATGAGTCAGTTCTTTGCATCAGGTGGCCAAAGTATCGGAGTTGAAGCTTCAGCATCAGTCCTCCCAATGAATATTCAGGGCTGATTTCCTTTAGGACTGACTGGTTGGATCTCCTTGCTGTCCAAGGGAATCTCAAGAGTCTTCTCCAACACCACAGTTCAAAAGCATCAATTCTTCGGCGCTCAGATTTCTTTATAGTCCAACTCTCACATCCATACATGACTACTGGAAAAACCAAAGCCTAGACTAGATGGACCTTTGTTGGCAAAATTATGTCTCTGCTTTTTAACATGCTGCCTATGTTCGTCATAACTTTTCTTTCAAGGAGTAAGCGTCTTTTAATTTCATGGCTGTAGTCACCATCTGCAGTGATTTTGGAGCCCCCCCAAAATAAAGTCAGCCACTGTTTCCCCATCTATTTCCCATGAAGTGATGGAACTGGATGCCATAATCTTAGGTTTTTGAATGTTCAGTTTTAATCCAACTTTTTCACTCTCCTCTTTCACTTTCATCAAGAGGCTCTTTAGTTCCTTTTCACTTTCTGCCATAAGGGTGGTGTCATTTGCGTATCTGAGGTTATTGATATTTCTCCCAGCAATCTTGATTCCAGCTTGTGCTTCATCCAGCCCAGCGTTTCTCATGATGTACTCTGCATATAAGTTAAATAAGCAGGGTGACAATATACAGCCTTGATTTAGTTTTAGCTTTTAGATATTCCACTCTTTAGCTTACTCAGAGTTTATTTTGATATATGGTATAAGTTTTGTTCCAACGTGTTACTGTTTCAACAAGAGCTATTCAAAGGCTATTTGTTTTATTCTTCCCTGATGCAATGCCATGAAACCCATCTTGTAGAATTAGTTGTGGTTCATGAAGTTTGCCCCTCTGCGTACCCAAAGCTCTGGACCCTGAGTGAAATCTTGTCATCCTATGATACTTATTTACTTAAAAGAAAATGAAGTATGCCTGTTTTGGAGCCAACCTACCTGAAGCTGGCTTTCTGATCAATGTGATATTTACCTGCAACCCAATGCCAATCAGTCTTTGTTAGGTTGTTTATAAACACAGGATTCTGAGCCTGCTAGCAACCGTTCTGTGTGTGGGGAGCAAGATAGCACTTCAGGAATATGACTCCAGAAAACCCCTCCAAGGAGTGAGGGTCCAGGAAGGTACTGTAAGCATCGGTAGGAGGCAGGATGACTCCTCTCCTCGGCTTTTGTCTCCATGAAGGAACTCCTCCCAAGGCAGGACTCCTGGCCCCTCAGCATGCTGTTTTCCCTAGCTGAGGAGGAAGAATGATTGATTACCTGAGTGATAAGTTCCAGAGAGAAGGAGCTGGGTGTGTAGGCTCCATCTCTCTCCTTTCTGTCTCTGATGCTTCTTGTTGATTCCTGGTTTCTGTGCGCTTAACATGAGAGCCCAGCCTTGAGGGTGGGGGCCATGAGATCTTAGAAATGCATGTGGTTGGAAGAGTAAATCTGCCTAGCTATTGAGTTTATTGTTAAGAAGCCTTTATGCTATGCTCCTTAGCCACATCTTCCCACTTAGCATATATTTTGATTTCCAATTACCAAACTCCTGGATCTCTCTCTCAATTGATTGCAAGCATGGATGGATATCAAAGTGTCATCTATTTTCTTCAAGCTCCACAGTAATCCAAGATCAAGAATTAACATATTGAAAAGAATTAAAGTAATTCACTTCTTAATTGCATAAAGATTAATTTGATCGACCTCACTGGATATTAGTAAAAATGAAAGACACTTTCTGATTTTTCTTTTCTTGAGATTTCATGCATTGTGAACAAGAGTACTCAGGAAGTGACAACATACTTAACATTCATATATAATTATATGTAAATATATATATTTCAAATCTTAAAAGATGATGCTGTGAAAGTGCTGCACTCAATATGCCAGCAAATTTGGAATACTCAGCAGTGGCCACAGGGCTGGAAAAGGACAGTTTTCACTCCAATTCTAATGAAAGGCAATGTCAAAGAATGTTCATACTACCACACAATTGCACTAGTCTCACAGGCTAGCAAAGCAATGCTCAAAATTCCCCAGGCCAGGCTTCAACAGTATGTGAACCATGAAATTCCAGATGTTCAAGCTGGATTTAGAAAAGGCAGAGGAACCAGAGATCAAATTGTCAACATCTGTTGGATCATTGAAAAAGCAAGAGAGTTCCAGAAAAACATCTGCTTCTGCTTTATTGACTACACCAAAGCCTTTGACTGTGTGGATCACAACACACTGTGGAAAATTCTGAGAGAGATGGGCATACCAGACCATCTGACCTGCCTCCTGAGAAATCTGTATGCCAGTCAGGAAGCAACAGTTAGAACTGGACATGGAACAACAGGCTGGTTCAAAATGGGAAAAGGAGTACATCAAGCCTATATATTGTCATCTGCTTATTTAATTTCTATTCAGAGCACATCATGTGAATTGCTAGGGTGGATTAAGCACAAGTTGGAATCAAGATTGCTGGGAGAAATATCAATAACCTCAGATATGCAGATGACACCACCCTTATGGCAGAAAGAGAAGAAGAACAAAAAAGCTTCTTGATGAAAATGAAAGAGAAGAGTGAAAAGGTTGGCTTAAAACTGAACATTCAGAAAACTAAGATCACGGCATCTGGTCCCATCACTTCATGGCAAATAGATGGGGAGACAATGGAAACAGTGAGAGGCTTTATTTTTTTTGGAGAGAGGGCTTCAAAATCACTGCAGATGGTGACTACGGCCAAGAAATTAAAAGATACTTGCTCCTTGGAAAAAAAGTTGTGACCACCTTAGATAACATGTGAAAAAGCAGAGGTATTACTTTGCCAACAAAAATTTGTGTAGTCAAAGCTATAGTTTTTCCAGCAGTCATGTATGGATGTGAGAGTTGGACTATAAAGAAAGCTGAGCACCAAAGAATTGATGCTTTTGAACTGTGGTATTGGAGAAGACTCTTGAGAGTCCCTTGGATAGAAAGGAGATGCAACCAGTCCATCCTAAAGGAAATCAGTCCTGAATATTCATTAGGAGGACTGATGCTGAAGCTGAAACTCCAATCCTTTGACCATCTGATGGGAAGAACTGACTCATTTGAAAAGACCCTGAAGCTGGGAAAGATTGAGGGCAGGAGAAGAAGGGGATGACAGACGATAAGATGGTTGGATGGCATCACAAATTGATGGACATGAGTTTGAGCAAGCTCTGAGAGTTGGTGATGGACAAGGAAGCCTGGCATGCTGCAGTCCATGATGTCTCAAAAAGTCAGACATGACTGAGTGACTGAACTGATATTGATAATATTCTAGATAGATTGGAGAAGGAAATGGCAGCCCACTCCAGTATACTTGCCTGAGAAATCCTATAGCCAGAGGTACCTGGTGGACTACAGTCCAAGGGGTCGCAGAGTTAGACACAACTGAGTGGCTGATGACATTTTAGATAGTTAGATAGATGTGATCGATGTGTTGATCGCTGGTTGGATAGACAGATGGCTATATAGAGAGCAACACTTCTGATCTTGAAGACATACACACACACACACACACACACAGGTCTTTAGATCTATATTCTCTATTTCTCTTCAATTTCCACAAAGCATGTTAAAACAACTCTTAATCTTATAAACAGCAGTACTTGGTTTTCCCTTTATGTTTTGAAGACTCCAAATTTCCAAAGGGGCTGACATTACCTGTGTGGTGTTACTGCCCTTGGACTGAAGGAGCATCTGCCATTGTTGGTTGCAGGGAGTTGTTTCAGTGGTTCTGGCTCTCTCAGGGCCTGTGAACATTCACCTAACCTCATCTGATGGAAATATTTGACAGAACTTGTCAAGCGCCTCTGGTTCTTTTCTGCAATACTAGTGAAGTGATGAATGGTCAAAGAGTAGATTCTAAAATGAGAGTGTTCATGCCTGCTGAACTCATCCGGGGGATTATCCCCCTCCAACCACACTATGAGGTGATGGAGGTAAAAACATGCCTCATGGGACTTGGTATACAGCTGGCAATAGGTACTGCTTAAGACAAAAAAAAGTGATCAAGCAACTCACTCACAGTAAACATGAATCCCAATAAAGAATAAGAAAATAAAGCCAGTAATTTGAAGGGCTCTCATCTTTATGCTTCCTTGGAGTTCTGTATGTAATAGTGTTTCTTGTAGTTTTGTGTCTAGGAGCCAGCATTTGTTATTAGAGTAAAATGACATTGCCTAAGTGCCATCGTCTTAACTGAGAAACACCAGAAGTCTGGCAAAAGTGCCCCTCCTCATGTTTATTTTGTTGTCAAATGCAATGGATTACGGCACCTTAATCTGGAGAAAACAAAAGAAGGCAGGTTTTGAGAAGTCAAGAAATCACATAACAATGATTTCCAGGAAAGATCTTGCATTCTATCTCCTTTCAATTTCCTCACATAACACAGAATCAGCTCCACTCTTCCAGAATCACCAGGTAGAGCTGTGGGAATCAGAAAAGAAAGCCAAGTCCTTCTCTCACATTTCAGAACTCTTTGCATAATCACTTTTGACCTTGGATGGATTTCACTAAATGGGTCACCTGGAAGATGGCCTCTTTCTAAAAGTCCACCCTGTCCTTTAAAGACTGGATTTAATGACACTTGTGAAGGCACACACTGTTAGTCACTCAGTGGTGTCTGACTCTGTGACCCCATGGACTGTAGCCTTCCATACTCCACTGTCCCTGGAATTCTCCAGGCAAGAATATTGGAGTTGGTTGCCATTTTCTTCACCAGGGGATCTTTCTGATCTAGGAATCAAACCCAGCTCTCCCACATTGCTGAAGAATTCTTCTGCTTTCCTGGGCAGGTGAGATAGTTCTAAGAAAATGACTTTTTTTCTTCTTTACATGGGGTTGCTTTCTTCTGAACAAGCCTTGCATTTACAGGAATTTTATGCTACAGTATGAATAATGAATCTGGAAAAGCATTTTTTCCAGGATAGATGTATGTTCAGTTCAGTTGCTCAGTCATGTCCGACTCTTTGCGACCCCATGAATCACAGCACACCAGGCCTCCCTGTCCATCACCAACTCCTGGAGTCCACTCAAACCCATGTCCATTGAGTCGATGATGCCATCCAACCATCTTATCCTCTGTCATCCCTTTCTCCTCCTGCCCTCAATCTTTCCCAGCATCAGGGTCTTTTCCAATGAGTTAGCTCTTCACATTAGGTGGCCAAAGTATTGGAGTTTCAGCTTCAACATCAGTCCTTCCAATGAACACCCAGAACTGATCTCCTTTAGGATGGACTGGTTGAATCTCCTTGTAGTCCAAGGGACTCTCAAGAGTCTTCTCCAACACCACAGTTCAAAAGCATCAATTCTTCAGTGCTCAGCTTTCTTTATAGTCCAACTCTCACATCCATACCTGACCACTAGAAAAACCATAGCCTTGACTAGACAGACGTTTGTACAAAAGTATTTTCTCCCTGTTATTTAATCATGACTGTTCTCATTACACATACCTGTTCCTAGATAAGTGGAACAATATAAAATTATGTCCAAGAAAAGCTAAAAATATTTTATTGGGTATTAGATGATTCTGAAACAAATACTTTAAATTTTTTCTTTGTATTGACCAAGGCAGAGAAAGGTTATTCTAATTCCACTCATCACTTAATAAACATTACTGTGCATCTTTTACAAGCCATGTACAGTGTCTGTATCAGCTTATAGAAGAACAGCCACTGTGGAGACCCTGCCTTTGAGGCTGTGGGGCTGTGTGAGGGCATCTATGCCTGATTCTGAAGTCAGTACCAGGGAGCCCTCTCACCCCGAGATAAGCCACTTACCCCCGTCAGCCTAATTAAAAGTGATAATCTGGTCTCTAGTGGGCCTTCTGGTTTGGTTTTGTTGAATTTCTCGGTGAGGTCAAGGACTGGGTGTGGGGGAAAAGTACAGACACAAGAAGGTGCTATCAGTCCAGCCCACACAGACCCTTAATTAAGAATAGATTTGGCCCCTAGAACCTGCAACATTACTCATGTGAGTAAAGTGAACCCTGCGATGAACTGGGGACCTTGGTGCTTATGATGTGTTAACACAGTTCATCCTTGGCTTAAAAACTAAGTTGCCATTCTGTAGATAATGGCTGTACATGTGAGGGGGGTGGGTATATGAGGAATTTATGAACCTGCCTGTCAGTTTTGTTGTAATCTTAAAACTGCTTAAAAAAAAGGTCTTAAATAAAAATAACACTCAGGGCAGATGTTTTTGGTAAAACTTTTATTTCACTTTTATGTATACTAAATTGCTTCAGTTGTGTCCAACTCTCTGTGGCCCTATGGACTGTAGCCCGCCAGGCTCCTCTGTCCATGGAATTCTCCAGGCCAGAATACTGGAGTGGGTTTCCATTTCCTCCTCCAGGGGATCTTCCCGACTCAGGGATAGAGTCCCTGTCTCCTGCGTCTCCTGCATTGAAGGTGGATTCTTTACTGGCTGAGCCATCATATGTACACATACTGTATAAATGTGTGTGCTTGTTGGATTGTGATGTAAAACCTTTTTTTGGGGGGTCAAAAATGTTTGCAGGCCACTGTAGTTAAGTTATACTTGCAAATAAAAGCACAAATTAACCTCAAAAAGCAAAAGAAAACAAATAGAACAGGTTTGGTTCTTGCTAAAGATACTTGGAGTCTAGTTTCTGTCCCCTCTGCCCTACGCTCACCCCTGAGTCAGTGTGCCCTCTGTAGAGACAGAGAGTCATCCCATACGGGATTGGCCAGTGACCTCCCTTTACACTCTCACATTTTAAACTTGAAAGGAAAGGAACTTCTCAATGAATCATTGAGAGAGCATGCTCCCTTTTACTGTGTCTCAATAATGAATGAGAAGCAGAGTCAGTAAGAGCACAGATCCACCCGAGTGTAATTACAGGCGCTCAGTCGGCTTCTGGCTCGTCCCCCACCTGCCACTCCTGTAGTTTTTGTTCTGCTGCCGTGGCTGGCCCACCATTATCATACCTGCACCTTACAGCTTCTTGCTTCCATAGTTTGCTCTTATTATTCAATATGTCTTTGTTTACTTGGCTGGCTCTCTCTCCATGTTCCAAAACTAGGCTCAGAGACCATTTCCTTCTTCTGCCTCTCTTTGGTATCCTGTGGTTAGGGCACCAGGGCCATCCTTTCAATTATTGTAATGTATCACAACTATCTATTTACATATCTGTCTTTTCCTACCAGACTAAAAGCATGAAAGTGTCTTATTCATTTTTTCAATTTGTTTGTAATTGGAGGATGGTTGTTTTGCAATATTGTGTTGGGTCTTTTCTTATGACAATGGGCATCAGCCATAGGTATACATATGTCTTCTCCCTCTTGAAACCCTCCACCCCCACCATATCCTACCCCTCCAGGTTGTCACAGTTGAGCTCTACACTGAGCTCCCTGTGTTATACAGCAAGTTCTTATATGCAGAGTAATCATGAGAAACGCTGGCCTGGAAGAAACACAAGCTGGAATCAAGATTGCCAGGAGAAATATCAATAACCTCAGATCCTTATGGCAGAAAGTGAAGAGGAACTAAAAAGCCTCTTGATGAAAGTGAAAGAAGAGAGTGAAAAAGTTGGCTTAAAGCTCAACATTTAGAAAACAAAGATCATGGCATCTAAGATCATCATTTCCCATCACTTCATGGGAAATAGATGGGGAAACAGTATCAGACTTTATTTTTTTGGGCTCCAAAATCACTGCAGATGGTGACTATAGCCATGAAATTAAAAGACGCTTACTCCTTGAAAGAAAAGTTATGAGCAACCTAGATAGCATATTCAAAAGCAGAGGTATTACTTTGCCGACTAAGGTCCATCTGGCCAAGGCTATGATTTTTCCAGTGATCACGTATGGATGTGAGAGTTGGACTGTGAGGAAGGTTGAGGGCTGAAGAATTGATGCTTTTGAACTGTGGTGTTGGAGAAGACTCTTGAGAGTCCCTTGGACTGCAAGGAAATCCAACCAGTCCGTTCTAAAGGNGGTGTCTGTTCTGTTACCCCGGCATATTAAATACTTTATTCTTGGTCAAAATATCCTTGTGCCACAATATTTTTACTCTCAAAACTTTGTTTTCATTTTACATTGCATTCTGGGCACTCTGAATTAAGTAGAACCTAAAACCAGTATGACTTTATTTTTACTTTTTGTGAATTTTTTATTTAAATTCAAAAACTCTGCCAAGTTTATTCTAAGTCATTTCATCTGTGTGTGGGGGGGGGGTGGGGGGCAAGTTAATGAACTCTATTGACTCATAAACTTAGGTAATGCCTCTTGTTTTCTTTATTTTTGCAATCTCTTAAAAAGGGTTCTCTTAATGAGTGATTGTTTAGCTTCAATTGTTATAATTTTTATTCCCAATGGCTGTTGATTATTTAGTCATTTTTTTCTTCTATAGTTTCTACTATTATTATTATATTTTTCTTTATATCTAGATATCTGTAATCTTTACTAGTGATTCAATGAGCGTGAGTCTGAGTGAACTCCGGGAGTTGGTGATGGACAGGGAGGCCTGGCATGCTACGATTCATGGGGTTGCAAAGAGTCAGACACGACTGAGCGACTGAACTGAACTGAACTTACTAGTGATTGCATTTTCTACAAGGGCAATTATGTTCTTTACTATAACTGAAGCCGACTTTAATTTTTCCATGTGGTATCTTTTTCTTTACTATATTCTTTTTATATACTTGCCAGCCACATTTAGAATTCAACATTCTCCCTATTCTCTTATTTTTCCCATTTTATATGTATTTGACATGTTTATGGCATACTGTTTTCTTAAGGAAAAACTGTATTTATTAGCTTAAGGTCAATGTTGTTTTTTATCCTTGAATGAGGTAAAGCCTAACACTGTTGATATTTGCAAAGGACACTATTCTCTTCCATGGATATCACTTTCTTTCTGTTTCTAGAATCTCATAATCGGTTTACTGCTCTCTTCAGTGATGCATATCTTCTCTAGGCAAATTCCAGGATCAAGCAAGCCTTTAAATAGCCTAGTTACGCAGAAGTTATGCAAAATATTATCCTGTGTCTCCTGCCCTTTACTCTAAATATTAGAAGGTGAATTAGTTCCTAGCTAATTGTAAATACTCTATATATTTTCAGAATGAATTGTCCTCAGGCGTTAGCAGTGGTCTACTAATTTCTGCTTTTTCCTTGCAATGATCCTTGAAATGCTTCATCAATTTTCAGTCCTCTACAAGGGAAAGTTGTGGACTTCTGTAGACTAATGATATATAATGACTAGGTTAGGAGAGTAGTCCTGACCAAGTCTGGAATGAGAAATAGGAGTTAAGAGTGACCTCAGACTTTTTCATTGGCTCCTTGAATTAAAATCTTTATTGGATGTTATGTTGATGGATAAGATCTTTCTTTCTGTATAATAGCATTCTTATTTCATATAATCAGACATAAGTTAGTTCCTAATCATTTATTAGCTGGCTAATATGTAACCTTTCATCTTGGAGACTTAAATATATTTCATCAGTATTTGTGGTTTCATCTGCTGCTACAATTTATTTTTCTGTTTTCATTTGTATATCAAAGGTCTGGCACAGGTAGGCAGCTGTCATCTGAAACTTACACCATTACTTTCTAACACAGATTTCAGCGTCTTTAATAATAATTGATAATGGCTTTTGCTGCCTGTTGATACATTTGCTTTAATGATTAAGATTTATCATGATATTAAAAACTCTCAAGTAAGGAAAAATTTAATGTAATCGCCTTTCAGAAAATTTCACATGACTTGAATAGCTGATGATATGCCTTTAAAAAAAAAATCTGAGAAAATAATTTTTCTTGAACTTTTGAGAAGTATAACTTGAAAGAAAAGTAGACTTTTGTTTTAAAATTCATATTTTTTATGATTATGGAACAAATTTTATGCAACTATATAGAAAATATGAAATTCCAATTTAGAATTCCATCATGAAACTACATCATTCTAATTTCTCCATGCCACGGTTTGTTAATATTCCTCAAAGTCCCAGGATGCAACTATAAGACTGCATTCAAGTCTATGAACATGAGGCAATCATGCTCAGCAGAGTATAACAATAATTATAATAGAGATTAAATAAAAATAATTAGAAAAAGTTCATCTAGTTTTGATGTATTAATTATTCTGACCCTGTTCTATTCAGAGTCTAATTATCTGGTTCAGTGAAAATGCCAAGATTTCTACGACTCATAAAAATTACATTCAAGTAATTATGTCAGCAAACTAAACAGTATTCATTTACCATGCCTTTTTATGCACACATTTGAATATGCTTTTTTAACTGTTTTTGCTCTTTGTTCCTATTCATGGGAAATAATACCTGTAGAGAAATTTGAAAGTCAGTTGCACTCTGAGTGTAATGTGCAATTCTTGCCGATATTCTTCTTTTGTAAGACTGCTGTAAGTCTCATATAACCTTTGTTTAAAAAACATGAATTAAAGTTCACTCTTCAGTTGTTTCAAAGAAACCTTTAAAACCTGTAGCTGTAGTTAAAAAAAAATTTTTTTTTAAGCAGTAATACAAAGCATCTCCTTGAAAGTTTCTTACCTTTGGTAGCTCAGAAACAAAGTAGGCCTCCAGAGTTACTTTTCTACCTTTACTTCTTTTAAAGACATATAATGGTATCCTATAAAAGAGCCTGGATTTAGAAAAACTTGTGTGTGTATATAATATTGGTATCTTAATCTCATCAACTAAGTTTTAATATAGTTACATATTTCACATCACTCAGCAGTTTTAAGCTATGGAATGTTTTCCATTTTTATGGCCCAGTTAGGAATTCCTTAATGCTCACAGCTAAGTAACTTCATATAACAAAGACACAGAATTACACTGGTGAGGAAATCAATATCTGTTCCATTCCTTTTAATCTCTTTTACTATCTTAGTGAAGTATTCCATAGACATTTTTTAAGCAAAAATTTGTTGCTGGAAGTATTCAGATGATTGCTTTGCTTCTGTTTCCTTCTTTGTATGGATAGACAAACAGAAGATTGGTTGAATTCATAACCTTCAGTTGACTTCATATTGGGAAGAATATGCTGGTGGTTAAGGTTTGAACTCTTTCCCTGGTGTTGTAGTAGTAAGATATATCTATGATACACACAAATATGTATGTAGTTATGGCCTATTTGTTAAAGGGGGGACTACATCTACCTTGATTCTCGGTTTATTTTCAGGAACTACAAATTAGTTCCAAAATTTATCCAGGATAGGAAGGGGCAGAAGAATCAAGGAAAGCTATTAAAATGGATGGAGCTGAAGTGAGACTAAGATGAGAAGAAGGCAATAAAAAATTTACATAAAATACACTCACAACCATGGCAAGGCTACCATGGCTCTGTATTCACTGAACATAGCTGAGGGGCTTCCCTGATGGCCCAGGGGGTAAAAATTCTGCCTGTAAGGCAGGAGACACAAGAGATGCGGGTTTGATCCCTGGGTCAGGAATATTCCACTGGAGGAGGAAATGGCAACATACCCCAATATTCTTGCCTGAAAAGCCCCATGGACAGAGAAGCCTGTCAGGCTACAATCCAGTGTTGCAAAGAATGGGACATGACTGAGCAACTAAATGTATGCACACATGTAATTAGGTAAAAATGGAAGTGAGGTTAGTGATGGAGCTGGTGCTGAAGACAAGTGGCCCAAAGACATGATTCCTTTGTGTTTTATATTCATAGAAATGACCCTGCTAGGACCTCCACAATAGAATTTTTTCATAGTCTCTACTTTTAAGCATACATTGAAGAGTTTGTCAGTGCTAATACTAATAAGATATCATGAGAAACAATAAACTTTACAGAGAAAATGTCCTCCTTTGAATTTGTGAGCTGTACTCAGTATCTTAACTTGTTCTGAAATACCAGACATTGAAAATGAAACAATAAAATTTTATAGGTAGCAGTCTGCATGTAGGCTTTAAGTAGAACAAGGACCCAAGTTTTTGCACATGTTCAGATAATCACATATACAGAGTATGTCACTTTCCCCCTATTCTTGAAATAACAGATTTAGAAGTAAGTAACTAGCTGTTTTGTGTTTTAATGCAAAGTGTCTCATTTTGATACCTGTTAAGTTTTCCCCTTGAACACGTTACTTGTTATTGCTGCAATACAGAAAATAAGATAATAATAGGAATGTATGCTTGCAGTTCACCATCTAAATACATGGACCTAACAGACAAGGATGGAATAGGTTTTGGCAAAGGCTTCAGTGGAAGGGAAGCTCATCTTACCTGGTTTGGGTAACCCATCTTTCCACATGCTGTGGCCCTCCTCATCCAACCTTATTCTGCTAGGTTGAACAGAATTCCCCAAGATTGCCTTTACAGTTTTCTTCCCTGCCTCTCAATCAGCTGCTCAACTGATGGACCCGTGTGGGATATCTTGGGGTAATTTCTGGTGACACTGGAAAGACAGCTCTGGAGTTGATCTCCACCCCTTCAATTTATCCACAGTGTTCTCATCTTTCCAGTGGCTCACTAGCCGCCCTTGGAACTTGACCTGAGAGGCTAGAACCCTATCAGGAGTCTCTTTTAACCTGAGTTCTAGATGCATCCCGTTGGTCCCCTTCCTTCACTCTCGGTGAAGTGCTATCATTTTGGAGCCAGAAATATTGCCATACCCTGTCAAATGTAGAAATTAAACTATAGCGTCAGACTGCTTGCTTTCAAATCTTTTCCTTCACAGCTTGATGGCCTAGAGCAGATTACTGAACCTCTATTGTCAGCAGTATTCCCTGTCTCATAGGTTGTTTGAGATTAAATAAATCTGTGAATATATGTGCAGTGAAGTAAAGCTCTTGGCAAACAGTTGGCATGATGTAAGTTTTAGCCATAAAATGACAATACCATTTTACATAAAAAGGTTACTATGAGTTGTTTTTGTCATTCTCTACTTGTAATTTATATTATACATACCAAGCCCCAAATTTTCTATGTTTGGCTCTTGATACTCAAGCAAATTATTTAGAAGTCCTTAGGTTTTCTTCTCTGTCAAATGTGTGGCATTTGCAAATAAAAAACATTTGTATTTCAAATTGTTACCCCTCTTACATATTTTAAAACTTACTGAGAAGTTCAGTAGTTTTTTAGTTAGTTTAGGCTACATCTACAATTCACCCAAGGCAGGGGGTGGCACTGAATCAGGTTTGAATGGTCTATATTTTATACAAATACATATGAAAAACAAAAAAAAATCCAGTTTGAAAATTATACATTTTCATGTATAAATTTGTGCAATGTAAATGCTTGATAACATAGACAAAGAAGTTTTTACGCACACTCAGTTGTTTCTGACTCTTTGAAACACATAGGTTTTCCCAGCAAGAACACTGGAATGGATTACCATTTCCTACTCCATGGATGGAGTGATCTTTCTCATCCAGGGATGGAACTGAGTCTCTGATGTTCTCAGGGATCAAACCCTGTCTCTGGCAGGTGGATTTTTTACCACTGAGTCACTGGGGAAACCCAGAAAAACAAATCTTTATGACTATTAATAAAATAGGAGCTTCCCCATCTTGAAATCTGTCAACACGCACTGCACAATATTTTTGTAGAGACTTTCTCTTTCAGGATCTCAATGAGTTTTACTCCTTTATAGAGTAGACCTTATCTTCATCATGCAAACACTAAAACTGATACTTAGAGATGGTAGGTGATTCTAAGTGAGTAGTAAGTAATAGCAAAATTTAAATTCATGTTTTCTTCCCTGTGGCCCATCAACAGATTAATGGATTAAAAAGATGTGGCATATGTATACAAAGGAATATAACTCAGCCATGAGAAGGAAGGTTATTCTGCAATTTGTGACTTGGATGGACCTTAAGCATGTTATGCTATCTGAGATAAGTCAAACACTGTATGATGTCACTAATATGTGAAATTGACCAATGTCAAACCTCAAAAATAAATAAATAAATAAATAAATAAATAAAGTAAAAGTGTGATTACTGAGAGGAAAAGTTAAATTTTTGCTAAACCTTTGAGAGCAGGTTCTTATCTCATGGAATGTAGCCTTTAGGCTCTCTCAAGTGTTATTTTTCCTTCGGGGACTTTCCAGGAAACAGCTAACCATCAGAATGTGGCCCGACCACCCGTTTCGACCTGATAACAAACGAGCTTATCCCTGTTAAGGTTAAGACCTGTGCACCAATCAGACTATCCCCACCCTAGTGGTACCTGTTTGTGGTTTTTGTGCTTAAAAACTGCTCTGNAGTGTTATTTTTCCTTCGGGGACTTTCCAGGAAACAGCTAACCATCAGAATGTGGCCCGACCACCCGTTTCGACCTGATAACAAACGAGCTTATCCCTGTTAAGGTTAAGACCTGTGCACCAATCAGACTATCCCCACCCTAGTGGTACCTGTTTGTGGTTTTTGTGCTTAAAAACTGCTCTGTAACGACTGTTCGGGGTTCGTTCCTCCCTGGAGGTGACTGAANTATTATACAGAGTGAAGTAAGCCAGAAAGAAAAACACCAATACAGTATACTAATGTATATATATGAAATTTAGAAAGACGGTAACAATAACCCTGTATGTGAGACAGCAAAAGAGACACAGATATATAGAACAGTCTTTTGACTCTGTGGGAGAGGGCGAGGGTGGGATGATTTGGGGGAATGCATTGAAACATGTATAATATCATATATGAAACGAATTGGTAGTCCAGGTTCGATGCATGATAGTGGATGCTTGGGGCTGGTGCACTGATACGACCCAGAAGGATGGTATGGGGAGGGAGGAGGGAGGGGGGTTCAGGATGGGGAATACGTGTATCCTGTGGCAGATTCATGTTGATGTATGGCAAAACCAATACAATATTGTAAAGTAATTAACCTCCAATTAAAATAAATAAATTTATATTAAAAAATAAATGTTTGCCAAAAACAAAAACAACAACAAAAAAATAAAAATAAAAGGAATTTCTGTACTGTTCTCCACAGTGGTTATATCAGTTTACGTTCCCACCAACAGTGCAAGAAGCTTCTCTTTTCTCCATACCCTCTCTAGCATATACTGTTTATAGATTTTTTGGTGATGGCAATTCTGACTGATATGAGGTGCTACCTCATTGTAGTTTTGATTTGCATTTCTTTAACAACAAGCAATGGTGAGTATCTTTTCATGTGTTTGTTGGCCATCTGTATGTCTTCTTTGGAGAAATGTCTGTTTAAGTCTTCTGCACAGTTTTTGTTTGGGTTGTTTGTTTTTCTGGTATTGAGCTGCATGAGCTATTTGTATATTTTGGAGATTAATCTTTTGTCAGTTCTTTTATTTGCAATTATTTTATCCCATTCTGAGGGCTGTCTTTTCATCTTGTTTATAGTTTCCTTTGCTGTGCAAATCTTATTTACATTTTAAGGCTCTAGCACAGAACTTGGCATAGAGTATTATCTCTATAAATAATTTTGTAAATGGAACAGAGGACATTTAAAAGTATATTTCCTTATGTTCTCATATTTGCTAAAGGGCTCAGAATAAAACTGGCAGCAATGCTTTAAAAATGGATATATATTTGTTTATAAACGCTTTTTATGGAAAAAGGGATAAAGACTGACCAGACACTAAACTTTCCCCAAACTCACAGCCCCCAAACTGCCTTTTAAACTACTTTCATCTTTCACTTTGCCCCTAAGTGACCTTCATGTGGTCCATTGAATTAGTTTTGAAGGCTTGCTTATCACATCAACTTCTAAGATTTTCATAAAGTCATTCTATGCCTGGGTTACTCTGCTTGTGAAATTAAAGATGATATTGACTTCTGCTAAGCAAGGCTGATGAAATGATCCTTGATTGAAAAGTTTTATAACCAAATGCTGGCAAACCATGATTTGAGGCACATTTTCCCAAGGTTCTGATAATCATATTAGTGATCAAAGGGAGAAAAAATGTGTTTGCAATTTGACAGTTTTTTATTTCTCTCTTTCAAGTCAAGCTCACTCAGTTAAATAACTTGGTCAATTTTGATTCACGTCTCCTTTTTCTAAATTATTCAGCTCTGTCAAGGAAAATTGTAATTGCTTGATCTTATCATTAGATAATATGCTGACAGGCTTACAAGACAATGTGTTTTTGTTGTTGTTGCTGTTATTTCAGTGCACCATGTTTAAATCATCATTGTATTCCTTATCTATCCACTAGGTGGTAATTTGGTTTACTGCTATCAATGTGAATTTTCTGTTTTCTGACCATTCAAAATTGCTGTTATCATCCATTTCACAAATAAAATACTTTACCCAGAGATAGTGTAACATTAAAAAGAAATGTGAGAGGAACACAAATAATCCAGGGAAATGGTGAAAGCAAATTGGAGGCTAAGACTGCCTCCTGTTTGGACCTCTATCATGTCTTTTGAGGCTAAAATGTGGTTCAGATGGTAAAGAATCCGCCTGCAATGTGGGAGACCCAGGTTCGATCCCTAGATTGGGAAGATCCCCTGGAGGAGGGCATGGCAACCTACTCCAGTATTCTTGCTTGGAGAATCTCCATGGACCGAGGAGCCTGGTGGGCTACAGTCAATGGGGTTGCAAAGAGTCCCACACGACTAAACAACTAAGCACTGCACAGCAGCATAGCTCCTGCAGAGAAACTGCCATGTTCAGAAACAAAAGGCATCATCTCTTTAAAACCCGGATCTTTCCTCGCCATTACCCAATGTACCCTCCATTGTCATGTATGTTCTCAGCTGTGCCCTTTATTATTTCAGCACACAACTGCCCAACAAAGGATTTTTACTCAAAATGATCATGTGGTCCTGCTTTCAATCACCCTTTCGCTTTCTACTTGTCCATTCTTCTAATATCACTTTTATTGCAAAGTTTTCTGGCCAAATGTCCTGACTCACTGGGGTTGCCTCTTGCTGTTTTTAGTCACTCCGTCATGTTCTACTCTTTTGCCACCCCCCACCATGCTCCTCTGTCATGGGATTTCCCAGGCAAGAATACTGGACTGGGTTGCCACTTCCTCCTTCAGGAGATCTTCCTGACCCAGGGATCAAACCTTTAGCACTGAGTCACCAGGGAAGCCGGGGGTTGCCTCTACAATAATCAGTTTGACCTCTTAATCTCTGGGGCACAGTGGCTCTGCTTTTGTTTCACCTGTCTTGACAGTGGGCACAAAGCAGGAAATATTGTATAATTTCCTTACAATCCCAAGTATGGTTTCTTCACAACATACCAAAAAGTTTCTAGCCAGGCTCATACCCCAGTGCAAAGAAAATTCAGAGCTGGAAGTGAGGTGACAATGAGATGAGTCAGGAGGTGCGTTTCCTGGGCTCCTGGCTGTGGAAACACACCAGGTGCCAAGGAAGCTGTGCTCCTGAGTGTTCTTCTCCAAGACCCTGTGGGGCTGAGAGCACAGGCGGACAGGAAGTCCAGACCTGCTGTAGGAGCGATCTCTTAGCATACTCCCAGTCCCAGTCAGGGCTAGGGAGAGAGGCTTAGTCTGCAGGGTCAGGGCGTAAATGGCCAGTGTTCAGTGAGGCTTTCAAGTGTTCCGTTCAAGACACTTTGTTAAATGGGTTCACCGCTGCTGATGAGATCGTGAGATGAACATAAGATTCCAGGCTATTTTAACTTTTAAAATGTGCTCAACTTTTTTGCAGATGGCCATTTCAGAGTGAGTCCCATTCGTAAATATTGATCAGTGAACGAGAAGGAGATGCCCCTCTGAACTGAGGGACTGCATTTTATCGAGGAAGAATCCACTCCATAGTGGCTCTTACTATAGTAATTCCCACTCATTCTATTTTTATAGGCCAAATTCTAAGCCCCAAAGACATACCTTTTTCAAGTTACAGGCATGATATCATTATTCAACTTGTAAAAATAATGGCTTCTGGCCAGAAAGGAATTTTTTTTAATCAACTGTCTCACTTGTATTCCCCTTGGGAATGGCTTTCAGAGCTTTTTCCTGAATCTGTGGGGCAAAGGTTGTAATTCAAGGAACAAGGTGAATTTTTATCAGTAACTAAGTCTGTGAAAGGCAATAAACACTTTCTTTTCCCAAGGCAATGTGATGAATCGCACTTTCTATCCTTCCTGCCCCTCTGGAGTAAAGTTTGTTTGTTTATATGTATATGTGTATATGCATTTGTTTATTTGTATCATTACCTATATGGGCCTGAGTATATTGTTAGGTTGCAGCCCATAATTTAATTTATATGATCTATGCTTATGAAGGACTTTATGAGTTTTCCAACTGAGTTCACTTAAATAAGCATTTTGATTGTCTTATCAGCACTCACAAGTGTTCAGAAATGATATGGTTATACCCACTTCATACATGAGTTGACTGTGTCTTGGACATGGTAAATGAGTCACCATGAGTGCACATTCAGTCTCTCAATCGTGTTTGACTCTTTAGCCTGCCAGACTCCTCTGTCCATGGAATTTTCCAGGCAAGAATACTGCAGTGAATTGTCATGTCCTCCTCCAGGGGACCTTTCTGCACTTGAGATCAAACCTTCGTCTCCTGCAGGGACAGAGAGATTCTTTACCAGTGAGCCAGCAGGGACGCTACCGCCCATGACTTTGAGTCAGTGCTCTTTCTTCCATTCACCCCGATTTTACTCTTTTCACAGGCTGACTATTCAGGGAGCCCCTTGCTTTAGGATGCTGAAACTCCCTCTTATCTTCTCTATAAGTAGGGACTGAAATTCTCCAGTCTCATTTAGGGAAGAAGGAGGAAATAAGAAAGTGGATAGATACCCAGCTTGTCTTCCAGAATTCAGGAGATCAAACTGTTAATCCCCTTTCAATAATTTCTATTATTTCTATTGTATAGAAATATACAATATTTTTGTGCTGGGTATAATTAGGAATGATACCATGATGGAGGGGACTTAATGGGTTCCTACTGTGTTTCAGGAAGAACACTAGCTTTATACTTTCTTTGCAGTTTCTCCATCAATTTAATCTTCCAGACAGTTTATAAATAAGATATTGCTTGTTCCTGATTTCCTTTGGAGGAAATAGCCTTCAGAGATGTTGAACCATTGATCCAAGTTTGCATATCAGTAAGTGACAAACAGATGGTGACTCAAAAGTCATTTAGTCTAAGTTCATTCTTCCCAGGACACAAGGTTGGAGCAACCCTACTGCCAGCGACCTCCTCCCCACGCCCATTATAGCCACCCCAGTGGAAAGCCCTGCTCTCTACCACACAGGAAAAGACAACCAAAAAATTTAAAGCATTCCCTTTACTAGAGGAGATTGGAAAGAGAGGCATTCTTATTGTCTTAAATCTCTCAGCTCTTTGGAAAAGGATTATCAAAAATATTGTCCTTAATCTATTATTCGGATTTTCTTTATGAGATTCCAAGTAGGGAGAAGGAGAATGTTTATGTTTCCTTTCATGTAGATTTACAGTTTTTACCTTATGTGCCACCAGCCATACCTGTCCAGCATCCAAGTCAGCCTCAGAAATGTTATTGGACAAGAGATTTTTAAGGAAAGAGCAATCGAGGAAAATGGCTGCATCCATTA
Organism: Neotragus moschatus; assembly: GCA_006410615.1. Taxonomy (NCBI): domain Eukaryota; kingdom Metazoa; phylum Chordata; class Mammalia; order Artiodactyla; family Bovidae; genus Neotragus; species Neotragus moschatus. The sequence goes on from SJYA01001891.1 coordinate 200,257, forward strand.
CCTGCATCCTGTACCAGGTTAGGTACCTAACCTGTCAGAGGCAGAGTCAGCCTCTGAAAAGAGCTAAAAATATTAGCTAAAACATGAGAGTAGAAAGGGAGAAATAGAAGAGAAGATAAGAAAGGAGGAGGGAAGGTGAAGTGAAAAAGCAACTAGTAAATATTTTGAGGCAAATAAGCTTTCAAACTATTAAATAATTAAACCTTCTTAATTAAATGTTTCTCTTCCCCCCAAAACAACACAAAGGAAATAAATATCTCCCTCTAATAACAAGCAACGTGAGCTTGGCTGTCCGTATTCCACCAAGTCCGTGTTATTGATCTTTATATAAGTTTCAAAAACAAAAAAACTTGTGAAATGAGTTCCAGAATTCCTCCCTTAAAACTACTGATTTATTTAACTTGTTTGTGGATAATACAAGATATTCTTATATCCATCCTCACATCATGTATCATCCTGAATCTGTCACTCAGCTTCATTGACAACAAGTCACGGCCAATTTTGCGCCATTTGAATCCCCTGCTCTCTTTTCCCCAGATATTCTGAAGCAATTTCAGATGCCACAGCAACTGCAACCAATCCTTTCCTCTAAAGATAAGAAGTTTTGCATACTATAACCTCAACAGTCTTACTGTATCTAAAATCTTATAATTATTCCAAACATCATTAATTATCTGGTTGGTAATCATCCCTGTAGTCTCAAAAGTTTTTTAAGCATTTCCTGTTTACACATGAGGGCCATAGGCTGAATTTTCAATCATTGGTTATGATATAAACAACATTCCTTTCGTTTCCAGGGCTTTTGATAACATGTCCACTGAGACATTTGAGCCATCTTTCCAAGATCTTTAGTCCTTAATCAGCTTCACTTCGTGGTTTTCGGTGAAACTCACAGGAAATAGTTTGGTCAGCAGAGAGGACCACATCCCCCAGGTGAGCTTTGAGAAGGAGGATGGTAATCGTCAGAAGACCATGCCAACTCAACCTCACATTTTGTTATGAATCAATGTGGGTGACTGTGCACGAAGCCAGCTTCCTCTCCGTCTTATGCTTGCCAACTGTATTGAAGACATTGAAAGTAAACATCCTTAATCTATTTACATGTAGAATTTACATGTATTTCTCCTCTTAGGAGATATGCAAATATCTGCATCGTTTCAGACTGTTTATGGCACTTTTGTACCAACAGTAGATGGTCATTCCAAATGGAACGGAACTATGCAGAACTATTATGTCTGAACTTGAATCACAGGATGTGATTCAACAGGGATAAGGAAATAACAGGAATTGTTTAGGTGAGCGCCTGTAAAAACATTCAGCATTAGCGTTCTCTTTTTCTTTTTTTTTAAATAATCTTAAAATTCTGAAATCCTAAAAACTTACTGATTTTACTAGAGATACCTGTGACAATGATGATGATGATATTAAAATTTGAAATCCAGGCTAACCTGGAAGTAAGCTGTGGTAAGTCATGCTTCATAAACCATGGTCTCTGGAAATCTGTAACAGTTGGCTAAATGCTCCTGAAATTCAGACAAACAAGACCACTGGCAAATATAAATCAGGAAAGCTACTGAAATAATTCAGGAGAAAGAGAAAAATTCAAGGGAGCAGACAAATACTATTATCCTTAGCTCTACATGGGATTTGCCCACAAAATATCCATCTGTTACTCCTCAAACATACTCAGTGATGTGAGAGGGGGAAGAATGTGCTTGTTTGAGAACGGGGCTGTGTCCATACTAATGAAGGAAAGGAAGCCTGTCTGCTTCCGTCCTCCCCCCACCTCATAAGCTGTTGGTGTAAACTATTTGGTGGGCTCCGTTTCCATTTAAAGGCAGGAAGCACTTCATAGGCATTTGAGCAACAAGGCAATAATTTTCATTTTAAGCTGTTATGGAAATAAAATATTAATATGAAGCCCATTAACGAAAGACGGAGTGGATTCTAGAGATCATTAAGAGCAGGCAATTAAAGTGACCTCCCTTGGAGGTGCTTCAAAAATCCATAACTAGTTACTTAGTCAATGTTTCAATTAAATGGGATAGAATTCTAAACTTCTCCAAAAGTTTCAGATTCAGATTCTCCAAAATGGAAGCCTGAATATATAAAATTAAAATATTATACAATGTAGAAAATACATATATTGGTCAGATTTTCCTGGCTGTGAACTGATTTAAATTTGTTTTTTTGTTTTTTAAATAGTATCTTTAATGAAACTTTCAAAATGGATGAATCCTTTTCCCCTGAGAAATCACTTGAAAGAGAATTGGGGCAAATGACATTTGAAAATTTTGAATTATATCACACTGAAAGTCAGAATTTTTTTCCTGAATTATTTAGGTAAAAGATAGACTTGTGGGATTTTAAGTAATTTACATCATTTGAATGTCATTTAAATTTATAGACAGTGAAATCCACTCTTCTTTTGTGTACAGTTTCATACTGTCTGACAGATGTATAGAGTCATGCTGTCATTATTATAATCATGATAAAAGAGTCCCCCTGGCCTCACTTAGATAAACCTCCTAGGAGTGACATTTGTAGTCAACCTCTGCCCATGTGTCCCTATAACTGTATGTTTTCTAGATTGACACACAAGTAGAATCATGCAGAATGAAGCCTTTGGCTATTTGGGGGGCGGGGTGTCACAATTTTCTTCAAGTTAATATCTTACTCCATAAAGTCAAACACAGGAGACTTACAGAGAATTGTTTAGACACCCTTTGATATTATAGTTTCTATATGTATTACATCTCTATCTACTGGACTCTCCCCAGACAAGGCTAGAATTTTTACTTTCCAAAGTCATACGTATTTTAAAGATTTAAGCGGTGGGAAATACTCCTTCAACACAGATATTTACTATGTCTGTTGCTTTTCCTTCATTTCAAAATCATGACGATTCCTTCTGAAGCTGTTTGTTTTCAGCTGATTTTCAGATTTTTTTTTTTAACAGCTCTTCTGCAGGAGATAAGCAATGTTAGATATGTTCTACCTGAAACTGCATTCTACCCAGGGGTCACCCGCATCTCAGGCCTCACCTTTCCTATGTCTAACCCACAGCAGGCTTTCCCCTTTGCATTCCCTTATGGCAATATATCCAAACTTCCTCCTTGAGAGTCCTGTTCCATGGCTTTCTTTCCCCATCTAAGTTCTAGTATCACACACATCAGTAATTCCTTTTTTTTAAACAATACATGTTTCTCAACTATAACTGTTCTTTTTCCTTCTAAATGACACTGCAAAATAAAAAAATCTAGAGGATGTCTCTGCTTCCATTCTTGTGCCCTCTCAAATCTCTTAAAGACACTAGCACCCCTATAATATTTCTTAATTTGAAATTTACCCAAGCCTTCTCATTCTTAAAAACTTTCAAAGGCTCTGTCCTGACTACAGGATAAAATACAAAGCCTTGGCGTGTATTTTATCACATCTTATATCATCATTCTATTGCCTTCACTAGGCAATATGTTTCTTGAAGTCATGGCTTGTGTTGCATTTTACTTTTGGGGAATATCCTTCGATCTAGTGGGCTTCCCAGATGGTACAGTGGTAAAGAATCTGCCTGCAAATGCAGAAGACACAGGAGATGTGAGTTTGATGCCTGGATCGGGAAGATCCCTGGAGTAGGTAGTGGCAACCCACTCCGGTATTCTTGCCTGGAAAATCCCATGGATAGAGGAGCAGGGCAAGCTATAGTCCATGGGATCGCAATGAGATGGCCGTGAATGAGGGACTGAACACTGCACTGCATACTAATATCTAGCATACGGAGATATTAGTATTTTCTGAGCTGAAAATCTTGTCTTTTTCCCAAGTTTTACCAATAATACAAGTACATCTCCTTTTGGCAATCAATGCATCCTATTTTTCAACCCCACTGTTTTTGTCCACTTGCATGTTTATATACCTTAATAAGCTCTAAGCTGTCTTAATACAGAAAGTCCCCCTTTATTTCACTGCACTTTGCCTAGTAGTTAGGGTCTTCCCTTGTAACTAATTGATAACCAGTACATATCCTGTAATTGTATGATGAAATAAAAGGAGATATTCAATGGTAAATTTCTTTGGATATTATAGTTTCCCTCCTTATTTCATTCATGCTTATATTATTATATCATGTATTTTTACATGGAAAGTGTTTTCCTTAGTAACATAATATGAGTAATTATCTGTTTCTTTTAAAATCACAATTAAAAAGGCAGCAATGGGACATATGTGACATATTCCAGACGTATTCTCCAATCTGTTGGTTTTTCAAAGTCAAAAATCTATATCTTTTAGATAACAAAGTGAAAAAGTTTAAACTATACCTGTTGAAACATAACTAAGCAATCACCGAGGCTATACATTCAACAGCTAACATCACAATCTTTAAATAAATAAATATGCCTTAACAGACATTCCCAGATACTTTCTAATTATATTTTCTAAAAATAAAGTGATCTGAAAGTATATTTTTTGAAATATTATTAAATAAAGAAAAAGTCTGTAAGAACTTTAATTGTGTTTTGATTGAAGATTAATTTTCCTTTTTGATCATTGATGTCTCTACTCATTTTGACACTCACTTTGTGTCAACATGTGGGTCGCCTCTGCCCAAGGACACAGCGCTTCCTGCCCTGAGGTCTTTGCTGGGCGCTCTGATTGCTGATGGAGCCTGGAGGGGCAGCAGAAGAAACAGAAGCAAACACGCACTTTGAGTAGGTGGACCTCTGGGAGATCAAAGTACTCTCAGTTCTCATTAGGCTCAAAGGAGGAGGTCAGCATCAGCCAAGTTTTGGCCAACAACTTAAAGTAAAAGGGTGTGGCAGGAAGGGTTGACATTTCCAGGGGCAGAGCAGGTGATTTACAATGGGAACCAAACATGAAAAAGCCAAGAGAACAAGAACTTCATTGAGCCAGAAAATTTTCTTTCCTTTTGTCCTTAATTTTCCCCAGATGTGTTGACTTGTCTTCTTTTTTTCTCCTTTTGTGCCATGCTCTTACACTCGCACACACACACGCACACACACACAATAAACACATTCATTTATTATCTTATTCTTGGCTGTGTTATTAGCAACAGCCCTGGAAGTATGTATTGGGTTGTCCAAAAAGTTTGTTCGGCAGTGAATACATAGCTCAATAATGTTCTTGGTGAAAAGGAAAAATATATCTTTTATTTAAAATTGAATGAACTTCTTGGATAACCCAAAATGTTAATTTTCTTCCACCCAAGGAAACAAAATTAGATATTTTAGTAAAATCATAAGCCAAAAAAACAAGAATTGAGAAGTAGATATCCCAGCTCTTGTAAAGGATTTGAGTGTGTTATGCTATTTATTGTAGATATGAAATTATTTAATCCCAGAGCTTCCTAAAGCTGCAGCTGTTATAATTTCCCACCTCCCGATGGTACTCACTTCAGGGTCCCAGGGTGCTTCTTCAGAGAGGTGTCCCCAGAACTGACTCAAACAAAAGAGCTGGAAGGAGAGCAGCTTGACGCTCACCAAATGAGCTGGCAAACTGAGTCAATCAGCAGCCTCATTTAGGATCAAGTTTTCCGCACTCTGTACAATGAGGAGCTCAGTTTTACAGGGCAGTCTGTGTGAACCATGGAATCGGTAGTCTGCTGAATTTATTGCACTCGGCCTGGGAAGCCAGAGGACAGGAATCTCATTTAGTGGACCATGAACAGAGTCGGGGTGGCTCACATCCAGCTGGTACCACCAATTGTGCTGACTGCCGAGGGACAGTGCCCTATCCTGTGTCAGGGGCCCTCAACCTCCGGGATCTAATGCCTGATGATCTGAGGCGGAGCTCATGTGATGATAACAGACGTAAAGTGAACAATCAGTGTGCTGTTCTTGAATCATCTCCAAACCGTTCCCCATCACACTCTCCGTGCATGGAAAAACTGTCCTCCACAGTACCTGTCCCTGGTGCCAGAAAGGTGGGGGCTGCTGCTGTATGTTCATCCTAACACCTTGGAATATTTATATTAAAACCTCCCTTCCACCCTCTAACAACTTCAAGTGTAAGCATATCCTTTAATTCTTTGGCTCTTTGTACTCTCACTTTCACACTCCTTCCATTTTTAAGTTCTATTATAGAATGATGTTAAGAGAATTTTTGAAAAAAATGATCATATTATGATCAGAAAGAAGTACATTTATTTCAAGATATTGATGTCCCAGGCATTATGCTAACCTTGTGTGTAATTTGGGACATTGTGTGAAGTGGGTGTTACTATTACCTGCATTTTAATAATGAGGAAATAGAGACATAAAATTATTCACTGGTCCATGTTTTAAAAAACACAAAAGAGTTAAACTGTTAACCAGGTCCTTTGTGATCTATCTCTGCTAAACTCTTCAGCCTTGTCTGGAATGGTCTCCCACCTACATTTTAACCATATGACCTGCCATGATGCAAAAACAAATATACACTATGCAGGAAGGTCACTGAGATTATTCCATCAAGAGATGTCTAGGGGATTTTAACTGTATGTCATTTAAAATGGGTTAAGGGACTGTCCTGGTGGTCTAATGGTTAGGACTCCATGCTTCCAACGCCAGGAAGGAACTAACATCCCTGGTCAAGGAACTAAGATCTCTCATGTCAGGCAGCTAGAAAGTTTAAAAAATAAATAAATAAAATAAAAATTGGATCTTTAAAAAAATTTAGAAACATGGTAATGATAACCCTGTATGCGAGACAGCAAAAGAGACACAGATGTATAGAATGGACTTTTGGACTTTGAGGGAGAGGGAGAGGGTGGGAAGATTTGGGAGAATGGCATTGAAAATGTAATGTAAAAAATTAAATGGGCCAAATGTCTTGGATATACTCTGACTTAGTCAATTGTTTTATATTGATAAATGTAAGAGTAGCAGAAGAATTTCTGGTCTGTCACATGAAACCTTGGTCTTTTTGAGTCTCATTTTTATTTAAAGTCTCAAGTTCAGTAACTATCCACTCTCTTGTGTGTGTGTGTGTACACATGTGCTCAGTCGTGTCTGACTCTTTGTGACCCCATGGACTGTAGCCTGCCAGGCTCCACTGTCCATGGAGTTCTCCAGGCAAGGATATTGGAGCGCATTGCCCTGCCCTTCTCCAGGGGAACTTCCTGACCCAGGGATTGAACCCGTGTCTCTTATGTCTCCTGCATTGGCCAGTGGGTTCTTTATCACTAGCATCACCTGGGAAGCACTTACCAGGATCTTATTTGTTTTCCTGAGACTAATATCACTGTCTGTATAAATAACTATGCTCAGTATCTTTACCTCCACTTTCCAATCCCACACTCTATTCATTAAATGTTCACTTCAGATTCCAATTAAATTTCTGTCTTTTTTTTTCTTTTTAACAAATCTCTTTCACCACTAGAAAACAAACAAGTGTAAAAACACATAACAAATGCAAAACAAAACAGAACAAAAGAAGTAGAATTGGAATTTGGACTCCTATTATAGGATGCCAGATATCAAACTCACAATCCATAAACCATATAGCTAATTTTAAACCATATGGATTAGAAATAATTAAACTGCTAAAATGCCAGCAAGAAATAAGATTTTAGGTCTATGTTCAAGCCTCTGTTAACAAAAGATCTAATTATTTAACAAATGCATGGGAATAAATAAGATAATAAATGAGATATTTTTCAGGATAATTAATGGACAAGTAATGACACATACATTATGTTCCCAAATTATGTAAAAAAATTTAAATGTGAAATATATGTTTTGTCTGTTTCAGACATTAATATATAGATAGCTTCAGGACATATACCTTCAGGTCTTTCTGAATAGTGTAAAGATACCTCCCGTGATAGAAAAAAATTGCTATTATGCATGTATATTTTATACACACATGCAACAAAATGTATAAATATGTCTATCCAAAGCTGCTTGCTTTCTCTGGAGGATGCAGCAAAAGACAACAAAGTCATGATGCCCTCCTGATTCTGAGTTTCCCATCATTCCACAGTGCATCTGCCCATCTGACCATGAGCCAGCATTCTTGCTTCAGTGGCCAGGTGGGGCAGGGTTACCTGCAAAATTAGAGTATTAAACGGAAGGAAGTGACAGTCAGCATGCTAGCAACTCAGATCCTTCTTAAGAGCATGTGAGGTTTCTCTCATCTTTGTTTCCTGTGTAGTATGTGGTTTGGAGATTTTGAGGAAGAGATCTAATTTCAAAGTTGTCTAAATATGTTCAGTGACAAATATTGTGTTGTTTGAAAGCTCATCACTCTGAGTGACATATGTCTTGTGCACTACTTACTGGTAAGCCCAGAGCTTTATTCTCTAACAATTTTCTTTCTGCAGGAAATATTTTGCTATTTCTGAATAACTAAATAGAAAGTTATATACTATGAAAGCTATGTACTAGAGAAATGGCATGTTCTAGAAACTATATCACAAGTTTCGGCTCTGAGAATTTATGCAGAGTTAATGACTAACATAAAACAGATAAGTAATAAGGATTTAAAATTTTTTTTAAAATTTGTTTATTTAGTTTTGGTTCTCCTGTGTTTTGGAGAAGGCAATGGCAACCTACTCCAGTACTCTTGCCTGGAAAATCCCATGTGCAGAGGAGCCTGGTAGGCTGCAGTCCATGGGACTGTGAAGAGTCCGACACGACTGAGCGACTTCACTTTCACTTTCATGCATTGGAGAAGGAAATGGCAACCCACTCCAGTGTTCTCGCCTGGATAATCACAGGGCCAGGGGAGCCTGGTAGCCTGCCGTCTTTGGTAGCTGCTGTGTCTTTGTTGTTGCAGATTTTCTCTAGTTGTAGCAAGTGGAGGCTACTCTCTAGTTGTGGTGCATGGGCTTCTCCTTGAGGTGGCTTCTCTTGCTGTGGAGCACGGGCTATGTAGGCTTCAGTAGACGCAGTATATGAGCTCAACAGCTGTGGCTCGTGGGCTCTAGAATGTAGGCTCAGTAGCTGAGGCATAGGGGCTTAGTTGCCCCCAAGGGAATGTGGAATTTTCCCGGACCAGGGATTGAACCTGTGTCCCCTACATTGGCAGGCAGATTCTTAACCACTGGACTGCCAAGGAAGCCCAGTAACAAGGATTTACAGTATAGCACAGGAAACTATATTCAATATCTTATAATAACCTATAATGAAAAATAATCTGAAAAAAGTATATCTAGTGAACTTCTATTGCCTTCTCCGAGTAAACCACTACATATAAGTAAATTATTTTGGGGAATTTTGTGAGCATTTATAACCAAATTGGAGAAAGAATGGCAGCCCACTCCAGCACTCTTGCATGGAAAATCCCATGGATGGAGGAGCCTGGTGGGCTGCAGTCTGTGGGGTCGCAAAGAGTCGGACATGACTGAGCCGCTACACTTTCACTTTTCACTTTCATGCGTTGGAGAAGGAAATGGCAACCCACTCCATTGTCCTTGTCTGGAGAATCCTAGGGACAGGGGAGTCTGGTGGGCTGCTGTCTATGGGGTGGCACAGAGTTGGACACGACTGAAGCGACTTAGCAGTAGCTGCAGCAGCAGCATCGCCAAATTATTAAATGTAAGGAAGGGGCTGTGGGGACCTACGGTTTGTAGCCAACTCAGAAGTGTGGATACCTGGTGACCAGCATCTAAAATGGGGACAACTCTGTGGGCCCTTAACCAGTGGTGTCTGCACTGACTCTGCGTGGTTGGTGTCAGAAATGAATTAAAGTGTAGGACACGCCACTGGTGTCTGCAGAGAACTGGAGCACTAGTTGAAGTGGAGAAGCCACACAATTGGTGACAGAAGTGTTGCAAGTAGACAAAATTGTTCGTTATCAGGAAAGTGAATTTTCTAACCTTTGGTTGATACCGAGCTGCCCAGCAAGGCTGGTTAGACTCCTTAAGAGGAGCTGTTGTGGGACTTGACCCAGCAGCCTCACTGTGGCTCACAGGGGTCCCTACCTGGGCCTAGACTCTCTCTGCACCCCTAACTCAGCATCCTTCACACACCACTGCCTTCTCTGCACCCCATCTAGACTGCCTGGACTCTCTGCTTTTCTTCCAAACCTACAGAAATAGCGCAGCCTTGGAGCCTCTGCCTGGAGTGCCCTCTGCCTGGAATTCTCCTCCCCTCGCCATGTCAGTGCTCACTCTATTGCTTCCTTCAGGGTTGGTGGAAACTTGACCTCCCTTCAATTGCTGTCATCTTTCCCACTTCATTTTCCTCCACTGGACTTATGGAAACCTGGCTGCACACTTTGTGTCTAATGTTTGCATGATTATTCTTCCTCTCCCCGCCTCAACTTGCTACATGCATGATGCCTTGGAGGTCAGACATTCTGGGTTTGCAATGATCTTTCTGTAGATCTTCTGCACATAGCCTGCCACCTTCTGGGCTCTCAAAACTATGTATTGAATGAGTAAACTGCAGGCAAGTAGAAAATTCAAAACACATCCATTGTGTGGTGTGTATTTTCCTAAAATATTTAAATGATCAACATCAGAAAACTTGGCAAACAGTGCTTCTGTCATTGCTTTTCTCACGATGAGATGCTTATTGGAAGTCTGTGATACGTGATACAGCAAATCAACCCTTTGAGAATGTCAGTTGGTTTATTCTGGGTGTCTGTTGTTCTCAGTGATACTACGTTAACCATGAATCTGAAAGAACATTAAATCGTAGTCTATAACAGAACATTCTGTTGTTGTTATATCTATTAAGATGATTTGTAAATTGAATCAATCTATTATTGTTGTTGTTCAGTAGCTAAGTCATGTCTGACCTTTTGCGACCCCATGGACTTCAGCATGCCAGGCTTCCCTGTTCTTCAATATCTCCTGGAGTTTACTGAAACTCATGTCCATTGAGTTGGTGGTGCTGTCCAACCATCTCATCTTCTTCCGCCTCCTTCTTCTTTTGCCTTCAATCTTCCCAAGCATCAGGGTCTTTTCCAGTGAGTAAGCTCTTTGTATCAGATGGCCAAAGTATTGCAGTTTCAGCTTCAGCATCAGTTCTTCCAATGAATATTCAAGGTTTATTTCCTTTAAGATTGACTGGTTTGATCTCCTTGCAGTCCAAGTGACTCTAAAAAGAGTCTTCTCCTGCACCACAATTCAAAACCATCAATTCTTTGGCGCTTAGCCTTCCTTATTAGTATCAAAAATAACTTTTAATTCTTCCCCTGCTCTTCAAGACTCATTTTCCCTGTAATTTCAAAGTCTCTCAATCTGCTGTGTCATTTTTAGTCCTTCCCTCTCATTGTCTTAACCATCAGAGGTTATTCTTCAATGAAAAATGATCACCTGATAGCGATTTCTGTGAACTGTTTTTCAGCACACTATAAATAGTCACAGCTGACTCTCATTCTTTTGTTTTCCTACCTTTTTTATGGAACTGTAAAAAAAATCTAGCACACCTAGGGATGTTATTGCTTACATTAAAAGGATATAAAATGTCTTTATGGAATCCCAGGAAATCCTGAAACTAAAATTATACTATTGTATTCATTCATTTACTCAACAACTGTTTATTGTGTCTCTGACATGAGTCATGCACTGTGGTAAGTGATGATGCTTAAAGGTAGGTTGAGACACAGTCCCATCTATTACAAAGCAAACCATTGTCTTAATGTGGGTGGTGCTCTGTCCTAATTTTCCTTTTTTCCTGTAATGATGCAGGCAGAACAGGTTCAGAGACACAAGCTGACATTAAGTCTGCTGTTTCCTCTTTTTGAGAACTCCTCAAACAAGAACTTACATCTCTCATGTAGCCTTGCTGTAACTTTGGATTTTTTCTTTTTTCCCCTGCTCATTACTGATATATACGTTTTCAAAGCGCCCCCCCACCGGCCCTCATTTCAGCCATGTGTACTGAGTTGCACAAAGAAATCCAGTAACTCTTTCATGAGGTATTGGCCAAAGATGATTGTGTTGGATGGCTTTGACCATTAGGACAGACTTGCTACAGTACTGTGCTGAGCCCCACATGGTCCATTTTCATACTGGGAAATTGGAGGCTTCTGGAAGACTATCACATAAAATAATTTCATATGAGAAGAGTAAGCCCCATCTTAAACACAGTTTGTCCCTCAGCTCCATAGTTGTAATCTTTCTTTATGAACCAAATAATTATATTTTCATTGAAAACCCAAGATAAATGGAAGGTATTGTGTTCCCAATAGTTATTCTTAAAGATACTGTCTAACAACCAACCTCCCCACGACCCCATATCATATCCACAATAATGTCTTATCCTCTCTTCAAGTGAAAGTGAAGTCACTCAGTCTTGTCTGACTCTTTGTGACCCCATGGACTGTAGCCTACCAGGCTCCTCCATCCACGGGATTTTCCAGGCAAGAATACTGGAGTGGGTTGCCATTTCCTTCTCCAGAAGATTTTCCCTGACCCAGGGATTGAACCCGGGTGTTCCCTGGTGGCTCAGATGGCAAAAAGTCTGCCTGCAATGCAGGAGACCCGAGTTCGATCCCTGGGTCAGGAAGATCTCCTGGAGAAGAAAATGGCAACCCACTTCAGTATTCTTGCTTGGAAAACCCACGGGTGGAGGAGCCTTGTAGTCTACAGTCTATGGGGTCGCAAAGAGTTGGACACAACTGACCAACTTCACTAATGTCTTGTCTTCTCTTCAAAGCATCATATAAAGTCTCTCTCCAGTTTCCAAAAAGGAGAAAGGTTATGAGACTGAAGTGCAGTAATAATAATAAGCAAAAACACAAAAGTACATAAGCAGTTTCCCATGCTAAGACCAAATCCACATGGGGTAAATAAGAGATTAGAGCTTTTGGAAAGAATATTCATGGTTTCTTATTTTCAAAAGAAAGGTTGAATAGAAAGCTTAGTCTATAAGTGAGTATATAGCTAGACTCTTAGAATAAGTGGAATGATCAGTCAAGGGCTGGGGTGGGTGTGGACACTAGAAAGCCCCACTGTGTTTCATCTGTACCATGTCCTCTGGTTGAGACGAAAATGCTTCTCTATGCCCCAGGAAGGCACGATGATGTAAGTACCCTTCATGCTTCAGTGTGAATTAAAGAGCTGATTAAAATTTTAACAAAAGGAAGATTAGGTATAAGGACACAGGTTATTGTAGTCTAGCATATTCCTCATAAGAAACGATTAAGGCTATAACGATAAAGAAGGTTCAAGAAAAAACACTCTGGAAAGTTGCTTCAGATTCCTCTAGCATGTTTGAACAACAACTCAATGAATATATTAAATGGTGCATGATGCAATTCTAATGCCTTACTCAAACGGAAGCTAAGATGACCCACATTTATATTCTCATACTGCATTATCAAAGCCAAAAAATTATTTTCCTTGTGTTGTCAAGATTTTAGTCTTAAGCTCAAAATGGGCTAATGCACAATGATTACTATCTTAACATAGATGACATACACTTTAGCATACATTATTCAGCTACAGTGATTTTTAATCCTCAGGCACTCTGATGATTATCTGATAAAAGTTTAATGGTACATTAGAGTAGATAGGTTAGATTTATTTCTGCAAATATCAAAGCAAGCCTTGGTTGAACCTGTCTGTCCATTATCTTTAGGGGACTTGTAAAGTTTTCCATTACTTACGTTATTATTTTTGTGTTTTTGTGGTGATCAGAGAAAAACAGTTTCTACTGGAATTTATTATTTTTGTTGTTGGCTTAAAAATGTTTTATTTATTCAATAAGGTGTTGATGTTTAGTTGCTAAGTCTTGTCCAACTCTTCATGTCCCCATGGTCTGTAGCCTGCCCAGCTCCTCTGTCCATGGAGTTCTCCAGACAAGAATACTGGAGTGCACTGCTATTTCCTTCTCCAGGGGATCTTCATGACCCAGGGATTGAACCCATGTCTCCTGCATTGCACACAGATTATTTACCACTGAGCCACGAGGAAAGCCTTCACGTAGGGAACAGATAAATGTTTGGCTGTTGAACTGTAATTGCTCACCAATTGTTCTATTAAAGGTTGACTGCTTGTATAAAAATGTCATTTCACTCACCATTGTTTAAACGAATGTAAAACAAACAATGCTCTATACTCAGACATTTTCTATCAGAAATCAGTCCAAAGCTGTATCTTTCTCAAAACCTCATTATCCCCGTGACTGTTTTTACATCTTTCCTTCCCTAAATCAAATAATTTTAAATGTTTCCTAAAACAAATATTCTCAAATCTTCATTAAAACAATGATCTAAATAACTAAAATAATGAAAGTTATCCCCTAAACACCATCTGACATTGAATAAGTCTAACTCACAGCAGCTATTACTTTATGACCTGCCCTGTGCTGACATGGGAATTCCAACAGTGTCAACATGGCCTGGCAGTAGGAGAAATTGCAGTTCATCTGGAAATTGTGTTGGTTTTTTTAGTTGGGGTGGTTTCTGTGGATACACATGACAACAGATTTTTCGAATCCTGAGTTTTTAAAAGCATTAATTCAAATAACCTATAAACCTTTCAACAGAGAGAATTAAATTTCTAAAGGAAAACCATGCAAAAACCTGAGTTTTGAAATAGCAGCATATATTCACTTCACTTTAAAAAATCCAACTTGAAAACAAATAAGGAACTCCTAAATGTTTTAGGTGGACATTTTAGGGGAGAGTTAGTTTCATAAAATAAGTGAAAGTTCACATAGTATTTTTGATGCCTTCACGTCCTCATAAAAAACACTCAGGAGAACTGATGTAGCTTAAGATACTTCTTCTTTTTCAAAGGTACAATCTTTTCTACAGGTAAATGTAAAACCCTTGAATCTGATTTTTACTTATACCTCTAGCATGTCCTCAAGACACAATGAGCAATATGTTTTGACATAAGAAGCAGTGGTAGTAACGGAGTGGGTGTGGGACTAAGGGGTATTAGGAAGGAGGAGAGGGTGGGGGGTATTTAATACTTAATGAGGGCACATTTTCTCACAGTTCTTGTCATAAGTGCCAAGGATGTACTAGCTAATTTAATCTTCTCTACAGTTGTGGGAGACAGGTATTTTTATTCCCAGTTCACAGATGAGGACACAATTTCATCAGGTCTTCTGCCTCGTTCACTGTGACCCAACCTGAACTCCAGTCTCCTAAAGGCTTTGTTTTCTTCTCTCTCTTTCTTAGCTGGTTGTTATATTGAAAAGATAAGGCACATAATTTACCCTGAGGTAATGACTGATGGTGCTAGCGGTAAAGAATCCACCTGCCAATGCAGGAGACACCCGAGATGTGGGTTTGATCCCTGGGTCAGGAAGATCCCCTGGAGCAGGAAATGGCAACCTGCTCCAGTATTCTTGCTTGGAGTATCCCATGGACAGAAGAGCCAAGTGGACTCAGGTCCATGGGATTGCAAAGATTCAGACACATCTGAGTGGCTAAGCACACACACACAAACTATCTAAATTAGGTATGAGTTAAATTTGCTATGCCTCGTTCTGGGTCAAAATTTCTTTTCATCCACAAAGCTACGAAACTAGAAAACAAATTATCTGTTTCCACAATACAATAATGGAACAGGCACAAGATTGACATTCCTATTTCTAAAGGGATAAAATAGAGTTAATAAAGGGGTTACGGGTCTAGAGTAGGTTCTCAGGTCATCAGTACAAGTTCCATTAGGTTGTAAGACTAATTCCCTGTAGCTTGATGCTCTGTCCTCTGAGTTCTCCAGGATAGTAGCTCTGCCTTCTCCGGACTTTGGGTCCACAGTTCTGCCTTTGGAGAGGTTTCATCCTTCATTTCATCTCATTTCTGTCCCTCTCAGTCCATGCTGGCTGTGTTTCTGCTCTTATTAAGTTCTCAAAAACATTGTGAGTTTCCCATGGAAGTCAAAGGGGTCTACAACTATAAACAAGGGCATTCTACACCAATTGTCCCTGGATCACCATCTCTAGTCCTGATGTCTGCTGAAAAGGTTGTTTGAATCCATGAGTCATGCATCTAGTCTCTTTAGCAAATGGTTTTCCAGTCACACCCTTGGCCCTAGTTCCAGAGCATATTATCTGCAAAGACCGAGAATTTTCCAGATCATCAAATGCTGGTTCCTTTTTGCCTAACAATTCATTGCTCAGTTGATGTCACTTTTCTAGCATTTTACTACAAGCAGCAAGGAGAAACAAGTTCACATCTTCCAGCCTCACTTGGAAATCCCAGCTAAATATCCAAGTGTATTAATTAAAAGTTCTTTTTCACCCATTGGTAGAAAACAATATGGCCAAGTTTTCTGCCACTTTTAAACAAGGTAGCCTTTCTTCCAGGGTCCAGTAATATATTCTCCATTTCCTCTGGAGACCTTTGTGTCTCTTGTTTCTATTTCCTCTTCCTTGGGGTGATTTGTTCCTGTGCCGTAATCTTTTTAAATTCATCTTCAGTTGCTTTTGTTGTTCAGTACTTCCTGTGTTGTGGAATATCCAAACAATTTGATTTTTTAATTCTCATATCTGTTTAGTGCCTTATTTTATTATATTCCTCATTTTGCTTTTTTGCTGATTGTATACAATAGTACAATTGAGGTGGTATCTTTTTAAATTAAATTTTGAGTTTTAGTCATTGATTAGTAGATTCCCTAGAATACTTTGTGTAAACATTCATGTTATTTTCCCCACTGTCCTTTATTCCTCTCTGATGATTTAAATACTTCCCTTTTGTATCATTTTTCTTCAACCTGAGGAATTTACGTTAGCATTTTGTAAGTGCACGTCACTAATGAACATTGTCCTTGTTTTCTTTTATCTGAGTTTGTCTTTATTTCAGCTTCATTTTTGACAAATATGTTTGTTGGAAGTGAATTGTGGTTTGACAGTTTTTTTTCTTTATCACTTTGTTATTTTGTTCTATTTTCTTCTGACTTTCAAATTTTCTGATAAAAAATCAAAAGATACTTGAATCACTTTTGGCATATAGATAATGTGTCATATTCTCTGGCTTTAGAAAGATTTTTCCCCTTTGGTTTTTAGCAGTTTGACTATGGCATGCTTATTCATTTTGTGCACACCCACACTTGAGATTCACTGAGTCTTTTGATTCTGTAATTTATATCTTTAAGCAAATTGAGAATTTATTATTCATTCTTTCCTGTCTAGTTTTATCTTTTGTCTGCTTCTGGCACCCCAGCTATCTATATGCTGGAAATTTAGATACTGTTTCACAAGTCCATAAGGCTTTGTTCACTTTAGTTTTTAAATTTTTCCTTGTTCTATTGATCTGTCTCCTTATTTAATAATTCCTTCCTTTGTCAATTCCATTCTGCTGTTAAGTGCATATGTCTTTCATATACTGAATTTTTCCTTCTTGAGTTACCATTTGAGACTTTTCATAGTTTCTTTTTTTCTTTTCTTTTCTTTTATTAATTAAAATTTTCCATCTCAGGTGTACATGAGTTCCCAATCTTGAACCCACGCCCCCCCCCCTCCACCTCCCACGCCATATCAACTCTCTGGATCATCCCTGTGCACCAGTCCCAAGCACCCTGTATCCTGTATCGAACATAGACTGACGATTCATTTCTTACATGATAGTATACATGTTTCAGTGCCATTCTCCCAAATCTTCCCACCCTCTCCCTCTCCCTCAAAGTCCAAAAGTCCATTCTACACATCTGTGTCTCTTTCGCCGTCTCGCACACACGGTTATCATTACCATGTTTCTAAATTCCATATATATGAGTTAGTATATTTTGATGAAACTTTTTATCTTTTTATTTCTTGAGAGCATATTTGTCTTTATGGCATTGAAAATAGTAAACATAGTGAAAATAAAATCCTGTCTGCTTATTCCTATATATGTTCATTTAGGAATTTGTTTCCACTGATTGATTTTTTTCTTAAGAATGTGTTAAATTATCATCTTTATTACCTGTTGGGTGACTTTGTATTGTTTCCTGAATAATCTGAAGGTACAGAGACTCTAAATTCTATTGTATTCCTAAATAAAATGGTGATTTTCTAAATTTGGCAAGCAATTATCTTGGACTCAAAAAGATTGTCTCTCTGGCACAATTCAAAGTTTGCTTTGAAATTTTGAGTTTGCCCTGTTTGTGCATGGCTCAAAATCAGCCAGTAAGTTGGCAACTTCTTTACATAGAGATTCAAATCTGTACCTCTCTATCAGTCTTTCTGAAATATATATGTATACATACACATACATATTTCATGCACAAGTCTTGATTTAATGTGTAAAAACATTAAATTACACACACAATGATTTTTTTCTGTAAACCTTAAATAGAATCTTTAAAAAAAAAATCACTATACAAGGGACTGGAAAACAAGCTTTTAATAAAATATGGTGGCAATATTTACTCCATACAATGTCCTCTGGTTTTTTAGGTCAGAAAAATAATGAATTTTCCACCAATATTTTACTTACAGTGCTGATTTCAGCCTGCTCTTAAGCTTAAGTCATTAAAAAATAAGAAAATCACCATCTACCATTTTGACTTCCGAAAAGATTCTCTGCTATAATCTTCCTTCTTTTGTTCACTCTGTGCTAATTCCAGGCAGTTAGAGAAAATCATTCAAGTTTATGACTTTTTGTGTGCGTGTGGGAAAATTGGTTTAGCAGGAGCTTCCCTGGCCACACCTAAAGTGGAACACATACAAAGTGATTTTGCATTTTGTATTTTTCTTTTTTTGCTGGAGCCACCAATAATTCGTCTTTCCCAAATATATTTTCTCTTAATTTATCAGCATGGAATTTCCACAATGCTTTGATAATGTTAGTTTGGTCTCTATAATTGTGAAGTTCAAACTAGGATTTAATTTCTCACAAAAGGTATTTTTACTTTAAGTAAGTGAGAGTCCCAAGCAGATGGCTAGTTCCCTTGTAGTATTTCTGGTCATCTGGGGGCATGTTTCTAGCACTCTTATTATGAATAGTATTTTTTAAAGAGTCCCAACATTTGCAAGTATCTATTTGAAGTTTGCATAAAATAAGACATTGACTATACTATCCTCTCCTCATATGGATGCTAAAATACCAACCACAATATACACTTTTGTTTTCATATCAAAGAAACTATCTTCCACACACTAGACATTCACAATCTTTAAAAACTGAAAGTACTAGAAAACTGTTACTATAGTTATCCAGTTACCTTGCACAAGAGACATCTTGATAACAAACAGAAAAAGATGGCCCCTGCCTGATGAAACCACTTAGAAAGTGATACAATGACCTATTTTCTGAGTATATCAGAGCACACCCGTCTCTGGATCCACTACAAAGACAAGCCTCAGTCGCACAGAGTTTATGGATCTTACAAAAATAGCAGGTCACGCACACTGTCAGAGTCACTACCCTATGCACAATCACTCTCTGAGATAAGAGAAAGAGCCAGTCAGAATCATGGGAAAGTGATAATGCTACTTGTTACTTATTGTGATGTTGTTTAAAAAGAACTTAAATATAATTTTTGTGTAAGAATGTAAAACATCAGTTGATATGAATTTGTTTGAAAAATCAAAATCCCTTATAAGAAAGTACTGCAACATTAAGAAGAAAGTTATCCTGGGACAATGACTCATTTGAGTGCCATGTGCTTAAATGCTGAGAGCATTCCAAGGAAATCTTAGTGGTTTGGAACACTAGTCTTATTACAGGTTTAGCGATATTTTTGAAAATCCAAATATGTAATTAAAATGGCTAAAAGAAATATATTAAAATAAGCAGTTTGGGCATTTGCTAGGAACAGGGTATATTCTGATAACAATGCCTAACAGTCTATTACCTGCCTACAAACTCTAGGCAATATTAACATTCATTTGTAATTCATGTTTTCCTGATAATAACGCATTCTTTGAGCTATACTCTGTGACCTGCAGAACAAAGATTTTACTCCTGGTTGTTATCTAAAAAATGAAGTAGGAAAATAAAATAGGTATACTCTAACTTGGAAAAATCCCTTAAGCTATTTTAAATTTCATGGAAGTTCAAGAAATCAGATGATGTATTTATCATTAAAAGTTGTTTTCAAAACCAAAGCCTAATAAAAAGAAAAATGAGCTTTTTTTGTTTGACTGCACCGAGAGGCTTGTGGAGTTTTAGTTCCCCAACTAAGAACTGAACCCACGTCCTTGTTAGTGAGAGCATGAAGTCTTAACCATCTGGACCACTAGGGAATTCCCAACAGATTTTTTTTTTTTTTTTGGAAGCCTGATTCTATTATCTGCTAGTTGTGCAACATTGGACATCTTCATTCTGTAATTTGTAAAACAGGAATTTTTTGTGTTCTTTGAAAGATTGTTGGAAGTCACAAATTACATGACATGTGAAAATTAATGCTAGGCACAGTATCTAGAACATGGTAGTAGGTGCTCTAGAGATGCTGGCTTTTTTTTTTTTTACCCTTTTCTTTTATATTCATACTTTACAAATTTAAATTGCATTGTGCTTTCCAAAGCAGACCGTAGAATTTTGTAATACATCTGACTCTGCTTTAAATGGATTTTAACCACAAGGTTGTTTGAACTATGCAGTTTCTTCAGATCGATTATCATCATGAAGGCTAGCAAAATATGAGTTTGAAATATCATAGTAAAATGCACTAGCTAGGAATTCAAAGATACAAGGAGAATTCTATTGTGAGAAGTAGCAAATTCAGCTCATTTGGTTTAAGCGATATCTGTAAGAAGAAGAGAACAGACCACACTTAGTTGCCCAGATTTATNGCAGATCGATTATCATCATGAAGGCTAGCAAAATATGAGTTTGAAATTTCATAGTAAAATGCACTAGCTAGGAATTCAAAGATACAAGGAGAATTCTACTGTGAGAAGTAACAAATTCAGCTCATTTGGTTTAAGCGATTATCTGTAAGAAGAAGAGAACAGACCACACTTAGTTGCCCAGATTTATTCTGGAGGACGCATTACATATTTACAATGAAACCAGGAGTGGTTTGCTCTGCCTGTAATCAATATAGAGATGACTACCAAAAATGTAGCTTTCCCAAGGTTAAGAATGGAGCTTCTTATTTTATTTCCAGAATAATGCATATGCTACTTAGTCAAATTAATAACTTACCATTTTAAGGCNATATTTACAATGAAACCAGGAGTGGTTTGCTCTGCCTGTAATCAATATAGAGATGACTACCAAAAATGTAGCTTTCCCAAGGTTAAGAATGGAGCTTCTTATTTTATTTCCAGAATAATGCATATGCTACTTAGTCAAATTAATAACTTACCATTTTAAGGCTATTTTCTCTAGGTTCTGATGAATTCAAGCAAGGAAATTATTCATTAATTTGAAAATATATGGCCACAGGATGTCAGGAGGAAAGACAGAGTGAGAACTTCTGAAAATTCTCTATATTATAAAATCAATGAGAATGTTAGCAGAAACGATCAGAATAGACTTTCTCAGATCTCAGGAAATTAATCAAAGACAACAACCCAGGGTGTGTTAATTCAAGAAAAGCTACCTAATCTTGGGAAGAAGAGCAAGTCTGTGGAGTCTTAATAGAACGTCTCTCATCTCTCTTCCCCCCCTCCCAGCTCCATGGTAACCCTGGAAACAACATATGTCTTGGGGAAAACCAGCAGCCTGGCAGCCACTGATGGTCCAAGTCCAATTCCCAGGGAACTGTCATTATTTTAATTGTCTGCAGTCCCCCTTCTCAGCCTTGTCTTTATTTGACCCGACTCAGAGTCCCTCAGAACAGCAGCCTTTTGGCAGGATATTTGCTGAAAATAATCTGTAGCAACATTTTAATAATTCAGTGATGAGGAACAGGAGGGAAAACAACAGGCAAACCAAAAATGTGAAAAGGAAAAGTTGGGGGAAAAGATGCTTTGAGGGAGTTTTATAAAGCTCTGACATATCTGAGAGTCGTGGAGCCGTGCACATGCCCAGGGCAGTGCTCATGCATAGAGGTAAGCCCTAAGCTGTAAGCCATCAGCTCTCTCTTCTGGCTGACCTTGAAACTCTGCTCGAATAAAAGTGAGGGATAAGGCAGAATTTCCAAATGCCAGCTGAGTCTTAAAGGAACACCGGCATACCAACACAGAACCCAGCAATCAAGACGGGAACTCACTGCTTCTAGGCATTGAAGGAAATTTCTTTTGAATCACTAACTAACCAGTGAGCTAACAAAGAAGAGTCTTCAGTGCCACACACGACAAAGAAAGACATCTAGTCTCATGGACTGAAAGACTCAATATTGATAACAAGATGCTTGGCTACCCAAACTATTCTACATATTCAATACAACCTCTATCAATATGGCTTTCATTGCAAAAACTGACAGGCTGATACCAAAGTTCCCATGGACATTTAAGGAACAATGATAGCCAAAACAGTCTTGAAAGGGAGAGCAAACTGCTTATCCTCAGTTTTAAAACTTTCCAAGCTATAGTAATCTAGAATGTGTGGTACAGGCATAAGAGTAGACATAGAGATTAATAACAGAATTGGGGCTTTAGAAATAAACCTTGACGCACACACAAACACACACACACACACACACACACATATATAATGCCTAATACCTAGACAGCGTGTTAAAAAGCAGAGACATCACTTTGCTGAAAAAAGTCTGTACAATCATATATGTATATACGAAGTGACAGTGAAAGCCACTCAGTTGTGTCCCCCTCTCTGTGACCCCATGGACTATACAGTCCACGGAATTCTCCAGGCCAGAATACTGGAGTGGGTAGCCTTTCCCTTCTCCAGGGATCTCCCCACCCCAGGGAGATCCAAGGTGTCCCGCTTTGCAGGCTGATTCTTTACCAGCTGAGCCACCAAAAGCATGAATAGTAAAAGAAAAATTAGATAAATTGGAATTTATCACAATCAAAAGTGATTGTGCACCAAAAGATACTATCAAGAGAGTTAAAGGAGAGTCTACAGAATATGAGAAAATATTTGGACTATCTTAAAACATGGATGCACCTTGAAAACATTATGCTAAGAAAAAGAAGCCAGACATGTTAATATAAAATATTCAGAAAAGGAAAATCCACAGAGATTAAAAACTATATTAGTGTTTGCCAGGGACTGAGGGGAAGGGGGAAGGAAAGTTAGGGCTAATGGGTATGTGATTTTTTTTCTTTTTTTGGTTTGAAAATATTTGGGAAATACATAGTGGTGATTGTGTATATGCTGAAAACTCCTAGAGTACACACTTTAAAAATGTGAATTTCATGATATGTTTTAATCTCATTTGTAAAAATGTCTAAGAGAAAACATAGCCATGACAAGGCATCTGGTCCCATCACTTCATGGGAAATAGATGGAGAAACAGCGGAGAAACAGTGACAGATTTCATTTTCTTGGGCTCCAAAATCACTGATGACATTGACCAAAGCCATGAAATTAAAAGACCCTTGCTCCTTGGAAGGAAAGCTATGACAAACCTAGACAGCATATTAAAAAGTAGAGACATCACTTTGCCAACAAAGGTCTATACAGTCGAAGCTATAATTTTCCTGGTAGTCATGTATGGATGTGAGAGTTGGACCATAAGGAAGGCTGAGCACTGCAGAATCAATACTTTCAAACTGTGGTGCTGGAGAAGACTCTTGATAGTCCCTTGGACTGCAAGATCAAACTAATCAATTCTAAAGGAAACCCACCCTGAATATTCATTATAAGGACTGATGCTGAAGCTCCAATATTTTGGCCAGCTGATGGAAAGAGCCCGCTCACTGGAAAAGACCCTGGTGCTGGGAAAGATTGAAGGCAAGCGGAGAAGAGGGCAGCAGAGGACAGATGGTTAGAGGGCATCACTGACTCAATGGACATGAGTTTGAGCAAACTCCAGGAGATAGTGAAGCGCAGGGAAACTTGGCATGCTGCTGTCCATGGGGTTACATAGAGTCGGACACAACTTAGTGACTGAAGAGGAGCAACAATACAAACAGTGTTATGGCTGGAAATGAACATATCTGGACCTAGACTTTTTTTTAATATACAGAAACACTACAAATACTCATTTCCTGTATTGCAAGCAACCTTAATTTTGTTACAAAACTCACAGTGATATTTATTATATAATCATTTAAAAGATACTGATTTAAATGAAGTCACTGTATCTTTAACACCCATTTATTTATGTGTTAGTCATGAAATCTCACCACAAAACTATAAGCCTTAATCATAACAGGATTTGACATATTTGGGCAGTTGTTGATATATGTTTCTTATCACTTCATTTCAAACTTTCGGCAACCTTTTCACGTGGATTCGGGCTCTTTTGTTCTCCTCTTACATATAAGGAACTCAAAAGAACAGAGCAGTTAAAGGGCATGTTCAAGAATAAATAAATTATGGAGGCAGCACCAGTTTTCTGATTCCCGTTCCTAAATGATTTTCAAAATACGTGGAAAGGAGAATTTACCCACAGAAAAGTCTCCACTCGTTTAAACATTTGGTGAGAACATTTTTCCTACAGAATTTTAAAACAAAACTAAACTAAACAAGCCACTATATAGTTTCATCATTGTGAATGAGATATTCCTGCAGCTTTATTTTTAAAGCCATTCTTTTTTGAATGGCTGGAAGAACCTTTAGTAGTTATCAGTTCTACACCATGAAACAGAGTGTTCATAGCATCCTGTTACTCTTTAAAAAAACATTTCGAGTCTGGAGGGTTCACAGATTGAAATACGCTAACATGCAGGACATGAATCTGTGTACACAAAATACCAGGGCAGATGGTGAAGTCATTGTGAATAAAAATAGGTCTATTTCTCACACAAATTCCTTCACAGAAGCATTCCGATATCTACAAGGAACCTGAAAACAGCCGGGGAAACCTGGCCCTCGCAGTGACAGCCTGCCCTGAGGTGCCACACGGGACAGTGACAGGCAAATCTGTTTCAGCCAGCAGCTTTATCTGCTGAGGACTCACAATAATTCCTATTATCTGTCGTTTTTCTGTGCCACCTAGCTTACTTGGCTGTGTTGTTGGAATCTCTGAGTGGAGACTGAATGAAAGCAGCGTTTGTTTGCTGTGATTGGATCGGCTGTGATTGGATCAGTTACTCAGGGAGCTGAGCTGTGCGAAGGGCCCGAAACCCACTCCACCCTGAGTCAGAGGTGGAGCATCCCTGGAGACCTGTTCTCATGACTCACCAGCTGCTATCTGCAAACAGCCTCTGGGGGAAATGCCAAGTAAGTGTTTACTCTCCACGGTTACTTCACCCTGCCACTCTTGCCTTGTTTTGGTTTGAACTGAAGAAACAACAACTAAAGTGAGAACAAAATGTGACCAAGAATTTGTGCTTTCTCCTGATTATGAGGCTCTTTGGAGAGTCACATGTGACTTCCCTGGGCTGGTCTGGGGATTTGCTTTTAGCGGGAATATGACAACCCAGGAAACAAAGATAGAAGTCATCAATGTAAGGGAAGAGCTGGTTGGGATGGTGTGTGGGGTGGTTGATATACTTGTAATATAATCATGTTTATTGGTGACATCCTTAAATAGAAGGCATTATAAATGAAGTCACATGATTTTATCTGTTTTTATTTTTTTTTTANTAGTCCCTTGGACTGCAAGATCAAACTAATCAATTCTAAAGGAAACCCACCCTGAATATTCATTATAAGGACTGATGCTGAAGCTCCAATATTTTGGCCAGCTGATGGAAAGAGCCCGCTCACTGGAAAAGACCCTGGTGCTGGGAAAGATTGAAGGCAAGCGGAGAAGAGGGCAGCAGAGGACAGATGGTTAGAGGGCATCACTGACTCAATGGACATGAGTTTGAGCAAACTCCAGGAGATAGTGAAGCGCAGGGAAACTTGGCATGCTGCTGTCCATGGGGTTACATAGAGTCGGACACAACTTAGTGACTGAAGAGGAGCAACAATACAAACAGTGTTATGGCTGGAAATGAACATATCTGGACCTAGACTTTTTTTTAATATACAGAAACACTACAAATACTCATTTCCTGTATTGCAAGCAACCTTAATTTTGTTACAAAACTCACAGTGATATTTATTATATAATCATTTAAAAGATACTGATTTAAATGAAGTCACTGTATCTTTAACACCCATTTATTTATGTGTTAGTCATGAAATCTCACCACAAAACTATAAGCCTTAATCATAACAGGATTTGACATATTTGGGCAGTTGTTGATATATGTTTCTTATCACTTCATTTCAAACTTTCGGCAACCTTTTCACGTGGATTCGGGCTCTTTTGTTCTCCTCTTACATATAAGGAACTCAAAAGAACAGAGCAGTTAAAGGGCATGTTCAAGAATAAATAAATTATGGAGGCAGCACCAGTTTTCTGATTCCCGTTCCTAAATGATTTTCAAAATACGTGGAAAGGAGAATTTACCCACAGAAAAGTCTCCACTCGTTTAAACATTTGGTGAGAACATTTTTCCTACAGAATTTTAAAACAAAACTAAACTAAACAAGCCACTATATAGTTTCATCATTGTGAATGAGATATTCCTGCAGCTTTATTTTTAAAGCCATTCTTTTTTGAATGGCTGGAAGAACCTTTAGTAGTTATCAGTTCTACACCATGAAACAGAGTGTTCATAGCATCCTGTTACTCTTTAAAAAAACATTTCGAGTCTGGAGGGTTCACAGATTGAAATACGCTAACATGCAGGACATGAATCTGTGTACACAAAATACCAGGGCAGATGGTGAAGTCATTGTGAATAAAAATAGGTCTATTTCTCACACAAATTCCTTCACAGAAGCATTCCGATATCTACAAGGAACCTGAAAACAGCCGGGGAAACCTGGCCCTCGCAGTGACAGCCTGCCCTGAGGTGCCACACGGGACAGTGACAGGCAAATCTGTTTCAGCCAGCAGCTTTATCTGCTGAGGACTCACAATAATTCCTATTATCTGTCGTTTTTCTGTGCCACCTAGCTTACTTGGCTGTGTTGTTGGAATCTCTGAGTGGAGACTGAATGAAAGCAGCGTTTGTTTGCTGTGATTGGATCGGCTGTGATTGGATCAGTTACTCAGGGAGCTGAGCTGTGCGAAGGGCCCGAAACCCACTCCACCCTGAGTCAGAGGTGGAGCATCCCTGGAGACCTGTTCTCATGACTCACCAGCTGCTATCTGCAAACAGCCTCTGGGGGAAATGCCAAGTAAGTGTTTACTCTCCACGGTTACTTCACCCTGCCACTCTTGCCTTGTTTTGGTTTGAACTGAAGAAACAACAACTAAAGTGAGAACAAAATGTGACCAAGAATTTGTGCTTTCTCCTGATTATGAGGCTCTTTGGAGAGTCACATGTGACTTCCCTGGGCTGGTCTGGGGATTTGCTTTTAGCGGGAATATGACAACCCAGGAAACAAAGATAGAAGTCATCAATGTAAGGGAAGAGCTGGTTGGGATGGTGTGTGGGGTGGTTGATATACTTGTAATATAATCATGTTTATTGGTGACATCCTTAAATAGAAGGCATTATAAATGAAGTCACATGATTTTATCTGTTTTTATTTTTTTTTTAATACTGCTTTTAGGTTAACTTTTTTAAAAATATTTTTTTTTCAGAGTAGTTTTAGATTTGCAGAAAAATTGAGAGGAAGGTACAGAGATTTCCCATATTCCCTCTGTACTCCCCAAAGCCTCCCTATCAATATCCCTACCAGATGGTCCCTGTGTTACAGCTAATGAACCTACATTGATGCCTCATCATCTCCCGGAGCCTACAGCTGACATGGGTCACTCTTGGTGTGGTACGTTCTGTGGGTTTGGATAAACATATAATGACATGTATCCACCAGTACGGTGTTAAAAAGAGTAGTAGCTTCACTTCCCTAAATATAGTGTCTTCTTCCTTGCCCCCCATCCCCCACTCTCTAGCAATCCCTGATACTTTATATTCTCTACATAGTTCTGCCCTTTCCAGAATATCATAGGGTTGGAATCAAATGTTTGTATAGTTTCACTCTACACACTCTTAGAGGGATGGACAGGTTAAATACCAAGCAAGTGTTAAATGAAAAACAAAAGTGCTTATGCCTGGAAATGACAAGTTCTTATTTATAAGTGGCATAAAACTCAATCCCATGTATTTCTGAATCATATGTTCTACAAATATATGGGTTCGTTTTAAAGCAATCATCCCAGGTTTTTAAAGGAGACTTAAGAATATGATATGGTATAAAAAAAGTCTAGACTAAGTTTTAACATTTGATGATGAAATCTCATAAAATAACACAATAACCGTTGAGGTTATTAATGCTTGATTTTCATGCCTCATGATTCAGAATCTGCCATCAGGAAATACTGTGTAAGCCTGTTTGCTTTCAAATTAAATTTTTTTCCCTTTTCTTTTCAGTCTATTTGGTTCCCTAACTACCACTGTTGAGGCAGATATTTTAATTTGGTTGTGGCCAAGGCAAGGCTGTGTTTATCACATTGCCCACATTTTTCCTTCAGACCAGCACATGTAACTGAATTCTATGGGTGCTATTGAAAGCGTGTCTAAGAAAGGCATTGGGCTTCAATGTCTTTTACTGACTGTAAATAAATTGGTTGTGAGACTGGAGATCTAAAGGCTTTATTATATCAAAGCTGGCTCTGAGGAAATGCTGACTTTCATAAATAATAACAGCCCAAAGAAACTCAGATGTGTCAACTTCTAAAGCAAATTGGGACTTCAAATAACTTCCAAAGGAAGAAATGCTTTTACCAGCTGTAGAATTAAAATGCAGATGTTAGTCACACTTCGTGCTCTTCATTAAAATAAAACACTGATAAATGCAAAATCGTTTGTAAGAGTATGCGCATGTGTGAATGTTGTGTATAGTCTACGTAAGTGTTAGTCACTCAGCCGTGTCTGAATGGACTCAGCTGAATGGACTGTAGCCCACCAGGCTCCTCTGACCACGGGGCTCTCCAGGCAAGAACAGTGAAGTGGGTAGCCATTCCCTTCTCCAGGGGATTTTCCCAGCCCAGGGATTGGACCCCCCATCTCCTTCAGCTCCAGTATTGGCAGGTAGATTCTTTACAGTCTGAGCCACCACATACGTATATATGTATATATATCATATATAGTATATACACATACTGTGTACTCTTCATATAGAAAACTACATGTATATAAATATATACACATAGACATGCATTTAAAAAGCTTATTACTAGGAAAAATACATGTGTACAAAGCTTATGAAGTACATAAGATATAAACAAGTATAGTAAAGTACATATGTGATATAAAAGTACACATGTAACAATATTATTGATACATGTAGTGTTTTAACACATACAATGTAACATTGCTAATATTAATAGTGTATACTCAGTATATAGACTAATATATTTTAAAATATATTCTATATTAATGTATAATCTTCCAATGCACATTGTACTATATACTAAGTACGTTTTTAAAAAACTGAAAGAAGCTTAGGTTCTCTGTGTGTCCCTATGTGTGACATCCTATTTTTCCTGGTTTATCTATCTGTGGTCACGATATTCCTTATCTGAGAACACATTTCTCAGTGCAGCCTGAAGGTCTGCAGGCTGGGGATCTCTGAGGAGAGGAGGGACCACAGGATTTTGTGATTTTGTAAGCAACAATCTCCTTGGAGATTCCTACTAAGAGCGGATGAAGGATCACCAGGAACTTACTGAAGGTGAACAGTAGGGGGCAGAGGTGTCCACAATTCTGTTTTGCCGGCTCTGCTTCTCTGAGGCCAGGAACTCTGACTTTAGACTACTTACCACACAGAGTTTTCAGGTGAAGATTTCTTGTCTGTTCTCTTTCCAGCCTTGAAACAAATAACTTTTTATCTTGGTGAAGGTAATACAAGTTCACCGAACAAAATTTGCAAAATATCTAAGGTACAAAAATAGAAACAAAACCAAAAATGACCACTGAAATTTCCATCATCAAAGAATAAATATTCTGATAATATTGTTTTAGTTGACTATATACTTGTGTGTGTGCAGGCAACTAAAATTATAGTATGTACATAATGAAGTGAAAGAAAGTGAAATGAAAGTATTAGTTGCTCAGTTGTGTCCAGTTCTTTGCAACCCCATGGACTGTATACCACCAGGCTCCTCTGTCTATGGAGTTCTCCAGGCAAGAATACTGGAGTGGGTTGCCATTTCCTTCTTCAGGGAATCTTCCTGACCCAGGGATCGAACCTGGGTCTCCTTCATTGCAGGCAGATTCTTTACCATCTAAGACACCAGGGAAGCTTATGCACATAATACATACAGTAACATATCAAATTACNCAGGCAAGAATACTGGAGTGGGTTGCCATTTCCTTCTTCAGGGAATCTTCCTGACCCAGGGATCGAACCTGGGTCTCCTTCATTGCAGGCAGATTCTTTACCATCTAAGACACCAGGGAAGCTTATGCACATAATACATACAGTAACATATCAAATTACATTTTATATATCCTGTTTATAACATCTTGTATATATCATATTCATTCACACACATACAGTTTTCAAAAATGTAGATTGCTTTGAAATATTCAATTACATTTTGTTTCCTTTCTCACCTAATCTGTGTCTGGGTGGCCAACAGATAAGGTTCCTTACAAAATATATCAGGCTAAGCACTCAACAAAAGGAGTTCAATACTGTGGTGACCTCAGGCTACATGAAGGAAAAAGAAGATGTATTTCCCTTTTCTTTTTTTCAGCATGTCTGGGTCACAGAGACCCAGGCACCAGTTCATTACAAACTCACATTCTATTATATTTGTTGCAGAAAACCTCAAGTTGCTTGAGAATGTCAAAATCTTAGCATGCTCTATTGTCCACGAGCTCTGGTGTGATGTTCACGACTCTTGTATGAATTTTGTGTCTTAGAAATGTCTGTCTTGGATAGTCTACCCTCCTGAAGACATGTTTCCTTCAGGTTTTACTTGAAATATTAAAAAATCTTTTTTGTTCCCTATTGGGTAACTAGGAAAGCTTGACTAATATAATTGTTTAGACTGCCAAGAGTCAACAGTCAGAAATCAGATCAGCTAAACTTACTCTTTCTCTTAATAAATATTTAGTGAAATCTTACGACCATCTGATTCGTGGACGAATGTTAAACAAGGTGGACTCTGTCAATGTTCTAGCCTCTGCCTGAAATGCCAGTCATGGCAACAAAGTGGTGTTTTTCTCCATAACTTTTATGTACGCTAAGAAAAACCTTATTCTGAGTGTCACTGACTCAGGGACACAAGCCTTTGAGAATTTGCAGGCCTACAGGGAGGCTGGGAGTGTAGTTAGTCCCAGAGTTACACCTCAGAGTACCTGCCTTGTACTCTTGGGGCCCACTGAAGTGTTGTAAGGCCTTCCCATAAACACTGTGCCAATTAATTTAATCAAAATTACCTTAATTCAGTTAAGATCAGATTCTGTGAGAGAATTTGTTAGATATTCTGGTGTGTTAAAAAAAGATCTTCTCATTCAAGAAATGTTACTGGAAATCATATACTCATGTGCAAAAAGTAAATGATATTAGGAAGTAAATCTTACTTTATGTGGAACTGCATGTAAAAAAGCAAAACTTTAAAAATGTAGAAGAAAAATATACAAATCTCTTTATGTCCAGAAGGGAAAAAACAATTATTTAAACCAACTGTAAAGAAAAAAAAAATGAATGCAGTCAATTTATCAATAAACAAAAATTAATATATTAAATGGGCTTCCCTTGTGGCTCAGATGGTAAAGAACCCACCTGCCAGTGCAGGAGATGGAAGAGATGCGGGTTCAATCCCTGGGTCAGGAAGATCCTCTGGAGAAGGAAATGGCAACCCACTCCAGTATTCTTGCCTGGGAAGTCCCATATGGATAGAGGAGCCTGACAGGCTACAGTCCACAGGGTCACAGAGTCGAACATGACCAAGCGACTGAACAACAACAGCAATGTATTAAATATTTAATTAAAAGTCCCAAAATAATAAGCCACAAATGGGGAGAATCAATAGATTGACATTGCATGTAATCTCTAAATAAAACTAGCAGTCAAACTATTCGAAGTTCTCTAACACAGTTCTTAGGAAAAGAACAGGAAAGGGGGGGAAAAGTGAAGAATAAGGAGAGCAATTCACAGAAGAAGAATTTTTATCAGTCAATAAAGTGATGCAGAAGTGTTAAAATAGTGAAAAAAATGCAAATAAACGGAGTGTTGATGAGCAGAACAGATGACTATAGTTTTGTATTTGTAAACTATATTATTCCCTGAATTTTTGTGTTCCTGAAATTGTTTATTAAAATAGTCTTGGTCGCCATGGAATTTTTTCATCTTGTTTTATGTCCCTGGATATGTTCTTGTGTTTCTGAGTTTATAGTCTATGGGAACTTGAATAGAATTTGTATCCTACTGTGTTTGAAAATTGTATAAATCTTGATTATGTTGAATTGGTTCATAGTGCTTTTTAGGTCTACTATATCCTTCTCTTTTTCTGTACATTCATTCTAATAATTTTTGAGAGTTTGATATAGAAACTTCAACTAAAAATCTTAATTTATCTACTTAAAAAATAATTGTAGTAGAATTGAGTGGAACTATTTGTAATCTTGTTCTGTATTTTCCAAGTTTCCTGTAAATGTGTTATCAATCTTTCATAATTTAAAAAATAAAGAAAATATAAAAAATTAGTCTTTGTCCTTCTTCCAACAATTTATAAATAGAGCCGCTAAAAGGGTCTGGTGCTAGCCACTTAGGTTAAAATGTATGTGCCAATGGAGAGAAGTGGATTTAGTATAACTTTGTTTACAATTTCTCAGGGAATATGATTTTAAGGACAAAAAAGCTGAACTAAATGAACTAAATTTATAGAAAAGAAAATGTGTGCTTTTGATCAACAGCTTGGTGCCCCTGAAATCTTAGGTATTTTCTGCCCAAGGAGGAGACATCTAAATGGAAAGTTGCTTTCTAATCATGCATTTGTGTTCGCGTGAACTCTAATCTCAGGGAAGAGTGGTGAGTTCATGGAATATTAAGATCGGAAGAAAGGTAATTCCCAGGACAAAAATATGAGCCAGAAGGAAAGGACCAGATGATATTAATGTACCTGTTTGGAAGACAGAGAAGGTGGCCAAGTTTAAGGGCTGTGAGGAAGGTGATTAGGGGAAAAAAGTCTAGACCACTGAGTGCAGAAGAAAAAAAAAAAAAATCCGGTCACCATCTTCCAAAAATATGGATCTGATCTTCACCACCTTCAACAGCTTTGCCAGTGGCTTATATTTTTGGTTTCATACTCTTTTCAGAGCAAGTTGGGTAAGACTAAAAAGCTATGACTGTGATTCCAAAGCTTCGGCATAGATCATTTGTATGACTCTGCCCCTTGCCTCCTCTCTGGACACTTCTTGTGCTATTCTAGCATGCACTGAATATAGTGGGCAAAAAGATGACGTTGCTAATGGCTCTGAGATTCCATCTAAATTTAAAATAACTCCTTGCAATTAACTCGTAGGTAAATCTTTTTAATACCTTAAAATTCATATAGGAGGTTCCAGTCCTGGATCTTGTGTATGACTCAGTGTTGTGCAGAGCCTAAAACCTCAGGGTGGGACCCGGGACATGCCAGACCAGTGACGACAGATGGAATTTCCTCATCTTTTAATTATTGCTTGTGAAGCAGATCAGTGGCCAAAGGGAACTGTGTGTGATTTCATAATGCCATTGTGTCCTCGAGCTACCATCATGGCTACACAGAATTTCAGGTGGTGGTAGTGATATTGCTGAGACTGCTTTTCAAGATTATTTTATTAAATTTATCTAATCATTAGGTTGAATAACATTGACTTCACGAAATGATTATTTGATGCCATTTAGCAATAGGCTGTGTTGCATTGAAATGTTTTTATATTACAGGCAAAACAATGTAAAAATGGGACATCTTATCAATCTACGAACCTCTATTGAGTGAGGTACAACCTTAACACTTTACAAAATTCAGAAGCAAAATCTATCGAATCTGTTTGAAAACATATATGCATGTATTAAGCAAGATGTGAGTTTACTTCTTCACTATGTAGCTGCAAATTTCTTTTTCATTTTCTTTATTTAATTTTTATTAATGAAGAACCCGTCACTTTAAATTTTAACTCCACATTTTTACATAGTTCCTAAGAGATAATCAGTAAATAAAAACTGATGAGAGCAATAGGTGTTTTTCTCCCCAGCAACCTCTGCTACGTGGGGGTTGGCCAGCCTCCCTTATGTCACAAAAACTGAGCTGAGAGCTTCATGCTTTACTGGCTTGAGAGACGCTCGGTCTGTCAAGCCCCACAGACTGCTTTGTCTCCTGATTTGCATCATTATGGAAACAGAAGACTACAGGATGAAAGTTTGGAGGATAGATTCTGGCTGTATAAGGTAGTGAAAGCTGGATGACTATGGAGAGCAGTATGGAGTTTCTCTGAAAACTAAAATAGAACTAACTTTCATATCACCTGGTGATTCCACCCCTGCTGCTGCTGCTAAGTTGCTTCAGTCGTGTCCGACTCTGTGCGACCCCAGAGACAGCAGCCCGTCAGGCTCCCCCATCCCTGGGATTCTCTAGGCAAGAACACTGGAGTGGGTTGCCATTTCCTTCTCCAATGCCTGAAAGTGAAAAGTGAAAGTGAAGTCGCTCAGTTGTGTTTGACTTTTAGCGACCCCATGGACTGCAGCCTACCAGGCTCCTCCATCCATGGAATTTTCCAGGCAAGAGTACTGGAGTGAGTGCCATTGCCTTCTCTGTCCACCCTTGAGTATATATATCAAAACAAAACAACCAAAACTGCCAACTTGAAAAGATACATGCACCCTAATGTTCATTGCAAAACTATTTATAACAGCAAAGACATGGAATCAACCAAAGTGTCTATCAACAGAGGAACAGATAAAGCAGATGTGGTACATATACACAACGGCATACTACTCAGCTGTGAAAAGAATGAAGTAATACCATGTGCATCAACATGGATGGACCTGGAGACTGTCAGACTGTGCTGGGGTCCTTTAATGGACTGGACCTGGTGGTCTGGAGTCGACCGATAAGAAAGTGAAGGAGNTCAACCAAAGTGTCTATCAACAGAGGAACAGATAAAGCAGATGTGGTACATATACACAACGGCATACTACTCAGCTGTGAAAAGAATGAAGTAATACCATGTGCATCAACATGGATGGACCTGGAGACTGTCAGACTGTGCTGGGGTCCTTTAATGGACTGGACCTGGTGGTCTGGAGTCGACCGATAAGAAAGTGAAGGAGAGAGAAAGAGGCTGATATTCCTTGGTTTACACAGAAAGCCAATAAAGCCCCTGGCATGGGGCTTGCTCTGTTCACGGAGGCCTCAGGCGCCCTCTTGATGGGGTGAAGGCACAGAGCACCTTCTTGAGAGGGTCTTAGAAGCCCAGGCAGGAAAGTGAACTCAGAGAGGCTCTGCTCTCCAGGGCATCAGCCTGAAAAAGAGAGAGGGAGAGAGAGAGAGAGAGAAAGCAAGACACAGGGACCGAAGCTCTGATGGAGCAGAGGTGTTTTACTCAACATTGTGTAGGTGTTTATACTGCCTTACAAGATAGCTATTTTCAGCAGAGATATTACCATATGGTTCATAAAAAGGAAGAGGGTACTTATCATCATATAGAAAAACTAACGAAGGAAACACCTGGATTCCTCAGCCCCTGAGAGAGGCTTGCCTCTCCTCTTAATTCCTGAATATTCAGGAATTAATAAGGAACAGAGAATTCCCAACAGATCCAAAACAGCACATAGGAAGCCTCCTGTTAAATGCTTTCTGACACTAAGTGAAGTAAGTCAGATAGAGAAAGACCCAAATATATGATATCACTTACCGGTGGAATCTAAAAAAAATGGTTTAAATGAGCTTATATACAAATCAGAAATAAACTCACAGACATGGAAAGCAAGCTTAGGGTAACCAAAAAGGAAGAGGGAGGAGGGATAGATTAGATGTTTGGAATGGACAGATACATACTGCTATGTATAAAATAGATAGCCAGGAAGGACCTACTGTGGAGCACAGGGAACAATATTCAATATCTTGTAATAAACTATTACGGAAAAGAATCCAAAAAAGAAATACTTGTATAACGGAATCATTTTCCTGTTCGCATGAAATTAACATGAAAATTATACTGCAATTAAAGGAAGAAAAAAAGAAAAAAACACCTGTCTAGAGGAAGCAGGTAAACAAGGGAACATACAGTAGAGGTACACATCCCAGTGGCCTGGACGATGTCAGACAGTCAAGATGCTGGGTTTAGAGAATACTAGTGACTTCACTTTCACTTTTCACTTTCACGCATTGGAGAAGGAAATGGCAACCCACTCCAGTGTTCTTGCCTGGAGAATCCCAGGGATGGGGGAGCCTGGTGGGCTGCCGTTTATGGGGTCACACGGAGTCGGACACGACTGAAGCGACTTAGCAGCAGCAGCAACAGCAGTCATGCTCAGGTTTTGCTCAGGTGGAAATATCTTCCTGCTATAAACAAGCCCCACCTTCCTGAGGAAGGAGAAGGTCCTGGGAAATCAGAGAGGGAAAAATAAAATGAAAACAGAAGCTGAAATGGAGCTTTTGGATGGTGTAGTATATTGAGAACATGAGAAAGCAGAAGAGAATGGTGATCCCGGGAGCTGCTTACCCACGAAATGAATATTTATTGAGCAGGTTAATCGTCCCCTGTCTATTGAGGCAGAATCCGGATTAGTCACACACTTCAGGTGACAGCCTTGCCAAAATACCCTCTAGATTAGCCAAGGGGGTGCACAGCCTTGCAAAGCAAATTCAAATATTACAGCGAACATCTTTCCAGAATGCACTGTCTTTCCCTTGACAAACCTTCTGCCTTCTATTTTCACCTAGAGCATTATGCTTGAGATGGAAAGTGACAGTGTGTGTGCAGCCCTATTTACTTTCACGTCAGGGGACTGATTACAGTGACAGACAGGTTTATAATGTGTCATGCTTCCCAACATAAAAGTCACATTTCTCCTAAAATCATTTGATAGTTCATTCCTAGAATACTCAGTGATGTCAACAATCTGAGCCCTTTTACTTTGCGTTGTATAAAAAAGAAAAAGGAAACATCAATATCCATCAAAATCCCACAGCTGTCACTTAAAATCAAGTAGCAGGTAATAGCGCCTGGCAGCCACCAGAATGCTCAGTATTTTTATGATTCAGAAAACATCACAGTAAGGTTAAACAAATAGTATTTTTTATTAAATGTCACTCAATCCTAGGGCTGCTTATTCATCTATTCATCTGTGTTTCACTCAAGTGACTCAAAGATGGTAGTTGCAATCAAAAGGCATCTTGAGCAGATACCTGCGAATTCTGTCAGTCTTAGTTGGGAAGTAAAAGCATAGTAATAAAAAAAACCCAGGGGCAGGTGCAAAAAAATGGCCT
Source organism: Neotragus moschatus (assembly GCA_006410615.1). Lineage (NCBI taxonomy): Eukaryota > Metazoa > Chordata > Mammalia > Artiodactyla > Bovidae > Neotragus > Neotragus moschatus. The sequence continues at coordinate 237,539 of SJYA01001891.1, forward strand.
GATGAGATAGAAGGTGAAAACTTTGAGTCGTGCATTGAAGTAAAGCGAATACTTTTTAAAGGTTAAAATTAGTTGGCAAAGAAACTTAGGAGTCCTACATGGCTCTTTCCTTTCTGAACCCATGCATGTTCTAACTATTATATATAGAGTAAATAAACAACAAGGTCCTACTGTATCGCATGGGGAACTGTATTCAATATTTTGTGAAAAACCATAATGGAAAAGGATATGAATATATATATATATATATGTATTTATAACTGAATCACTTTGCTGTACAGCAAATTAGTGCAATATTATAAATCAACTCGGCATCAATAATATTTTAAAAAAGAATCCATGCATTTTCTTCATGAAGAAGAACACAGGCAGTGTCCCTTTGACTGTGCTTTGCAGATAGTGCCTTTTTTTTTTTTTTTCCCACAAATTGAGAGTTGGTGACAACTCTGCATCCAGCAAGTAATCAGCGCCATTTTCCCAAGAGCATCTGTTCCCTTTGTGTCTCTGTTGCATTTGTGAGAGTCATTCAGTCATGTCCAACTCTTTGCTACCACATGGACTATACAGTCCATGGAATTCTCCAGGCCAGAATACTGGAGTGGTAGCTGTTCCCTTCTCCAGTGGATCTTCCCTACCCAGGAATCAAACCAGGGTCTCCTGCGTTGCAGGCAGATTCTTTACCAGCTGAGCTACCAGTGAAGCCTGGTATTTTATAATTCCAGATATACTTCAAACTTTTTCATCATTATCATATTTGCTATGATGACCTATGATCAGTGATCTTTGCTCTTTTATGATTGTTTGAGGGGCCATGAAGTGGAGTGAAAGTCACTCAGTCATGTCTGACTCTTTGTGACCCCATGGACTATACCGTCCACGGAATTCTCCAGGCCAGAATATTGGAATCGGTAGCCTATCCTTTCTCCAGGGGATCTTCCCAACCCAAAAATCGAACTGGGGTCTCCTGCATTGCAGGTAGATTCTTTATCAACTGAGCTATCAGGGAAGCCCAAGGGGCCATGAACCACACCCTTAAATGATGGTTAACTTGCTGAATGGGTGAAATGATCACAAATGACTTAGATTACCACATAAACTTTGTTGATAAAGCAGCAGTCCTCTGACAGTCCTTGAGTAAGCTGTACCTTTCCAATCTGGTGATCTACATTTTAAGCTTAGACATTATGTCCTTTGTGAAATCTTCCTTGATTCACAGACATGTCTTCTCCATCAACCATCAGGATCCAGTATTATAAGGATCAATTCGCTGGTTTCCACTGCTAGGCTTCGCAGGTGGCTCAGTTGTAAAGAATCCACCTGCAGTGCAGGAGACACGAAGTCTCAGTCTCTGGGTCAGGAAGGTCTGCTGGAGGAGAAGATGGCAACCCATTCCATTACTCTTGGGGAAACCCCACAGACAGAGGACCCTGGCGGGCTACAATCTGTGGGGTCACAAAAGAGTCAGATACAACTTAGTGGCTAAACAACAACAATAACAACAACGCTTAGACTGCACTCCTGGTTTGGGATTCAATGGTGTTTGATAAATATCCTTTCAGTGAGTGAATATGGCTACATGGTGCCTTGAAAGGAATTTGATTTTGTTGTTTTTAACCCTGAGGGCATAGTTGATACAGTTAAAACTACAGACAGCTCCCTATAAACCACGACTCATGTGTCGGCATCACCATTCCTAAATATCCATTTGTGTTCCTAATTCCAAATTAGATAAAGACCAGACTCTGGGGAAACCTCGTTCCTTAAAACAATGGCACAGGGACACATGTACATATCCATGTAAAGCTAGAGACTTCCAGGGGTAGAAATAAGTTGTGCGTGTTTGGTTATGAAATCTGGGAAAAAGTCTGTGTACTAGGGTCTGAACTATAGTTTGAAAGTGTTTAATGGCAATCCACTCCAGTATTCTTGCCTGAAAAATTCCATGGGCAGAGGAGCCTCCCATCCGAGGAGTGATGAAGAGTGGGACACGACAGTGCACAGCACAGCAGAGCATTTATGGTTGGGATTGGCATCTCTCATTCGAATTTCTATATTTGAAACACTTGCAGTACCTCCACCACATTTCTTGTAAAGCATCCAGATTTGGAAAGTTCGTTATAAATTTTAAATGGTCGTCGAGAGTTTCCAGATCCTCCATGGAGCTGGGTTCTAGCTGACCCAGGGAGGGGCTGACCTTCCTAGGGCTCAGAGAGGAGGCGGGATGCCGGCATCACTTAGAATCCCCGCCACCATCTGTACACTCATGTTTTCGCTTCCAGAACAGTAGCTGGGGCCAGTTCTTTAGACTAAAATATATTGGAATTGCAATGTTTGAAAATGGGCAGAAAATAATTATTGTACCAAATCTTAAGTGGTCATGACCCTACCCCTGAAGAAATTCCAGGAAACCAACTTTGGCTGAAACAAAATACCACCAGGTGTGTGACGATAGCTGTGTGTTGGGATGCTGTTCTGTTTTCAAATGCTCTCACTTTTGAGCAGCTTTTCACCTCTGCTGTGCTGCATTCAGACACGTCGGCCGGCTCTTTGATCGTCTTTCCATCAGGAGCTGGGATCTGATTCCCTTTTTCTTGAATACGATCTGGGCTTCGGATGAAAAGGATGAGGCTGAGATGGTGCTGTGTGATTTCTGACACCAGCTCCTAGAGGCAGTCGTCTCTCTCCCTTTCTCTCTCTGTCTCTCTGTCTCTCTGTGTGTCTCTCCGTCTCGCCTTCTCTCCCAGAATGCTTACTCTTGGAGACTGGCCACTATTCATTGAGGGAGCCCCAGTCAATGTGGAGTGGATGAGGGCAGTATTAATAATAATATTAATTTTTACATGATTTGTCCCAACAATAAAATATAAAAGAGGGAGACGGGCTGTTTCTTTTTTGAGTAAAATGATGAAACCCCTTTCCCCTCCCTTTTCCTCCAGCAAACAGGGGGTGCAGCTAGGGAGCTCCCAGATGGTAGAGTTCCCACCTGTCTGGGTTCTTGAAAAGAAAGAAGCCAACACTTGTTCAAGACCTTGACTCTTTAATTCTTAATTATTAGGCTTTCTAAAGGAAATGTAAGAAAAAGCAGAGGAATGTATGAAGTAAGAAATGCAGTCAGAATAAAAGTCTAGAGATTTTCTTCCTGCTGGAGTCATCTGGCCACTCTCTCCTTCTCAGAGACAACAATCTTGTACTGGAAGATTGTTTGCTGGAAAAAAAATGCTGGCACCAAAAACCATCGAAGAAATTGATTTTTCTTCATGAGCAAATTTTTCTTTTTGTATCTTATTTTCATTTTTAAGCCTCTACAGAAGATCCATTCTATGTTAGACAGGTTTTCCATCTTTTGGTTCATCTAAGCTAAGCGGAGGATAAAAAAAATTGAAGAACTGGAATGACTTTCCATTGCCAGGAATGGAATGCATTAACATTTAAAATTCGCTAATTCCATTGATCCGCTGTTGGGGGACATTGTTTAAATTGTTCTGATTCTATCTCAGACTTGTGGGCAAGTGGGAAGCAAACCAGACCTGCAGGGGGAATGAAACACCCTCTGTGTTTAGGATGGAAGGAAAGGGCAGCGGGGAGAGCCAGTGTTGCCTTATTCCTTTCAAGCTCTTCTTTTTCTTTGTTCTTGCCTTTTTGTCTTTGCTAAGGAAGGGGTTATTCTGAATTCACCCTCGGCCCATCTTTCCTGTAGCGTAGATCAGCGGCAGAGATGGTTCGTTTGCCCTAAACTGTGTTCCTGCCAGGAGAATCCAGACAGGCTTTACATTGCTTCTCATTTCTATGGGGACTCGCTTTTTAGCTCCAGGAAGACTGATGACAAAGGAACTATTTTTGGCACCTCTAGGAAAGAAACACGCTGCAGCCTGTTATTTCCTGTAATCCTGCTGTTTGGAGAGAAAAGTGCCCACAAAGCCACACTTTATCAGAGAGCGCTAAATTCTCTCTGTGGGTCTGTTCACTCTTCTATCCACTTGGCCGCAGCGCATCAGGTCNATAGTAATAAAAAAAACCCAGGGGCAGGTGCAAAAAAATGGCCTGATGAGATAGAAGGTGAAAACTTTGAGTCGTGCATTGAAGTAAAGCGAATACTTTTTAAAGGTTAAAATTAGTTGGCAAAGAAACTTAGGAGTCCTACATGGCTCTTTCCTTTCTGAACCCATGCATGTTCTAACTATTATATATAGAGTAAATAAACAACAAGGTCCTACTGTATCGCATGGGGAACTGTATTCAATATTTTGTGAAAAACCATAATGGAAAAGGATATGAATATATATATATACATATGTATTTATAACTGAATCACTTTGCTGTACAGCAAATTAGTGCAATATTATAAATCAACTCGGCATCAATAATATTTTAAAAAAGAATCCATGCATTTTCTTCATGAAGAAGAACACAGGCAGTGTCCCTTTGACTGTGCTTTGCAGATAGTGCCTTTTTTTTTTTTTTTCCCACAAATTGAGAGTTGGTGACAACTCTGCATCCAGCAAGTAATCAGCGCCATTTTCCCAAGAGCATCTGTTCCCTTTGTGTCTCTGTTGCATTTGTGAGAGTCATTCAGTCATGTCCAACTCTTTGCTACCACATGGACTATACAGTCCATGGAATTCTCCAGGCCAGAATACTGGAGTGGTAGCTGTTCCCTTCTCCAGTGGATCTTCCCTACCCAGGAATCAAACCAGGGTCTCCTGCGTTGCAGGCAGATTCTTTACCAGCTGAGCTACCAGTGAAGCCTGGTATTTTATAATTCCAGATATACTTCAAACTTTTTCATCATTATCATATTTGCTATGATGACCTATGATCAGTGATCTTTGCTCTTTTATGATTGTTTGAGGGGCCATGAAGTGGAGTGAAAGTCACTCAGTCATGTCTGACTCTTTGTGACCCCATGGACTATACCGTCCACGGAATTCTCCAGGCCAGAATATTGGAATCGGTAGCCTATCCTTTCTCCAGGGGATCTTCCCAACCCAAAAATCGAACTGGGGTCTCCTGCATTGCAGGTAGATTCTTTATCAACTGAGCTATCAGGGAAGCCCAAGGGGCCATGAACCACACCCTTAAATGATGGTTAACTTGCTGAATGGGTGAAATGATCACAAATGACTTAGATTACCACATAAACTTTGTTGATAAAGCAGCAGTCCTCTGACAGTCCTTGAGTAAGCTGTACCTTTCCAATCTGGTGATCTACATTTTAAGCTTAGACATTATGTCCTTTGTGAAATCTTCCTTGATTCACAGACATGTCTTCTCCATCAACCATCAGGATCCAGTATTATAAGGATCAATTCGCTGGTTTCCACTGCTAGGCTTCGCAGGTGGCTCAGTTGTAAAGAATCCACCTGCAGTGCAGGAGACACGAAGTCTCAGTCTCTGGGTCAGGAAGGTCTGCTGGAGGAGAAGATGGCAACCCATTCCATTACTCTTGGGGAAACCCCACAGACAGAGGACCCTGGCGGGCTACAATCTGTGGGGTCACAAAAGAGTCAGATACAACTTAGTGGCTAAACAACAACAATAACAACAACGCTTAGACTGCACTCCTGGTTTGGGATTCAATGGTGTTTGATAAATATCCTTTCAGTGAGTGAATATGGCTACATGGTGCCTTGAAAGGAATTTGATTTTGTTGTTTTTAACCCTGAGGGCATAGTTGATACAGTTAAAACTACAGACAGCTCCCTATAAACCACGACTCATGTGTCGGCATCACCATTCCTAAATATCCATTTGTGTTCCTAATTCCAAATTAGATAAAGACCAGACTCTGGGGAAACCTCGTTCCTTAAAACAATGGCACAGGGACACATGTACATATCCATGTAAAGCTAGAGACTTCCAGGGGTAGAAATAAGTTGTGCGTGTTTGGTTATGAAATCTGGGAAAAAGTCTGTGTACTAGGGTCTGAACTATAGTTTGAAAGTGTTTAATGGCAATCCACTCCAGTATTCTTGCCTGAAAAATTCCATGGGCAGAGGAGCCTCCCATCCGAGGAGTGATGAAGAGTGGGACACGACAGTGCACAGCACAGCAGAGCATTTATGGTTGGGATTGGCATCTCTCATTCGAATTTCTATATTTGAAACACTTGCAGTACCTCCACCACATTTCTTGTAAAGCATCCAGATTTGGAAAGTTCGTTATAAATTTTAAATGGTCGTCGAGAGTTTCCAGATCCTCCATGGAGCTGGGTTCTAGCTGACCCAGGGAGGGGCTGACCTTCCTAGGGCTCAGAGAGGAGGCGGGATGCCGGCATCACTTAGAATCCCCGCCACCATCTGTACACTCATGTTTTCGCTTCCAGAACAGTAGCTGGGGCCAGTTCTTTAGACTAAAATATATTGGAATTGCAATGTTTGAAAATGGGCAGAAAATAATTATTGTACCAAATCTTAAGTGGTCATGACCCTACCCCTGAAGAAATTCCAGGAAACCAACTTTGGCTGAAACAAAATACCACCAGGTGTGTGACGATAGCTGTGTGTTGGGATGCTGTTCTGTTTTCAAATGCTCTCACTTTTGAGCAGCTTTTCACCTCTGCTGTGCTGCATTCAGACACGTCGGCCGGCTCTTTGATCGTCTTTCCATCAGGAGCTGGGATCTGATTCCCTTTTTCTTGAATACGATCTGGGCTTCGGATGAAAAGGATGAGGCTGAGATGGTGCTGTGTGATTTCTGACACCAGCTCCTAGAGGCAGTCGTCTCTCTCCCTTTCTCTCTCTGTCTCTCTGTCTCTCTGTGTGTCTCTCCGTCTCGCCTTCTCTCCCAGAATGCTTACTCTTGGAGACTGGCCACTATTCATTGAGGGAGCCCCAGTCAATGTGGAGTGGATGAGGGCAGTATTAATAATAATATTAATTTTTACATGATTTGTCCCAACAATAAAATATAAAAGAGGGAGACGGGCTGTTTCTTTTTTGAGTAAAATGATGAAACCCCTTTCCCCTCCCTTTTCCTCCAGCAAACAGGGGGTGCAGCTAGGGAGCTCCCAGATGGTAGAGTTCCCACCTGTCTGGGTTCTTGAAAAGAAAGAAGCCAACACTTGTTCAAGACCTTGACTCTTTAATTCTTAATTATTAGGCTTTCTAAAGGAAATGTAAGAAAAAGCAGAGGAATGTATGAAGTAAGAAATGCAGTCAGAATAAAAGTCTAGAGATTTTCTTCCTGCTGGAGTCATCTGGCCACTCCCTCCTTCTCAGAGACAACAATCTTGTACTGGAAGATTGTTTGCTGGAAAAAAAAAGGCTGGCACCAAAAACCATCGAAGAAATTGATTTTTCTTCATGAGCAAATTTTTCTTTTTATATCTTATTTTCATTTTTAAGCCTCTACAGAAGATCCATTCTATGTTAGACAGGTTTTCCATCTTTTGGTTCATCTAAGCTAAGCGGAGGATAAAAAAAATTGAAGAACTGGAATGACTTTCCATTGCCAGGAATGGAATGCATTAACATTTAAAATTCGCTAATTCCATTGATCCGCTGTTGGGGGACATTGTTTAAATTGTTCTGATTCTATCTCAGACTTGTGGGCAAGTGGGAAGCAAACCAGACCTGCAGGGGGAATGAAACACCCTCTGTGTTTAGGATGGAAGGAAAGGGCAGCGGGGAGAGCCAGTGTTGCCTTATTCCTTTCAAGCTCTTCTTTTTCTTTGTTCTTGCCTTTTTGTCTTTGCTAAGGAAGGGGTTATTCTGAATTCACCCTCGGCCCATCTTTCCTGTAGCGTAGATCAGCGGCAGAGATGGTTCGTTTGCCCTAAACTGTGTTCCTGCCAGGAGAATCCAGACAGGCTTTACATTGCTTCTCATTTCTATGGGGACTCGCTTTTTAGCTCCAGGAAGACTGATGACAAAGGAACTATTTTTGGCACCTCTAGGAAAGAAACACGCTGCAGCCTGTTATTTCCTGTAATCCTGCTGTTTGGAGAGAAAAGTGCCCACAAAGCCACACTTTATCAGAGAGCGCTAAATTCTCTCTGCAGGTCTGTTCACTCTTCTATCCACTTGGCCGCAGCGCATCAGGTCAGGGTGAACCAGTCCCACTGGTCCTCTGGCCCAACAGAGGGACCCAGGGTGCACTGCTCCTTTTGTCACACCCCAGATTATGCATCCTTCAGATATTAATAAAAGGTCCTCGTGTTGAACAAGGATGTCTTTTTTCCTTTTTCTTTTTGTAGTTTTAAAACTACATTTAAACTTTTAAAAATACTTTATTTAGGGCTTCCCAGGTGGTACAGTGGTAAAGAATTCTCCTGCCAATGCAGGAGACACAAGAGACGCAGATTCGATCCCTGGGTTGGGAAGATCCCCTGCAGAAGGAAATGGCAACCCACGGCAGTAATCTTGCCTGGAAAATTCCATGAACAGAGGAGCCTGGTGGGCTAGTCTGTGACGTTGCAGTGTCGGACACGACTGAGTGACTGAGCACACAGACACAATATTTTATTTACATTTTAATATATCCCGTGTTTCCACATGAATTCAATTTCTTTTTCTTAAACTATGTTTAAATTTATTTTTCCATTGGAGGATAATTGCTTTACAATGTTGTGTTGGTTTCTGTCGTAACCACCCAAATCAGGCATGGCCCAGCTCAGTTCAGTTCAGTCACTCAGTTGCGTCTGACTCTTTGCGACTCCATGAAGTGCAGCATGCCAGGCCTCCCTCTCCATCACCAACTCCCAGAGTTCACCCAAACTCACGTCCATCGAGTCAGTGATGCCATCCAGCCATCTCATCCTCTGTCGTCCCCTTCTCCTCCTGCCCCCAATCCCTCCCAGCATCGGAGTCAGGCTATAACCACCCATATCAGTCATGACAAAATATATATATACATATACCCCCTCTCTCCTTAGCCTCACTCCCACCCAGCCTCCTGCCATCCTACCCTGCTAGGTCATCACAGAGCACCAGGCTGGGCCTCCTGTGTTATACAGCAGCGTCCCACTAGCTATCTGCTTTATACATGGTAGTGCACATACGTCGATGCTGCCTTCTCAGTTCATCCCACTCTCTCCTTCCCCTTCTGTGTCCACAAGTTTATTCTCTACATCTGCCTTTCCATTCCTTCCTTACAAATAGGTTCATCAGCACCTTTTTTCTAGATCCCACATATATGTGTTACTATACAGTATTTGTTTTTCTCTTTGGATATCATTTTTGTATCTCATCATGGGAAGTCATTTGAGAATGTTATCCCTGTAGTCTTTTCAACCTCTGCTCCCACAAATATAATGCACCCTTGCATAGTCAAATCCAGGTTCGGCTAACATCACCAAGTGGAGAAATCCCCCTGTGATTCCAGAGTAGTATGGTTGTCATAATCTCTCCCTGCATGGTCATAATTCAGCCATGTGTACCTGATAATAGTCGTGGGCACCACTCGTGTCAGCTATTAATGAAGAGTATTCAGGAAAGAGGATGCTTGGGCATAGTAACCTGCCAAGAAAAAATAAACTTGATGAGAACAGCCAGTGAGAACAGAGTGGATTTACATGAAATCTCAAGCCCTGTGCTACAGGATGGGAGCATGAGAAGCACGTGGAGACATAATTAAGATAATTTGGAGAATAATTTATGTCCATGCTGAGAACAGAAATTAAAATAACTGCAAGGCTTTAAACTTAGATGACTAATAGAATGTGGTGCCTTCAAATTAAAAAAAAAGGCTAATGAAAAGAGATTTACAAAGATACAGTATATGTAAAGAAAACTGGGATGTATTAGATTCAGTTCAGTTCAGTCTCTCAGTCTTGTCCGACTCTTTGCAACCCCATGGATTGTAGCAAGCCAAGCCTCCCTGTCCATCACCAACTCCCGCAGCCTACTCAAACTCACGTCCATCAAGTCGGTTATGCCATCCAACCATCTCATCCTCTGTCATCCCCTTCTCCTCCCACCTTCAATCTTTCCCAGCATCAGGGTCTTTTCCAATGAGTCAGTTCTTTTTCCTAAGAAGAAAAAACTGATGATACGGGATAATTAGCTTTCAAAATATTTAACACTGTAATGGAAGAGAAGGCTTCCCTGTTGGCTCAGTGGTAAAGAATCCACCTGTCAATGCAGGAGACATGGATTGGATCCCTGGGTTGGAAAGGTCCCCTGGAGAAGGAAAAGGCGACCCACTCTGGTATTTTTGCTTGGAAAATACCAAGGACAGAGGAGCCTGGAAGGCTACATATAGTCCATAAAGTTGCAAAAATCAGACATGACTGAGCACACACGCACACAAAGAGGGAGAGGGGGAAAGCAGATGCTTTTGTGTGTGTTTCTATAGGAGAATGGCCTAAGAAGAATCGTAACAATGAAAGACGATGGGTCAAAATTTAAGGAGCATATCCGTTCTAGCCCAACAATGAATTAGGAAGCCTCAGTGAGTAGTGAGCACTTGTGATTTTCAAGTTTGAGGTTTAAGGTCCCTGAAGGTGTGGGGAGAACTCTTGCCTAGGGTGGGAAGCTTGTGTCATTCTCAAATCCTCCTAGCCCCTCCTTCCTGCCCCTTGATGCCCACATCCAATCTATGACTATTTACCATTGATTCTACATGGTTGTCTATTAAGCTAGTATTTATTATGTGCTGCATACAAAGTTAAGATACTTGGATGAGGTTGGTGAAAAGCACAAAAATGCTTCCTGTTCATAGGGGCTTATGCTCGAGTGGTAATGAGGGAGTGACTTTTTGGTCCATATTAGATGTTACAGACCTGGGCAAAACTTTGTTTATTTGTCCCTCCATAACTTAGTTTTCAGATTGACTTAATAATTATGACAGCTTGTGTACTTATTTGTTCTATCCACACTTTGAAAGCAGGATTGTATGTTATTTGCTCCTGAACACCCAAAGGTTAAATGCTAAGCTGCTTCAGTCGTGTCCGACTCTGTGCAAGCCCATAAATGGCAGCCCACCAGGCTCCCCTGTCCCTGGGATTCTCCAGGTAAGAGTACTGAAGTGGGTTGCCATTGTCTTCTCCAGTGCATGAAAATGAAAAGTGAAAGTAAAGTCGCTCAGTCGTGTTCAACTCTTAGCGACCCCATGGACTGCAGCCTACCAGGCTCCTCCATCCATGGAATTTTCCAAGCAAGAGTACTGGAGTGGAGTGCCATTACCTTCTCTGAAAGGTTAACTAGGTTTCCCCAAATGGTAGGTTCTCCTTTCTAATTCTGAGCCAATGTTTACTAAAATTAGAACACACTGATAAATTCTAAAAGTTTAATGTGATGTGTGTGAGTTTCTGTGGAGTTCTACTTAAACTGAACTTATTTGTGTTAGCTAAATAATTTACCTTGCTTTAATGAAGATTCAATTTGTCAATTTTGTCAAGGGGTCTCTATCACAAACTCCTTCTGTAGCCATATTCTGTTTGTCATCTTAAGTAGGGCTTCCTTAATATCATATAATTAATTGCACTCCTCCAATATGGGTCAGACTGTCTCATTCACTGTAAGAGAATCAGATTACATGTGGTGGGAAAAAAATTGGGATAACATTTTGAGTATTAGTTTTACAAAGCATGCAAAGTGTCTATTTTTGTGGTTTTTAAAAAATATTATTGAGTCAAATTTGATCTCAGAAATGTAAATGATACTAGCAGCAATGCCCATAAACTTTAGGTAAATTTGAGTTTCACTGCATTACCAATTCTACTCTCATAACCATTTCAGCAACGATTGGTAGAAATGTCTAGAAATAGACTATACAAAAAATGAAAGCAAATTCATTTTTGTTATGTGGTGAATTCATAATCCAAAGTTCCTATCTATAATTTCCTGTGCTGTTTGCACATTGATCTCAACAGGATTATTGTCAGTGAAACGACAGCAACGTAAAAAATAGAATTTCTCACTGAGACAAAGAAATATCATTGAATAACTGAAAGGTGATATCTACTCTGAAGTTTATTGTAAATATGTATGTCAGTTGGATTTTTTTCTCCCTTGCTCTGTGGCCCTGCTTTTCATGGGGTCATATATATGAAGCCTGTAGGCTTTCAGTATTACCAGCACAGGTTCAAACCTGCAGTAGAAACCTGGAAACTGCCACAGTGTGTGCACACAGCAGGGACTTAACAAATAGGCACACACACATCCCAATCTATATTTACACTCACATTGTTCCTTTGTGTCCCAATTGAATGATTTCATTCCTTTATAAACTGGTTTACCCAAGAAGAATCTGTGTTTGTTCTTTCAATTATTCTCTCCTTAGCATTTAAATTTATGTTTATTAAAAAAAATTTCAGCTTTTTCTACAGCAGTTTTAGACTCACAGTAAAAATTAAGAGGAAGGTATGGAGATTTCCCACTTACCCCACCCCCATCACAACATGCACATGCTCCCCCATTATCAACATCCCACCAGGTGGTTCATTTATTACAACTGATGACCTTATACAGACACATCATCATCACCTAAAGTCCACAGCTTATATCAAAGGTCACTTTTGGTGTTGTAGAGTCTATGAAGTGAAGTGGAAGTCACTTAGTCGTGTCCCTCTCTTTGCGATGCCATGGACTGTCATGGAATTCTTCAGGCCAGAATACTGGAGTGGGCAGCCTTTCCCTTCTCCAGGGGATCTTCCCAACCCAGGAATTGAACCTAGGTCTTCTGCATTGCAGGCAGATTCTTTACCAGCTGAGCAACAACGGAAGCTCATAGATTCTATGGGTTGGACAAATGTATAATGACATATAGTCACCACAATGGTATTTTTTTCATTTTTTAAATGATTTCTTTTAATGTGGACCATTTTTAAAGTCTCTATTTAATTTGTTGCAATATAGTTTTTGTTTTATATTTTGATTTTTTGGCCACAAGACATGTGGGATCTTAGCTCCCGACCAGGGATCAAATCCATATCCCTTGAATTGGAAGGTAAAGTCTTAACCTCTGGGTAGCCAGGGAAGTTCCTATGGTATTTACAGAGTATCTTCATTGTCCTGAAAATCCTCTGTGCTCTGCCTGGACATCCTTTACTACCTTAACCTTTGGCAACCAATAATCCCTTTGCTGTCTCCATAGTTTTGCCTTTTCCAAAATGGCATAGAATTGGAATCATGCAGTATGCAGTATGACTTTCCAGATTGGCTTCTTTCACTTAGTAACACGCATTTAAGTTTCCTGCATGTCTTTTCATGGCTTGATGGTTCATTTCTTTTTAGCACAAAGTGATTATCCATCGTCTGGATGGACCACAGTTTATTTATGCATTACCTACTAAAGGACATCTTGGTTGCTTTTAAGTTTTGGACATTTTGAATAAAACTGCTATAAATATTTGTTGTGTGGACATTAGTGCTCAAGGCTCTTGAGTCTAACAGTTGAAGAGCTGTCCCCCTTCCTTTCTGAAGTCAGTTTTGACTTTCTTATTTATTTAAGGTACACCAAGTGCTTCCAAAGCATTTCATGTTTTCTTGCTAGTCAAGTTTCTTCTTGTTTCCTGCCAGCATAGAACTCTAATAGGACAGGCCCTATAGTTGGGCCAGAGCCAATCAGCATGATTTATAGAGAATTTTGTAAACAAATTGATTTCAATTGTGCAATTCTAAGCTCAGAGCTTTGCTTGGACCGCATGCAGTATCAGCCTGGGAGGTTGAGCATGATACATGAGAAAAGTCAGTTCTTACCTGCTTGTACATTATCAATTCTGTGCCCTATCTTTACTACTGGTGCCATTCTCATGTTGTGTGACTGTGTATTGGTGACTGTCAACTGGCCCTGGTATTGTGCTCCCTGGCATGTGCCCACGCTACACACTTAATGAAGAACCAATGGCCTCAGACTTTATATATATATGTATGTATATCATCATGTGTAGATCTGAAGAGAGAAAGCTGATTTTCCATAAGATGCCATGTGTTATTTGTTTGCTCAGACATGGTCATTATGGTACACGCATAACTGTGTAATTTCTGGTGGTGATTTGGGGGTTTGGAAGCTTGAACCTCTCTTCTTAGGTAAGTACTAGTTATTCTACCTGCTGTTGCTGCCAGCTGCTGACTTCTGTATGATTTCCGTAGCTGGGTTTTAGTCAGTCTGTGCCAGCTGGTAACATCAATCCAGTAGTTGAGAATTCATAAACTTGATGTTTATGTTGCTGTTCAGTCACTAAGTTGTGTCTGACTCTTTGTGACTCCATGAACTGTAGCACACCAGGCCTCCCTGTCCTTCCCTATCTCCCAGATTTTGCTCAAACTCATGTCCATTGAGTCGATGATGTCATCCAAACATCTTATCCTCTGTCACCCAGTGTAATTCTGAGTAATCTTCTCATAATTTTCTGTTACACAATATTTCCTATATTTGAACATAATTGTCTTGGAACAAGTAATCCAAGTGTTTAAATGTGAAATATGTGAAAAAGAAAATGCTCTTCCCATGTTTGTTATTATTGTAAATTTGATTATTTTTGTTTTCTAATAGAGCTGGTTTCCTAGAAGAACTGAATTCTAAATATAGCCTTTCCCATGACCTTGTGGCCTTTAATATTCAAACTCAGATAGTTATAGTTTAAATAGATACCAAAGAAAATTTGTTGTGTTAAACTTTATGAGTTGTTTTAGAAATTGAATGATACAAAACCTATGACTTCTGTGCATAGAAGCAAATTTACTAGCATAGTGCAAATCTTTTCACTATATAGATGTAAAATGGAGGTCCAGAGAGTGTGAATGAATTACCAGGATTGTGTGCATGCTAGGCTGCTTCAGTTGTGTCTGACTCTTTGTGACCCTATGGACTGTAGCCTGCCAAGGTCCTCTGTCCATGGAATTCTTCAGGCAAGAATACTGGAGTAGAGTGCCATGCCTTCCTCTAGGGCATCTTCCTGACCCAGAAATCAAAACGGGGTCTCCTGCATTACAGGCAGATTCTTCATCATCTGAGCCACAGTAGCCCTAATGGAAAACCTAACTAAAAACCTTGCAAAGAACGTAACATATTTTCTAAATGTAATTGCTAAGTGAGCAAGCAAAAAACAAACAAACAACCAAAAAAACCCTAGAAACTGTTATGTGATATAAAAAGGAGGATAATATTTTTATTTCCTGGAACTGTTTGTTCCCAATATGAAGTACAGAGCGATTGAAGACTGAAAGTAAAATGGAAGATCGGCTCTGTTTGAAGTAAGATGACCAAACTGAATCCACTCTGACAGAGCCATACAAATGGGAAGAAAATCTTTCTGAATGCTGTTATATCTGCCACCATTTTTTTTCTTCTCCATAAAATAATAAAATCTTTTGAAGTCAAAATAGTGATAAAGAAAAAGGGACTTCTTGGTAAACTCAGGAGTTTTTCCATTTGTTTTTATCTTCATTCCCTCCCAGGAGGGGAAATATAAAATAGATAGGTTGTCTAATGTGTTTGACCTTATTAAGGGGTGTTTTGCATTTATATTGAAGAGTTTGAAAAGAATTAGAGATCAATGCTTAGGAAAGTAAAGATATTGATTCATATTTTAGTTCTTCCCTTCAGCAGATATTGATCAAGCTTATGCCCAGAGCATTGTTCTTGATGCTGGAAATACAGTAGTGACCAAAGGACAAAGGTGAAGTGGGGACAAGGATGTGGCTGGGGTTCTGGGGAACAGCAAGGAAGCCAGAGAAGGCAGAAGGCCCAGAGGGGAAGCGTGCAGCATGAGGTGGAAAGGAGGTCAGGCGGGTAATGGACGGGCAGGTGGGACTCAGACTTCAGTCACTGAAGGGCTTAGTGTTTATGCTACTGGAGAAGGGAAGCCTTTTTAAGGCTTTGGGCAGACACTTGTATGCCAACAGACTCCACTGAGGTTGTTCTGAGAATGGACTCTAGGGGACAAGAACAAATGCAGTGTAATTGCTTAGGAGAATTATTTGTGAAGTGCAGGCATGGACTATAGTGTCTTGAGTAAGGTGGGAGCATGGGGTGGAGTGAGATGAACATGCAGGGGCCACATCTTGGTGTTGCACCTGCTAGGTTTTGAACTTGGCTTGGGTAATGGATAAAGGGTGAGTTGAAGGAGAATCCAAAGGTTTGGACCTGAGCAACAGGAAGGATGGAGTTCCCATTTACAAATATGGAAAATTTTGTGCAAGGAAGCATTTTAGGGCTTGAGCTGGATCTATGGAAGTGGTGTGTTGATATACCCCTATTCTAAGTAAAGGATTCTAAGTATTATTTCTTACATTGCTGATAATTAGCTATGTTTAAAAATGAATCATTAAACATCTAACAATTTACTTAAGTTTATTATTAGAGCGAGTTTTCTGGAATAGAAGTGGCAAGTGTTTTTCACTTTTGCTTTACAAAACAAGCACCGCCTACAATCATGTTTGTTGAATTGTTGTATTCTGTTTGCTTACATTTTATTTAAGATTATTTCCCATCAATATTCACAAGTGTAGTTATCATGAGATTTCCTTCAGTACAATTTTTGTGAAGTTTTCGGATCAGTGTTTAACTTGATTTATAAAACAATTTGGGCGTTTTCCTTCTTTTTCCATGATCTGGCATAGGTTCACATTGGAGACGTTAACTACATCCAAAAATACAATGTGATTTTTAGGGGTCTGGGACTCAAACCATTGGGCAGGTCAGTGTCAACTCCCTTTTCCTTCATCTTCCAATTTAGAAGCTATAACCCCCAAAGTGGCTGTGGCCCACTTACAGATCCCACGTACAGAAGAACATGGCTGCAGGTGAAAACTAAGACTTAAGATTTATTAGTACTTACAGCAGACTGTCCCTCCTGGGGCGTCTGGAGAGGGTGGCCCTGAAGTCTTTGGAGATGACAGTGGGCAATATGAGAATGACAAATCCTTTTGTAGGAACTGCCTCCAGTGATAAGACTTGAGATTTGCTCTTTCAGTTGGTGATCACATTACCAGACTGTTTACTCATATGAATAATTAATTCTCATGAAATTGCTTCCATTATTAATAAAAATATTTGCTACCCCCCCCAAAAAAAAAGCAAACAGGTGGCACAGTGGTAAAGAATCCACCTGCTATAACAGGAGATACAGGTTCGATTTCTGGGTCAAGAAGACCCCTGGAGGAGAGCGTGACAATCCACTCCAGTATACTTGGCTGAAAAATACCATTTTAGGGATCTTTCTTCTACAGGGATCCTTCAAAAATCCCTGTGGCCCACCAGATGAGCCTGGTGGGTTATAGTCCATGGGATCGCAGAGTAGGGTTACAACTGAACAGAGCAGACACACACACCTCAAAATATTAAAATTTAAAACAATTTATATCCTTCACCTCAACTTCATTTATCATTTAAGTCAAGGCATATTTGAGATGGGTTGGGAGGTGAAAGAGGAAGAAAAATAACAGGTTTAACAATAAACCCTGATGGTGACTTAGCATGAAGCATATTATCTGTGAGGATATTTTTGTTAAGTTGTCACAATTATACAAAACACATTTTCACTGTCTAGGTTTATTAGACATTCCTGGATACCTAAAGCATCACTATGGGGCAAGTGAAATCTTAAATTCTATTTATTTACAAACCACATTTTTTTCTGTATTTGTAAATGCAATTTACGTAACAATAGAAACTTGTTAACTGAGCCTCTGTCTGTAGTCACTGGGAAGTAAACTGTGCATGGGAGGGGGTGGTTTAAATAATGAAGACAGAATGGACTTCCACTTTTCTACTAATTTACATTTTCACAAGGAAGATTAGACACAGCACAAATTATAGGCAAACGTTTGCCTAGACAGTTACTTTAGGCTTGTAATTAGCATGTATTTGAAGTTTCCAGAAAACATGTTCTCTATGGCTTAAGGCTAGTTTATTTTTTTTAGTTACAGAGTTAAGAAATTGTAAAAGAGACATGAATAAGAATTAAAAATTTAACTTATCAGAAATACTAAGAATTCGTTTATTCATCTGATAAAGCCCTTGAATCATGAGGGTCCATCCTTGTATTGCTTTTCATGTGAAATGGTGTTAAAACAACTCGATACCACAGCATTCAAAAGGCCTTAACCAGGCATTCAGCATTAGAGTGGAACTGTTCATAAACTCAAAACCACTGAAAAGAGGAAGCTGTCTGTTGAATATAAACTGCCCTAAAGTTACAGTATCTGGGAAACATGATCGCAGAATGGGGAGTGTCACACTGTAAGACTGTCCTCTGACAGTGAGACACCACCGCCAGGCTCAGGGCTAGCACTGAGCCTCCTGCAGCCCATGCCTCACTCCCAGCAGGTGAACATCTTTAATAAATGTGCAGGAAGCTCTTCCTTTACAGTGACCTCAGACATGGGCTGTTAGAAACAGCGTGATGCTTTGGATAGGTCCCTAATCAGAGTTTAAAACTGTCCAGTTGTCTTAGTGCTAAGATGGCCTGCTGCCCGGTTCATAGAGTAACCTCACTGACTTAAAGGTACAATTGCCAAATGCCAGGCTTGATGCTAGGTGCACAGTCGTGCATTTATCCATCTAGGAATAGTGATCACAGGAACTTTATATTTTTACTGATATTATCTACATTTTACAGATAGGAAAGCTGAGGCTCAGAGAGGTTACAAACAGAAATGTAGAGATCTCAGCTAGGAAGTGAGGGAACTGGCCAGCAGAGTCTTTTCAGTACATCTGCTGGTTTCATGAAAAGTATGTATTACCAACATGAGAATTTCAAGAATTTGCTGCATTGGATTTGCTACCATGTTCCAAAATACATATAGCACTCTCCTCTGAGCTAGCCACATCGTCTAAGTGACCTGGAGCCAACATTAGTTCTCAAAACCACGTGCGTTTCCGCTATCTCCTTCTATCCATCTTTTGCAAAGCCCTGTGTGGTACTCCTGTTCCATATATTATCAGCAGGCAGACCAGAATCACATTCAGCAGGAGCTCAGCTTGGATTACCGATGTGCTGACTCAATCAAAACTCTCAAACTCAACAGCTTCCCTTTAAAAGAAAGTGTATAACACTTCAAGGGAAGTGCAATTTCAGCCATCGCTTCATCTAGTACAATATGAAGCTGTAGTAATGTCCAGTTGGATTAAGAAAAGGGAATATTCTGTTTAATTTTCCAAGCAAGTGACCTGTGATCCTGCTTTATATTAAAGTTTCTAGGAAGTATTTTTTGGTTTATCAGTGCTTAATACTCACTTTTTTTTTTCCTTTTGGGAAATCTTCTACCAGATATAATTACTAACTTTGTATGCTAGACTGAAATGATGAAATAAAAATCAATTATGCAATTCAAAATGAATGTTCTGCTACTTTTACAAGAGGAACTTTTTTGTGGCAATGTTCCCTATTCAGGGAGAAGGAGAGAGAGAACAAATAAAGACCCATCCTTTAATTTACCAGTTAGAAGGCACAGTCTTGACTATTGCCAACAGTAAAGCCCATTGCCTAGAAAACTATATTGTGCAAANCTAACTTTGTATGCTAGACTGAAATGATGAAATAAAAATCAATTATGCAATTCAAAATGAATGTTCTGCTGCTTTTACAAGAGGAACTTTTTTGTAGCAATGTTCCCTATTCAGTGAGGAGGAGAGAGAGAACAAATAAAGACCCATCCTTTAATTTACCAATTAGAAGGCACAGTCTTGACTATTTCCAACAGTAAAGCCCATTGCCTAGAAAACTATATTGTGCAGAAAAGAGGAGCTAAGAAAGTCATTGGGAAGTACCTCTAAAGCTTATTTCAGTTCAGTTCAGTTCAGTCGCTCAGTCATATCTGACTCTTTGTGACGCCATGAATCACAGCACACCAGGCCTTCCTGTCCATCACCAACTCCTGGAGTTCACTCAAACTCACGTCCATTGNTGGCTTGGAGAATTTTGAGCATTACTTTACTAGTGTGTGAGAAAGCCTATTTAGAATATACTATGGTTATTTTTGGGTTTCCCTAGTGGGTCAGTGGTAAAGAATTCACCTGCAGTGCAGGATATGAAGGTTTGATCCCTGGGTTGGGAAGATCCCCTGGAAAAGGAAATGGCAACTCACTCCAGTATTCTTGCCTGGGGAATCCCGTGATCAAGGAGCCTGGCATGCTACAGTCCATGGGGTTGCAAAAGAGTTGGACATAACTTAGTGACTAAACAACAACAACACTGTTATTTTTACTACTCTATTGCCACCACTATCCCTAGTGAAACCTACGGACAACTGTTGCCGAGTGCAAGCTTGTACTGCTTGCCACACAACAGGTCAGTAAGTCAGACTAGTGAGTATACTGGGGCAAGGAATAGTGACTATATTCAGAAAGCCTCCTGAGAAGATGATGGCCTGGTGTCCCAAAGAACCAGCTTATCTGTGCTACTATATAAGCTTCTTTTATACCAAAAGGAGAGGGTGTGATTGGTTGCTAGTGCAGGAATCCTTTGTTCTTACAACCATCCAGGGAGGTATGATCACAATATTCCTATAAACTTCCAAAACAAGTGAGTCTCCCTTCTGTAACTTTTTATATATGTATGCATGGGAAGCTCTTATACCTTTAAAGGTCAGAGCCTTGAGAATGGGCTACCCTGTATATTTCAAGCTATAGGCAACATTCTTAACTTGTAGCAAAAACAATAAAGTACAAAGCTTTAAGTAAAAGAAACAGATTCAATATGGAGTCAGACTTGTTCCTCCCTATTACACAACCAGTCATAAGTTCCAACTAAGCTTTTCCAAATAAGGCAACAGTTTAAGCTACAATAATTGTTTTGCTTTGCTTCAGTATCTTCTGTATAAAAACCTCCCCCAAGTCTTTCCTATGGAGTTTTCCTAAACACCTTTGGTTTGGTGCTGCACAATTTGGACTGATGCAAGCTCAAACTCTTGAAAAAAATTGTAACGTGCCTTATCTCTTAATGCTATTAATCGACCACTTTCCAAAACAGCGATTTCACGCTTTCTGAATGGCAGCCCACTAAGAAGAAGCAAAACTTTCCATATTGCAAAATCCAGATTCTCTAATTTTCCCTAGAAAAAGACATCAGTGAAGCACAAGAAAATATCAAGTCAAAGACATTTTAGATAGATAATGCTAAAGTGGTTTTTTCTAACAAGATAAAGAGGATGAATGATTTTTGCCTTACATGTGCACATTGATGGGGCAGTTAATTAAAACTGATAAAACGTGATAAAAAATATGCAAGATGACACCCCACAATACGGATTAACCAAGTCACAACAATTAACTTGAAAATGATGAATGTACACTATTTAGCACAAAAAGAGAGCTGTCATTTCAAACTCTCACTCAAGATATTATTGATACAAACACAACCACAGTATATTTTCTGTTGATATCCTGCAAATATATCTGTAGGTATTCCTCCATGCTCTTGACAAAGAAACACTGAATTGTCTCCCAATTGGTGAAGTAGCCAGATTTTCCAGTAGACCAGTTCATTGAAATAGTCTAACATTCCAGAAATGTGCTAATTTTGGTTCAATAATAATACATGTTAACAAACTTTAATAACTTGGTAATTAAGTTCTGAATGAATAGACCTCATTCTATTCGTTTAGAATAGGAACACCCTTTAGAAAGATCATGAGTCGAATTAGGTTATTTGCTGACAATCATACAAGATGGGAGTGTTTGGCACAGCTATTTCACCATATGTTTCATAATTCTTAAAATGCCATCCAAGGAAGAAAGAAATTGTGTAGACTGCCATGAGATGATAATTGCATTTTTGGAGGAGAATGCATAGTCAAGAACCAGATCCATATCAAAAAATGAAACATGCTTTATATTACCCCCCTACATTGATCACNATTCGTTTAGAATAGGAACACCCTTTAGAAAGATCATGAGTCGAATTAGGTTATTTGCTGACAATCATACAAGATGGGAGTGTTTGGCACAGCTATTTCACCATATGTTTCATAATTCTTAAAATGCCATCCAAGGAAGAAAGAAATTGTGTAGACTGCCATGAGATGATAATTGCATTTTTGGAGGAGAATGCATAGTCAAGAACCAGATCCATATCAAAAAATGAAACATGCTTTATATTACCCCCCTACATTGATCACATCTACCAAATTATTTTGTGAAGTCACAATCAGGAAATAAGTTTTTAATACAAAAGTCATAGCCAGCCAATTGCTTAAAAAAATGTTTTTTTTTTTTTTTTCTGGACAGAGGAGGGAAGTGGATGACAGGCTTTCCCTTGCTTCTGCAGTACCTATTGGGACCCCTGGTGACTGGCCTTTTCTCTTGTCTTAGGTATTGTCTGCTTGTTCAAAGGCCTCAGAAAAGTTTGATTTACAGGAAGAGCTGTGCAGCAATCAGAAAAGACAACAAAACAAATTATGTCTCAGTGTTAGAGTAAGCCAGTAAAAGGCACAGGAAGAAAAGTGTAGGAGACTGGGAGTTAGAGAAGGTGTTTGCTCCCAGAACAGTTACAGAATAGCAACCTCCAGGAGCACCCAAAGAAATGTTAATTCAGGCCAATCAGTCCCTAGGATTTCAGCAGCTTAGTGCCCAGGCTATAGGAAATGGAAAAGAAAGGGCACAGAATTGATAGAATAGTCCCAATGATCACAAGTAACATTGTCTTTTTTCGGTGAAAAAATTTCCAGCACAGATGTGCCCATGAGAAAATTCATCTAAGTAAGAAAATTAGACAGTTCCCAGACACCAGTGAGATAAGGTGTCACTTGTCAGAGCAGGAGCCCTTTGTGAGTGGTGTGGGGGCAGGGGTGTCAAGAAAGAACAAGAAAACATAAGCATTTTTAAAGCAAAGAAACCAGAAGTAGGGGGAGAAAATTTAACAGCTGCTGTTAAATTTCACACTGAAGTGTGAAACGTGGGGGAGAGTGAGAGATGTCTGAAGAATAATTTTGGAAATTTTGGATGTGTGAATGACTATGTCACCCCCCTGATTCACCACTTCAGGAAGATCTACAGTAAATAGATGATTTTTCAAGGATGTTGGTCTTAGAATATGATTTCTTTTGAATGTGATGTTGGGCTGAGGCTGATTTTGTCTGGGTTACATATATGTTTATTGGGAAAGTGTTTGTAAAGAAACATACCCATGTATGGTAATAACCACAGTCACCTAAACATAAACTCATCAAATCCTTGCCCCAGGTCAACCAATCATTTCATGTGCCCTTATTTTGTTAATGGTGACACTAATTTCCCAGCAACACAACAGTATCGAGAGCCTCCCTGTATTCTCCTGAGATTGCTAGTTTATTAGTATTATTATGAGCAGTGAATGGAGGGAGAACTGCTGATGGTTTAGCATTGAATAAATATGACATTTGAGTCCAAGTTCTATTATAATCAACATTAGCTGGTCAGCAATGAGGTGCAGTATGCAAGTTCTTCCAGTAACTGCTTTCATGGAACATTACTATGGCATCATGTCCATGCCCCTAGTATATAGCAATACTAGTGAATTTCATTCGCATCGAAGATCATTTATTAATTATGATATAATAAGTGAAATGTTAAATAAATGCTTCAAACCTTTTATGCCAAGGCTAAACAGATTGGTTCAAAATTGGGAAAGAAGTACGTCACGGCTGTATATTGTCACCCTGTTTATAAATATGCTGTTAGATATTTCTAGAATGCACAGTTCCTAATCAATCAATTACTGCTTCATAATCTTGGTTATTGGTTCCTGTTGGAACCTACCTAATGTAGAAGTAGAGAAGCCAGAAGTGATACAGGAGCTGCAAAGAGGAAATTAACTCAATTTATATTTGGCCAATTGGTCACAAACATCGTTTTCAGACATAAAAGCAATATATATAAAACATGAAAAAAAGAAGAAAGGTTAAAATCAAAGGGTAGATAAGAGGTAGACACTTTCCTACAGGAGGATAAATAAAACTGTTTTAGTTAGAAAAGTTCATGATTGTAATAAAAGTGATGTAAATTGGTGGCCATTTCCTTCTCCATGGGATCTTCCTGACCCAGGGATTGACTCTGGGTCTCCCAGATTGCAGGCAAATTCTTTACAGTTGAGTCACCAGAGAAGCTAACTTTTATTTTTTTAAAAATATACAAGCAAGAAAATCGGTTGGTCTTCATATAAATAAGGAGGCAAAGACTTCTTGCATTTTTAAAAGACTGGTTTGATGACTAAAGCAGGTGTGTGTGTGTGTGTGTGTGTGTGTGTGTGTGTTAGTTGCTCAGTTGTGTCTGAGTCTTTGTGACCTCATGGACTGTAGCCCACCAGGCTCCTCTGTCCATGGAGTCCTTCAGACAAGAACAGTAAGGTAGGTTGCCGTTCCCTTCTCCAGGAGATCTTACCGACCAGGGATCAAACTTGGGTCTCTCGCATTGCAGACAGATTCTTTACTATCTGAGCCACCAAAATATCCTAATGCATATTCTACTTCAAAGCATATTTGCTTTTTTTCCAACCTATAAACTCACTGATCCAATGTAATCATTCTTACAGAATAATGATGTGAAAATAGTTTTTATAAAAGAACGGGTATAACATTATCAGGAATGGCAATTTCCTTTGAGGGATTAATACACTGATTTCACGAAGGCATGTTATGGAGAAAGAAAGAGGGAAAGATAGAGACAGGTTGAAGGATAGATAGACAAAGAGAGACCAACAGAAAGATGCGTGGTGGAGAGAGAGAGAAAAAAGAGAGAGACAGGCAGAGTCTTAATGGTTCTCATTAAATCAGAAATCAGAACAAAGACTGAAAAATTGACAATAATGCACGTTGGTTGGTTTCTGCTCTGAAATTAACAGAACTGGCAGCTGACATGTCATCTATTTCAAAGTCATTGCAGGCAGAGAGGTTCCTAACTTCAGTGAAGGTAAGGCTTTTAGCAACCTCTTGCATATGATCAATGATTGTTTAAGAATTACAGGCTGAAGATAATCACCCTGTACGATCCATTAGAGTTGGGGCTTTTTTTCCCCTAAATGCTTTTAGAAATAAGNCAGCTGACATGTCATCTATTTCAAAGTCATTGCAGGCAGAGAGGTTCCTAACTTCAGTGAAGGTAAGGCTTTTAGCAACCTCTTGCCTATGATCAATGATTGTTTAAGAATTACAGGCTGAAGATAATCACCCTGTACGACCCATTAGAGTTGGGGCCTTTTTTCCCTAAATGCTTTTAGAAATAGGAAGGGCATCATATTAATTCTCCTTGATATTTCATTAGTTTCATGTCACTTGTTTCATTAGTTATATGCTATTTCACATTGGTGTCAATGACATAATGCTAATTTCTTGACATGGACTTTTTTATGGTCTTCATGAATTGTGCTCATTATGGAAAATGGGCTGAATTTTTTATTGGTTTATCCTGAATGAATGATTACAGTGAAATAATTCACTTTGGAATTGTTGTCAAGAAGATACTTTTGCAAAAGCCTGTATATTGCTGTAGAAATTGTTTGTTGAGTATAAAAATATACAGTATTTGAGAGGCAATAAATACTAATGACATAGTTACCATCTTCACTGAAATTCACTTCCCTGACTACTGTTTTAGAAAATAAAAGCAATTTTTACAATCTGATCTAATTCAAAAGACTCTCACTTTTAAAAATTGCTAACATCAGTGACATTTTAGAAGGTGGAAGAAAGGCTTTGAAGAATTTAGTATGATAACTTTGCTTATAAAATATATGAACAAAATTTGGCATCAGTATTTAGAAGGATATAAAATTGTTGCAGTGCATTAAAACCTTGGAATAGTAACTATACTGGAAAACATTTTGGCTGTTTAATAAAATATTAAAGAGTTGTTTTATGACTTAATCCATAGAATTGAAACTATAAGCCCACAAAAGCTAATACATGCATGTGAATTGCAGCACTATTCTTAATCACCAACGAGTAAAAACAACACTAGCAGTTATCAGTGAGTGAATGGAAAATCAGAAAATGGTGTGTCAATATGATGAAATATTATGCAGCTATAAAAAGCAATGAAGTACTCATACATGGGACAACATGGATGGACCTTGAAAACGTTATGCTAAGTGAACACAGTCAAACACGGATAGCTATACACTGTTTGATTCCATTTTTAAGAAATATCCAGAGCAGGCAAATCTATGAAGGTAGAAAGTATACTGGTGATTCCCAGCTACTGGGAAGGGAGGTGGGCAGGGCTTGACTGTCAGTAGGTGTGTAGTTTCTGTTTTGGGTGATGAAAATAATCTTACATTTGACAGTGGTGTTGACTGCAAAATCCAGCTAATTTTATGCCTAAAAGGGTGAATTTTACAGTATATACATTTGGCCTTAAAAGTATACGGACAAGTAAAAATGACTGGAGATTGATTAATATAAAATAGCTAGAGTTAGGATTCCGCTAATATCTTGGGCTTGCATGTTTTCCATTAGATAGTGTTAAAACAAAACTAAGATTGGGATAGGAGGAGAATTTTTTTAGGTCCATACTTGGGCATGCCTCTGTCCTTCTGGGTTTGTAGAAGTCTGGGAGACACAGAATGTGCAGAAACAGAGGGAGTAAAAATGAAGCAGAACTAGATATTTGGCAAAATGAAATAGATTTTGTTCTTTAATTCTTGAAAAACACCCCAGATTCCTATTTCTATGTTCCTTTTCTGACTTCATACCTTTCTGGTAATTAATTAGAAAAGACGCATTTCTCCATTTGAAAGAAAATACCCCCAAATCCCAGAGTCATTTCTATATTAAGGGTAAGTAAATAGATTATCAAAGAATAGCCATTATATTGTTATGAGTTGCCAACTGAACTTAAAAGCTATTGGGTTTTGAATTTTGTTTGTACTTGGCAGAAGCCAACTTCTTTCTTCAAAGGAAAAAAAAACATCTATAAGGGGTTTATGAGGTTGTCTGAACATCAAACAGCTCTCATAAAAATATCTTTGGATGATTTAAATATAAACAAATAAAGATTTCAGTTTTCTTCTAATTACTCATGAATTTAACATTTCAAAAGCTGGGTTGGTGGAGAGGGTAAAGTGGAAAACTACTACATGAAGATTTATTTAGAATATTTTGCAAACCGTTGATGGGATAATGAAGAAAAACAATTTTCTTTAAAAGATAAGTGTTGCAATGATCAATATGGCTAAAATTTCTTTAAAGATAAGGGCCACTGGAAAGATAATTTACAATTTGACAGCTGGAATGAATTTCAACTTGTTGAATTTGAGTTTGAATACTTGCTTTCTTGCTTTTATTTGGAACAGGCATAGTTAAACTTGAATCCATGCAATGGTCAAAGTTTTCATGCATGAGGCAAAAATATGATACATCACTTTCCTTGTCCTAAATTTTCCTAATAGTTTAGGTAGGAAAATGTGATTTTTTTCTGAATACATTTGGAAAGCTCTATATGGAATTAGAATTTTGTAAACAATATAGTGAACTTTAGTTTGCAATATTGTTGTGTAGTCACTAAGTTGTGCCCGACTCTTTTGTGACTCCATGGAATGTAGTTCTCCAGGCTCCTCTGTCCATGGGATTTCCCAGGCAAGAATACTGGAGTGGGTTGCCATTTCTTTCACCAGGGGATCTTCCTGACCCAGGGATCGAACCCTGGTCTCTTGCTTTGGTAGGTGGATTCTTTACCATTGAGCCACCAGGGAAGCTCAGTTTGTAATATTATGCTATACACTTATTAGATAAACCATATGTTTGATTCAATTACATGCTACTCAATATGACTTTTTTTATTAAGTGTGAAAGAAAGGAAAAGAATATATTAGTCCATTTAGAAAGAGAAAAACAAATACCATATATTAATGAATATATATGGAATCTTGGAAAAAGGGACTGATGAGCCTGTTTGCAGGGCAGGAATAGAGACACAGAAGCAGAGGACAGACTCGTGGACACAGTGGAGAGGAGAGGGTGGGACAAGCTGAGAGAGTAGCACTCATATGTGTACACTGCCTTGTGTAACACAGATGGCCAGTGGGAAGCTCCTTATAGCGCAGGGAGCTCAGCTTGGTGCCCTGTGACTGCCTAGAAGGGTGGCATGAGGGGTGGGAGGAAGGTTCAAGGGGAAGGGGATATATGTATACTTATGGCTGATTCATGTTGTCATACAGCAGAAACTAAGACAACCTTGTAAAAGCAATTGGCCCCCAATTAAAGCATACACCTGCAATGCAGGAGACCCAGGTTCAATGCCTGGCTTAGGAAGATCTCCTGGAGAAGGAAATGTGGGCCAGGTGGGCTGCAGTCCATGCTGTCATGAAGAGTCGGACATGACTGAGTGACTTCCCTTTCACTTTTCCCTTTCATGCATTGGAGAAAGAGATGGCAACCCATGCCAGTGTTCTTGCCTGGAGAATCCCAGGGACAGGGGAACCTGGTGGGCTGCTGTCTATGGGGTCACACGGAGTCAGACTGAGGNTTTGAATAATTTCCCCTTGTATATATAATGCTTGCCAAAGTCTGAAAAGCACTGTAACAGATGTTAATAAATGCTTTTGGGTTGAGTAAATTTTAAAATTTTCTGCATGATTACTCACACATGACAAATTAGAAACTATATGAGATAACACTATATATATGGCCCCTTTCCTCTTAAGCATTCAAATCTAAGACCAAATTCTGAAAACAAAGTAACCAGCAGATGTTATATTTCTATCTAGAGTAGATACATTTGAAGAATTCTAGACAAAGCTTTGTACAAATAAAGATTCATACTGTGTGGATCATGGTGTCTGCCAATATCTACTTCATATTGACAACAAAAGTAATATCACAAAGGCTTTGGAATATCTTGAAGGGTGTTGTGCCCTTCAAGAAATTGGCACTGCCCACTGAAATTTTGTGTGTGCTTGTGTGTGTGAGAGAGACAGAATTAGAGACAGAGAGATGGAGAGAGAGAGAGACCTCCACCCTTAATAAACATATGCAGTCACCGTTATTTAGTTTATGGAAATCCATTCTTCTACTAGCATGGTAGAACTGAGACTCAAATTTTGCGTGAGGATAATTCTCATTATATTTAATGGGCAATTTTAAAGATTGGAAAGTATCATTTAATGTTGTAAAATTCCAATTAAATGACTTCAAAAGAGTTGTTCTTCTTGTAAAATTGCTTGAAGGATATTGTGCTATAACAGTTTTACATGAATGTGATTGTATTTAATTCCTACCACTGCTTTGTAATATATGCACAATTATCCTTACATAAGGAAATTAAGAGGTAATGAATTCTAATACCTATTACTTGCCAAAGAAAACACTGTCTAATTTTGTAAAGGCACACAGTCTTCTTAAAAACATCAATAATATTTTGAATGGGCAACTTGCATATTATATCTGTATATGTGACTTATAAATATATATGAAGTATTCAAATCACCCATAAACGCATGTTTGTTATTACTGGTCTCCTCTTTTATGTTCTTAATGATGTATCATGAAATTCAGTACCAAAGCAGAATAATACAAATTGACACACAGGAATACAGTTCTTTATCAGATTCTCGATGCCAGGAGGTTAATTTGGAGGGCACTGAAACTTGAAAGAACTAGACTGAACCGTTCCCTTAGGAAGTCAATGCATACTGGTTTGTCATTTGTGCAGATGCTGTTTGTCTCTGAGTCTCTGCCTGACCAGTGGAAGCTGCTGGTCAAATTAATGAACCAGGCTTCCCTAGTGACTCAGATGGTAAAGAATCTGCCTGCTATGCAGGACACCTGGGTTTGGTCCCTGGGTTGGGAAGATCTCCTGGAGAAGGGAATGGCTTCCCACTCCGGCATTCTTGCCTGGAAAATCCCATGGGCAGAGGAGCCTTGTGGGCTACAGTCCAGGAGGTTGCAAAGAATTGGACACGACTGAGCTACTAACACACAATTAATGAATCACTCCTGCAAGCTAGCAAAGCACCTTCCGTGTTTATTTTATATAGTGGTCGTCACTATAGGGAAACTGCTTACTCACCCCAATTAGACATTAGGTACAGGTATTGGTCTTCTTAAACATCTTCCCTAATAAGGATTTATTGCAAGATGAATACTATAGAAATTAAAATAATTGTTATGCTTGAGACAGACTCCCTAAGCCTGCAAAATTCTTACTATATTAACCCACTTCTTGAAAGAAATTTGTGTGCATGTTCTACTCAGTTATTAAGATAATGTATGTTTATTATGAAATGCTAAACATGTGAGGAGAAAGGAAAGCAACCTGTAATTTCCCCACCCAGAGATAACATTAATAGAATGAACACCTATGCACAGACTTTAAAACTAGGATTCTACATTCCATTCTGTTATTACTTGAACATTTGTCCTTGCTAATACATGTGGTATAGTCCTCTAAATTCTCATTTTTCTGACTTTATCATCATTCATATGACAGTTTTCTGCTGTTAGACATTTAGGTTATTGTTTATTTTCCACTCTTATTATAAAATGTGATAAACATGTTTTGCTGTAAATCATTACATTTATTTCTTATTTCTTTAGGGCATATTCCTAATGGTATTGCTGGATACAAAGATATAAATATTTACTGTTTCGATGTATATTGACAATTGCCTTCCATAATGTTTGCAAAACTTTGCAGCTTTGTCATCAGTATAAAGATGCCCATTTTCCAACATTCTTACTAACAAGGAATATTGCCCTTTGCAATCACATTGGTTTGGAAGCAAAACTCATATTTTGCTGCTTTTTAAATTAGAATCTTTTCTTGTTAAAATGATACCATATTTTCATGTGTTTGCTTGCTGTTTGCTTTTCCTTGTATGAATCATCTGTTCATACTTTGCCCCCTTTTCTATTGCAGTGTTGACACTTTTCTCGTTGACTTATACGGAAGTTAAATAAAGGAAGGATAAGAACAATGGCATTGTGTGCATTTTAGACTTTGTATTGTGAGCATTCACTCAGGGGCAAGTTGCACATACTAAAGATCAGGAAACAGCCAATTGGTAGAGTCTGTGCACAAGTAACTGAGATAAAAATTTAGATTCTTTTATTTAGGAAAAAATCCCTATCCTTGAAATACACTTGAAAAGTGAAGTCACAGCCTGTTTTTAACTATCTTGTCCAGGGTATTTTAAAGGACAAAATAGTTTCATAATAATAATGATAATGTTAATAACAGCTAACATTTACTCTGAGTGTATGAGTGAGGTACTTACCAAGTTCTTCCCATTCTCAGAAGCATCCAGTAAGCAGGTAGTCTTTCTATTTAAATTTTATAAACCAAAAACTGATCCTTATAAGGTCACATGAATCTTGTATTAAATTTAACTCATGTACTTTTACGATTTTTATGCTACTCTAAGTCACACTTTAAAAAAATCCCTCTATATCTGCATTCATTTTTCCACATTTTTGCTGCTATAGTACAGAAACTCAATTGCTTTGTTTTTTGATCAGGCATCATGCTATTATGATATATGAGTTCTAATCGCCATTTTGTAGGTTTCTAAGGATTGTGTTTATCAATATAAAGGGTAATGATTACTGAGAGTAAGCACAGTTTTACCTCCATGTCTGGAACCCACTTCTCTCACGTGGCCTGTGGATGAGTTCTCAAGTACAGGTCAGGTCTCCATGCTGATTCATTTAGTCTGACTGGGAAGAAAAGCATTTTGCCCAGCTCTCTATTTAGGACAAAAGTTGGAGCTAGTCCTCCATCCCAACAAGGTATTACTAAGTACTGCAGATTTTCATGGGAGTTTTAGACACTCTAAGGACATGCCTTAGAGACATTCGTGATGAGGTTGGTTGAGGTGTTTGAGGGTGATAACCCACACAAGTAAGGTTTTCTTGGGTTCAGATTTTATGTTTTGGGCAACTCCATCAAACACACAAGGGTAGTACACTGTTGACTGTGCAAGTTTTCCATAATGGAACCGTTAATTAAAAATAACAAAATGAAAAAATAACAGACTGTCTCACTTCTGTTTTTTTTTTTTTTTCTTGTTTCTTTTCCTGTTTTGGAAACAGTACTCCAAAACTCTCTCAGCAGTTGAGTTAAACAAGGGCAGAATAGCACTAGAAGTGAAGCTTGCCTAAATTGGCCTTCTGGAAGCCTCCCAGGAACAGAGTAAAGCATGCTTGGCATTTCAGGTCCATTAAGGGGTGAAATGTGACCAGCTCCAAATGTTTTCTGCTCTTTCAACACCAAGTCTCTCTATGAAGTGGCAGTTGACTATAAAATAGGCTTTAGCCTGAAATGGAATCTTACTATTTTTCCACCTCTTTTCATGCAAATACTGTTTTAAAAATACCATCAGTTGAGAAATATAATTCTTCAACTATTTTACCTTGACTAGTATACATTTTATGGTAAAATTGTAAGTTACGCAATACAATTCATACTGTCATATAGAATTTTTTTTGTTATTTGAAAGCGGAAATAATAAAGACCTATGAAAAGATGGAAATACATTAATCTCATTTTCTCCATGTTATAGAATTAATTAGTTTTGAATTTATTATATTTCTTTCCAATTTGGATAAGTATTATTTTTCAATCTATGTGCCTATATGTGGATACACATATAGGTACTTATATTTATTTTACATCTAAGTATAAATATTTACATCTTTAGGTTTTACATTTTTTACTTTTTATGCTACATATTTTAGATTTTAATATTTATATATATGAGCATAAATATTTATATGCTTATTTTTATGTTACATCTAAGCATAAATATTTATATGCCTATATCTGTGAATATCTGGATTAAAAAATAAGAATCACCTACTGTGTTTATACTTGCTCATCTAGGGCTTTTATGCATCCCAGATATAATAAAGGTTTATTGAGCATATACTGTATCAAATCACTCCTCTAGATTTTGGGGATTTTTCAGTGAAAATTTAGACCAAAGTTCTTCCCTCATGAATTTTATGTTCTGTTAGTTGCAGCATTCTTGACTTACCATTTGTGTAAAGAGAGTACATTTGTGGTTTTATGCAGTACCAAAAATATTATTGTATAGGAAGAAGAAATAATTGAGACTATTTTTCCTGAGTTCTTGTTTCATTTGTTCTTGCATAAATTACTAAGTGTAAGATATTTTACCCTGATCAACTCCATTTTAGTACATTATATAAGTGCAATCTTTATTAAGAAGTATCTGATGGCATTTTGTATTCTTGTTTTAGATTTTAATAAATATTATGCAGCACAAAAAATGACAACATAAAACTGAAATAAATAGGCAATTATTTATTTTCTACATTAATTTACTGACAGATAAGGTAGCATAGAGATTTTTGTGTTGTGTATTGCAAGTTCAAGATCCAAAGCTGAGTTTCTTCTTAAGCATAATCTTCTCTGTTCAAATTGATCATGCAGTGTTGTTTATTTGATTATGAAAATTATGTAAGAGCTTATAAGAATGTATGGGCTTCCCTGATGGCTTAGCTGGTAAAGAATCTGCCTGCAATGTGAGAGACGTGGATTCAATCCCTGGGTTGAGAAGATCCCCTGGAGAAGGGAACGTCTACTCACTCCAGTATTCCGGCCTGGAGAATTCCATGGACTGTATAGTCCATGGTGTCGCAAAGAGTCAGACATGATTGACTGACTTTCACATTGTAACAATGTATAAACTACGGCAGGATAGCATGTGAAAATTGATAAAATTGCAGATTTGACACTGGATTTTTAAACCCTGCTGAACTGAAGTTTTCTTTTGCTTTTAATGTCATTTATTATTTTCTTTCTAATTTTATAAGCAATGCATGTTCATTGAAATAGGTAAAAATACATGAAAGGACAAACTAAAATTTAATAAGAATCAACCAGAATCCTCGCCCCACTGCTAAAAAATCAGTATTAGCATTTGAATTCATTTCCTCCCAGTATCTATTTAAAAAAAAAAAAGATGTAATTGGTCTACATCACTGTATTAGTTCTGATGGTACAACACAGTAAACTCACTACAGTTCTTACTGGTGACACCACATTTGTGTCATTGTTATTATTCAATATATTTTCTCAGTTAATTTATATATACTTTGTACAATATTCTGTATAAAATAGAAGCAAAAGAAAATTTAGAAAAAATGCAGGCCTGTGGCAATGTATTGCACTAGAATTTACAGCAGTATTATTTCTAGCTTATTTCTAGTAGACATTGGTTAGATAGAGACTATTTCTCACTGCATTGACTCATCTGTATTAAACAAAAGGACTTCCTTAATTAAATTAACAAGGGAAGCAACCTATATAAGTAATTAGGTAGGAAAGAATGGTAGAATTAATCCCAATAAATGGTAAGAGAAGGGTTTATTTTAGTAAGACTTCGACATTTTGCAATAGTGAGCATAATGTTTTGTAAGTATCATTAATCTTGGTAAAGGGCTAATACCAGTAGAAATGGAAAACAGTGAAACACCAAACCTTGATCTATGTTTTAGCTGTAGTCTTAGAATTAGGGTTTGTGAATCTAAAGAGGAACTTTCTAGTTTTTTCTACATCTTTTGATGTGTCAGAGAAAGGATTCCTTCCCATCAAAATTGATCAAAAAGCAAGCATTCTTTGGAAGCATGAAATGCTTAATGTTAAAATCACACACATACATGCACAAAATACAGATTGTAAAAGTTTAATATTGTGACCTTCAAAAGAGCTTATTATACAAAACAGAAATCAACATCCTTTTTCAACGATGACCAGGGGATCAATTATCAGTGGCATTAAGCCTGAAGGCAGGTCATTGATCATTTCTATTGCCATGGCTATGATGGCTGTTGCTGCAGTTAGTGAATGCTATTGAACCTGCAACTCAACCCTAATCATGAGCAGTAGCTACCCTCTGCTCCCTAGTTCCCAATATTTCAGGAGAATAGGGTTAGAAACCCAGGCTTGAAAGGTCACCAAACCCTCATGGATTTTTTTCTTTAATGTAATGTTTATTATAAAAGATACTGGGAAACAGTTCAATAAATATCTTCATGTTTATTAACGTGCATCAAATTCTAGGCTAAACATTATTTTTATTTCATATATAGCAAAAGTCTGCTGTAAAATCCTGTTGGTCCATCCTAAAACTTTTGGACAATCAAAGATGGCCACTGCATATTTACGTAGTCAGCATCTTTAGTCTCTTGAGAGAAATGGTGAGCTGAACTCTTGGTCCTGCTACTAAGGACTGACAGTACCAGTACTGAAATTTTCAGGAGGAAGAGACAAGCCTGCTCTACTCTTTAAGGTGAAGAGATAAGTTGTGAGGGATACTTCCTGAAAATTGAAAAGCAGAAACAAACAAATAAACAAAAAAATCCAATTTCTTTTGGGCTATCATATTTCCTTCACTTTTACTTTATGGTTTTATGTGTGAGAGTGTCTAGGGATACTAATAAGCTTGAGCTCAGTTTTGCATGAGAGGTCAGAAGAATTGAAAGATCCAGACTATTTATTGGCAACTTGATGAGGAACTATATGCATAACAATAAAACAAAAACCAGTGCAGGGCAAGGAGCAATATCAGGAAACATATAAGTCACGAGTAAAGACAAATAGAGAAAGCAAGAAGGACCTATGTGATGGCAAAAAATCTCACTTAGAACCTTATACCCTAAAAAAAATGAAGCCCAGGGAAAATGGCACGAAAATTTAAAAAATCAATTAAAATGTGTTCTTTTCCTTTTTCGGGAAAGATAAGGGGATCTGGAGATACTTAATGCTCCAGAGTGTTGATGTTTAGGTCTCAGATTTCAAAAGACCTCCCTGGCTATCAGCTCTTGTGGCCCTGGTCCTTCCTTGGTGTGGATTCTGGCTCATCTGATGGAGAATTATATCTTATAGGATATGATCAAGCATCAGCTGTAGCTGTGGTATCATCTTAGGCTGGTGGGGGAAGATCTGCTTCCATACTTGGTCTTCATTGTGACATTCAGTTCCTTGAAGATGTCAGGGTGAGGCCTCCCTTACTCTTGCACCTCTGCTATGACTGAGGGAACATACCCAAAGTGAAGACCATGGGCACAGACATGCCCCTACCCCAGAGCCCGCCAACTGCCCAACACATATATAGTGAGCCCAGCTAAGAAAAACAGGTCCGCTGAAGCCAGTATAAACCACAAAGCCACAAAGCCTTGAGCTAGATAAAAGCTTATATGTTCAGCCACTAGTTTTGAGGTGATAATGCAACATCATTCTATAGCAGTTAACTGATGCACTTACTATTCAGTTCAGTTCAGTTCAGTCGCTCAGTCGTGTCCGACTCTTTGCCACCCCATGAAATGCAGGACGCCAGGACTCCCTGTCCATCACTAACTCCTGGAGTTCACTCAGACTCACATTCATTAAATCCATGATGCGATCAAACCATCTCATCCTCTGTCGTCCCCTTCTCCTCCTGCCTCCAATCGCTTCCAGCATCAGGGTCTTTTCCAATGAGTCAACTCTTCGCATGAAGTGGCCAAAGTACTGGAGTTTCAGCGTCAGCATCATTCCCTCCAAAGAAATCCCAGGGCTGATCTCCTTCAGAAGGGACTGGTTGGATCTCCTTGCAGTCGAAGGGACTCTCAAGAGTCTTCTCCAACACCACAGTTCAAAAGCATCAATTCTTCAGCGCTCAGCCTTCTTCACAGTCCAGCTCTCAGCCATACATGACTACTGGAAAAACCATAGCCTTGACTAGATGGACCTTAGTTGGCAAAGTAATGTCTCTGCTTTTGAATGTGCTCTCTAGGTTGGTCATAACTTTTCTTCCAAGGAGTAAGTGTCTTTTAATTTCATGGCTGCAGTCACCATCTGCAGTGATTTTGGAGCCCAAAAGAATAAAGTCTGACACTGTTTCCACTGTTTCCCCGTCTTTTTCCCATGAAGTGATGGGACCAGAAGCCATGATCTTCATTTTCTGAATGTTGAGCTTTAAGCCACCTTTTTCACTCTCCACTTTCATTTTCATCAAGAGGCTTTTAGTTCCTCTTCACTTTCTGCCATAAGGGTGGTGTTATCTGCATATCTGAGGTTACTGATATTTCTCCCAGCAATCTTGATTCCAGATTGTGTTTTTTCAAGTCCAGCGTTTCTCATGGTGTACTCTGCATAGAAGTTAAATAAGCAGGGTGACGGAACCAATGCAAAGAAATAGAGGAAAACAGCAGAATGGGAAAGACTAGAGATCTCTTCAAGAAAATTAGAAATACCAAGGGAACATTTCATGCAAAGATGGGCTCGATAAAGGACAGAAATGGTATGGACCTTAAGAAGAGGTGGCAAGAATACACAGAAGAACTGTACAAAAAAGATCTTCATGACCCAGATAATGATGATGCTGTGATCACTCATCTAGAGCTAGACATCCTGGAATGTGAAGNATATTTCTCCCAGCAATCTTGATTCCAGCTTGTGTTTCTTCCAGCCCAGCGTTTCTCAGGATGTACTCTATACATATACCCACCCTCCCTCTTGAACCTTTCTCCAACCTCCCACTGGGAGCAAGAAGTCTTAACCACTGCCAGGGAGGTTTCTCTTCATTTAAAAAAAAAAAAATTTATTTATTTATTTGGGTGTACCAGTCTTAGTTTCGGCATGTGGGATCTAGTTTCCTGACCAGGGATCAAACCTGGGCCTCCTGCACTGAACATGGAATCTTAGCCACTGGACCCAGTGAGGCCCCATTTTTTTCTTCTTTTTATAAATCTTAGACTTTTCTAAAAAATAAAGTCTACTTGGAAAAAAAAAACACAGGCCAACATCACAAGTGAACTCCATGAAAACAGAGTCTCAGTTGTCCACCTTTGCATCCCAGGACTGAGCACAGAGCCTGGCGTTGACAGTGGCAATGGATACATGTTGTGGAGGGAAATGGGACCTTGAATGGTATAATGATGATGAGTTTTTAAGGGGATTTTTGTTTGTCTGGGCTTCTCTGCATTTCAAGGTCAATCCACTTATGTTAGAACTAAAAAAGGCTTTACTATAGCTCCAAGTGGAAACTGAGGCCCAGAGAGGTCAAGGGACTTGCCCAAAGTCATAGAAGCAATGAATGACTTCCAGACCAGTGGTCTTTCTACTGAGTCACGAGATTTGAGCTGATTCCTCAGCTGCATAATGAGTATACTGTAACGTCCAAGGTTCCTGAAAAATGAAAGTGTTCGTCACTCAGTCGTGTCCAACTCTCTGTGATCCTATGGACTGTATGTACCTGGTAGGGAATTTTCCAGGTAAGAATACTGGCGTGGGTAGCCATTCCCTTCTCCAGGAAATCTTCCTGATCCAGGGATGAAACCTGGGTGTCCTGCATTGGAGGCAGATTATTTACCGTGTGAGCCACCAGAGAAGCTTAAATAACTTCTATGAAGAGCCTAGTGAGCATTTCTAAATGATGGTCATTATTGTTGAGATGATTTCAATATCTCTTGATGCTTTATCAGTCCTATTTTCTGTTCTCCCACACTCAGGGAACTACAACAGATTTGTTTTCTACTTTTACCTTAAAAGTATGCCCATCTCTTTTTTCTTTAATTTCTTTAGCTTGAACACAATGAGACTATTAAAGTCTTGGCTGGGTGCTACATGCCTCATGGGTACCACCGATGGAGTAGGGTGTGCTCAGCATCCCTCGGTTTCACTAGAGGCTCCATTCACACGTTCTCTGTGCCTCGAGGATGAAGGATGGCAGGGGGCCAAGGAAATCAGTTCTGTCTTCCTTCAGAAGAGAAACACACTGCCTTTGGGGGATGCTTTCTGGAATTTTTTTTACCCAAACTATACCCTGCCTCCAGAAAACTATAAATCAAAATATATTGGAAACAAATGGGGCTGGTGAAGGAGTGTTGAGGAACAAGCACTGGGGAATTCCCTAGTGGTCCAGTGGTTAGTCTCTCAGAAGTGTCTGACTCTTTGTGACCCCATGGACCATAGCCCGCCAGGCTCCTCTGTCCATGGGATTCTCCAGGCACGAATACTGGAGTGGGTTGCCATTTTCTTCTCTAGAGGATCTTGCTGAGCTAGGGATCAAACTCAGGTCTCCCACATTACAAGCAGATTCTTTACCATTTGAACCACCGATGAAAGTGACATCTTGGGCTTCCCAGGTGGCACTAGTGATAAAGAACCCACCTGCCGACGTAGGAGATGCAAGAGATCTCTGTGTAGAGTAGATCCCTTGGAGGTCATGACACCCTATTCCAGTATTCTCACCTGGAGAATCCCCATGGACAGAGGAGGCTGACGGGCTATGATCCATAGGGTCACAAAGAGTTGGACACGACTAAAGCGATTTAGCAGGCACGCCAGTGGTTATGACTCGGCACTTTCACTGTGGTGTGGCCTGGGTTCAATCTCTGGTCAGGCCCAGCCAAAAAAAAGAAGCAAAACAAGCAGTCTCACGGTCCTTCTGTTCCAGCTATTCCAGTCTGTGCCTCTAGGTCAACCAGGAGCTGGGTAAGGACAGCCAGCCTGGCCCTGGGGCAGCCTGAGCTGAGGTGAGCTCTCCTGGGTTGGGTCTAGTTTAGATCATCTTTTAGTGCATTTACCACCTCCCACCCCATCTTCTGTATAGCTTCCCCTGTCTCTGACCTTCAGAGGGATAGAGAGAGACAAAGCAAGAGAAGAGAGAAGGCATAAGCAGAAATGCAGCAGAGTGGCTGAAAATGAGACACTTCATTTAAAGGGGAAATTGTTCATGTTTAGAGCAATTTTCAAAACCAAACAATTCTCTTTAAATAGCAAGCGTGAGGGTGTACAAATAGCACTCTCATGAAATCAGCTCTAAGTGGCTTCAGAGAATAGTGCGAGGAGTCTCAATTTATCTTATCTGTGGGCTCGTAAATCTCATCCCCATTAAAGGACTATCAGGTGTACAGGTTGTTAATGGTGATGTGTACCCATAAAAGTCTCTGTCAAAAGCTCTGCTGAGTCACTCCCACTCCACCAGAGCCAACAGAATTCACTTTTTGCTTTTAGAAAAATAAATAAAAGTTGCTTCCAGAGAAGAGTGCTTTTAGCTGTTTCACCAACCAGTTCTCTTGGGGGCATATGGAACATTTTATTTTTGAAAGAAATCTGAGGTGCATGCAACATCCTACGTTCATCTCATGGTGCAGACAGAAAGGGCTCATCCCGGAATGCTGGGCCCCTGGTTGTTTTTTCACTTTGTGCCTGAAGAGCTCTTTGTTCACTCTTCACTGGTGGCCACAGATGAAAGTGAAGTCTGCACAGGACTGTTGAGAGTGCTGCAGGCCCAGCTCGACTGGGAGGGACTGACCAGCAAGAGGAGGCCAAGGCCTGGACACCTGGGAAGAATCGGGTGTCAGAAATGGATTCTTTCCTTCTTCCCATCTCTCTCCACATTTACTGCATGGCATGTAGGATCTTAGTTCCCCAACCAGGGATGGAACCTGTGACTCCTGGAGCGGGAGCTCAGAGTCTTAACCACTGGACTGCCAGGGAAGTCCCTATCTCTTAAAAGGAATAAAGGAGATCAATATGACACAATGGCCAAATATGTATAATAAAAGGAGCCATTGCCAGTAGGAAGAGTTTGATACAATTTTTATAAAAACAAATTTTATGTATATTTACACAGATTTGTTTGCCTAGGGAGTAAGTTACCAGTGGCTTCATTCCAAATTGTTGAGTTATCCCAAAGAGTTATCACATTTAGGAAATAGGGCTGGGAGTAGGGTGGGGATGTAGGACTTTCATTTTTGTATTCAAACATTTCTAGATTAATGTTTACATAGAATTTATAATAACGAATAGAGCAGTGGGTGAAGGGACAGGCTTTTCAATAAGTGGTTCAGAGATAACTGCATCTTCATGTATAAAAAAATTAATTGATCTTATCTCACCCCTTGTACCCCAAAATTAACCTCTGGTGGATTGTCGATCTAAACGTTAAAAGCAAAACAATAAAGCTTCTAGAAGGTATTGTATTTGCAACTTTGGGGTCATGGTTACACAGGTGTTTATTTTATAAAATTTTGTTAAATTGTAAATTTGTTTCATGAACTCTTTGGCATATTCTATTTCATTACCCTCCCCCCAAAAAAGGTTAGAAAGAAGAGTAAGAGTGCCTGGTACTCAATGTATCTGTTGAATGGTTTGGGGTAGGGAGCATGTGGGCAGAGGGTGTCATAATACACCAAAGACTGTGACTCACAGGCTACTCAATGCTGTCTGCTATGATAAGGAATCCATTTTCTAATTGGAGAAACCCCCTACCCTTGGAAAACACACCACCAAAATAAAAGTTAGGTATGAGAGACTGTCAGTGAATCCTCCTTAAGCTTCTAAGCCTTTTTTTAACCTTGTAATCCTGAACTTGGTAAGAAGTCAGAGGATAGATGAAAAAATAAGATTGGACTTCTTTTCATCCCCTTTGCAGTTTAAAATTCACATGAAAAGAGCTTCAGAGAACATCATTTCCAATAGATAAGAATGCACAGATAAGGCAAAACCCAAGAGACAGCAGTGAGGATACGGCACCTTCAGCTGTTTCTCAGCTCTCTCGCTGACCTAGAAAAAGGCTTGTGGGAAACCAAGTAGGAAAAGACATGATTAATTCATGCACAAGTGGATTGAGGCCAGCAGGATTCCTTACTGCCTCTCAGAGTCTTCCTGACGCCAGCTCTCAAGGCAGAAATTAACCAGGGTCATTCAGGGAACCAGACTTCACTTGACAACCTGGTGAGGAGAGGCAGAGACAGCTGCAGAGGGTCTTTAAGGGGAACACTGTTGGCGGGGACAGAGTGGGATGAGATGCCCCCAGATTTTCTTCATTCCAACTGACATTTCCAGAAACCATGGTGGATGCTTGTGTGTGTGTCTGGACTGAACTGCAGAGCGAAGGAGGAAAAGAAGTTGGTGTGGAAATCCTTCCTTAAACCCAAAGGTATTCACTATCTAAATAAGTCCAAATATCTTTTACTGAATCACACAGAAATAGCTGGACAGATCTCAACACATTTCAGAGATACATTTGGGGAGGTATAACTTAAAATATATAGGCTGCATGGGGTAAATGAATTTGCTTTGAAGGACTTCAGAGACATCTTAGGGGGAGGGGGAATTTTTCTCCAGAGTAGCTGAAACTGAAGTTTAACTGGGAGCCTCAGATAGTGGCTCAACAGGCCATCTTAGTGATACTAAGACCACAAAGGAAGAATGGTTTCAAACTCAAGCACCCTCCCACTGGCAGGCACTGACCTGACACCTGGAAGTATCTCAAAGGCAGGCCCTGGGATGAATGCAGCAGGTTATCTGTTAATTTGATTTGGAAGTGATTCTTCCAACTGGCACTGTATGTTTCAGAATCACCTATGTATTCACATTTACTTTGAAGCGTACCCCTCGTATCCTAGCCACATTCCTGGAGAGAGAAGGGATTCTTAATGGAAGCAGGAAATGAGGTCCTAAGCAATGAAAGAACTTGACCAAACAGCAGCAACTGGGGATGTCCACAGACTCATGGGAGAGGGCTTCCGAACATTTCTCAAGCTGTGTGATTTAAGGGCATCATGCAGGGGCTAAGGAGAGGCACTGGGACATTCTGCAGAGAAATGCTTCTTTCTAAAACTCAGGATCTGACTATGATGCCAAACCTTTTTACTTCCGGAGCCTCGA
This sequence comes from Neotragus moschatus, assembly GCA_006410615.1. Taxonomy (NCBI): domain Eukaryota; kingdom Metazoa; phylum Chordata; class Mammalia; order Artiodactyla; family Bovidae; genus Neotragus; species Neotragus moschatus. Next base: position 280,019 of record SJYA01001891.1, read on the forward strand.
CTCATTTCAGCAATTTGTCCTTAATGAAGAAACTGTATTCTTTCCACTAATGAGCTCTCAGGACAGCAAAAATCACATGGGCAAACTTACTGTAGGATTGTTAGCATTTCTTTTCAGAGGTTCTGTCCCCACTGGGCCAGCTCCCAACAGGCTCCCTGGTGTGTGACTGACCCTGTGCTTCTCCATATCTGCATTGTTCACATGCCCACTGCAGATGGACAACAGCCATGCAGTGATGTAATTGGCTCTCCAGAGCTGCTGCTCATGAAGGGACTTAATACACCTTATGTGAAAGAGATGAGATTACCAGACCATCTGACCTGCCTCTTGAGAAACTTGTATGCAGGTCAGGAAGCAACAGTTAGAACTGGACATGGAACAACAGACTGGTTCCAAATAGGAAAAGGAGTACTTCAAGGCTGTATATTGTCACCCTGCTTATTTAACGCCTATGCAGAATACATCAAGAGAAANAGGTCCATGAATCAAGGCAAATTGGAAGTGGTCAAATAGGAGATGGCAAGAGTGAACAACGACATTCTAGGAATCAGCGAATGAAAATAGACTGGTTGGGTGAATTTAACTCAGATGACCATAATAGCTACTACTGTGGGCAGGAATCCCTCAGAAGAAATGGAGTAGCCATGATGGTCAACAAAAGATCCAAAATGCAGTACTTGGATGCAGTCTCAAAAACGACAGAATGATCTCTGTTTGTTTCCAAGGCAAACCATTCAATATCACAGTGATCCAAGCCTATGCCCCAGTCTGTAACACTGAAGAAGCTGAAGTTTAATGGTTCTATCAAGGCCTACAAGACCTTTTAGAACTAACACACAAAAAAGATGTCCTTTTCATTATAAGGGACTGGAATGCAAACGTAGGAAGTCAAGAAACACCTAGAGTAATAGGCAAATTCGCCCTTGGAATATGGAATGAAGAAGGGCAATGGCTAATACAGTTTTGCTAAGAGAACATGCTGGTCATAGAAAATACCCTCTTCCAACAACAGAAGAAAAGACTCTACACATAGACATCACCAGATGGTCAACACCGAAATCCCAAAGAAAGGAAATGCAAAAGAATGGTCAAACTACTGCACAATTGCACTCATCTCACACAGTAGTAAAGTAATTCTCAAAATTCCCCAAGCCAGCCTTCAGCAATATGTGAACTGTGAACTTCCTGATGTTCAAGCTGGTTTTAGAAAAGGCAGAGGAACCAGAGATCAAATTGTCAACATCCAATGGATCATCAAAAAAGCAAGAGAGTTCCAGAAATACATCTACTTCTGCTTTATTGACTATGCCAAAGCCTTTGACTATGTGGATCACAATAAACTGTGGACAATTCTGAGAGAGATGGGAATACCAGACCACCTGACCTGCCTCTTGAGAAACCTATATGCAGGTCAGGAAGCAAGCATGGAACAACAGACTGGTTCCAAATAGGAAAAGGAGTATGTCAAGGCTGTATATTGTCACTCTGCTTGTTTAACATATATGCAGAGTACATCATGAGAAACACTGTGCTAGAAGAAGCACAAGCTGGATTCAAGATTTCCGGGAGAAATATCAATAACCTCAGATATGCAGATGACACCACCCTTATGGCAGAAAGTGAAGAGGAACTAAAAAGCCTCTTGATGAAAGTGAAAGAGGAGAGTGAAAAAGTTGGCTTAAAGCTCAACATTCAGAACACTAAGACTATGGTATCTGGTCCCATCACTTCATGGGAAATAGATGGGGAAACAGTGGAAACAGTGTCAGCCTTTATTTTTGAGGGCTCCAAAATCACTGCATATGGTGTTTGCAGGCATGAAATTAAAAAACACTTACTCCTTTGGAGGAAAGTTATGATCAACCTAGATAGCATATTAAAGAGCAGAGAGATTACTTAGCCAACAAAGGTCTGTCTAGTCAAGGCTATGGTTTTTCCTGTGGTCATGTATGGATGTGACAGTTGGACTGCGAAGAAAGCTGAGTATTGAAGAATTGATGCTTTTGAACTGTGGTGTTGGAGAAGGCTCTTGCAAGTCTCTTGGACTGCTAAGTGATCCAATCAGTCAACCCTAAAGTAGACCAGTCCTGTGTGTTCATTGGAAGGACTGATGGTGAGGCTGAAACTCCAATATTTTGGCCAACTAATGCAAAGAGTTGACTCATTGGAAATGACCCTGATGCTGGAAGGGATTAGGGGCAGGAGGAGAAGGAGATGACAGTGGATGAGATGGTTGGATGGCATCACAACTCAATACAAATGAGTTTGAGTGAACTCCGGGAGTGCGTGACGGACAGGGAGGCCTGGCGTTCTGTGATTCATTGGGTCGCAAAGAGTCGAAGATTACTGAACAACTGAACTGAACTGAACTGAACTGAACTGATACCATTTTGGGCTTTCCAGGTTGCTCAATAGTAAAAAAACAATCCACCTGCAATGCAGGAGACTGGAGTTTGATCCCTGTGTCAGCAAGATCCCCTGGAGGAGGAAGTGACAACCTATTCGAGTATTCTTGCCAGCAAAATATCATGGACAGAGGAGCAAGGAAGACTACTGTCCATAAGGCTGTAGAAAGTCAAACAACTGAAGTGACTGAGCAGTTACCACCTTCAGGCCTTACAGTACATAGAGTGTTGAAATAAAAACAATGACAGCTTCCACTTTGAGGGCTACATTGGCTGTCATATCTCCGACAAAATAAGATGACAGAGTTTGAAGAGGGGTAGGGATGAGAGCTACTGATAGTGGAAGGTGATGCAAAGGGAACAAAGATTTGAATGTAGGAAAGAAGGAAAATTGGGTCCCTTCAGGGAATGCATAGAGCTGAATAGGGATGAGTTTCAGTGGTGACAGATTCATGGAATGTTTTTAATGGTGACAAGAACCGCACAGTCATAATAGAATTTTCTTGATTATTCTATAGAAAAAGTGAATCATCACTTCAAATTAAGGCTTCCCTCATATGCTCTTCTTTTGATTAATATTAGTATAGTATAAGATTAAGTATGAAAACACTTAATTACTCACAAAATAAAGTTGATGAAATTGGAATGCTTTGAAAATCCTTTAACATAATTTAATATATGTAAGCAAATAGAGACTAATTATTAAATCCTAATACTACTAATAAGTCTACTCTATGTTTGAACACAGTAATTTATAGAATTAAATTATTTATTAAGCTATTGAGATACTGGATGCTTGGGGCTGGTGCACTGAGATGATCCAGAAAGATGGTACAGGGAGGGAGGAGGGAAGGGGGTTCAGGATGGGGAAGACGTGTATACCTGTGGCAGATTCATGTTGATATATAGCAAAACCATTACAATATTGTAAAGTAATTAACCTCCAGTTAAAATAAATAAATTTATATTAAAAAAAGGAAAAAGTGTTTATTTTATTCTGATAGACCACTTAATATGATCTCTAGTTCAGTTCAGTTGCTCAGTAGTGTCCAACTCTTTGCAACCTCATCGACTACAGCATGCCAGGCTTCCCTGTTGAACACTAACTCCCGAACTTTATTTAAACTCATGTCCATTGAGTCAGTGATGTCATCCAACCATCTCATCCTCTGCCGTCTCCTTCTCCCACCTTCAATCTTCCCCAGCATCAGAGTCTTTTCCAATGAGTAATTTCTTCACATCAGGTAGCCAAAGTACTGGAGTTAGCTGCAGCATTATTCCTTCCAATGAATATTCAGGACTGGTTTCCTTTAAGATGGACTGGTTGGCTCTCCTTGCAGTCCAAGGGACTCTCAAGAGTCTTCTTCAACACCGTGGTTCAAAAGCATCAATTCTTCAATGTTCAGCTTTCTTTATAGTCCAACTCTCACATCCATGCATGACTACTGGAAAAAACCATAGCTTTGACTAGATGGACATTTGTTGGCAAAGTAACGTCTCTGCTTTTCAATATACTGTCGAGGTTGATCATAACTTTTCTTCCAAGGAGTAAGCAGCTTTTAATTTCATGGCTGCAGTCACCATCTGCAGTGATTTTGGAGCCCCCAAAAATAAAGTCTGACACTGTTTCCCCATCTATTTCCCATGAAGTGATGGGACCAGATGTCATGTTTTGATTTTCTGAATGTTGAGCTTTAAGCTAACTTTTTCACTCTCCTTTTTCATTTTCGTTAAAAGGTTCTTTAGGTCTCCTCTTTCTGCCATAAGGGTGGTGTCATATGCATATCTGAGGTTACTGATATTTCTTTTGGCATTCTTGATTCCTGCTTGTGTTTTATCCAGCCCAGCATTTATCATGATGTACTCTGCATATAAGTTAAATAAGCAGGGTGACAATATACAGCCTTGACGTACTGCTTTCCTGATCTGGAACCAGTCTGTTGTTCCATGTCCAGTTCTAACTCTTTTCCTGAACTGCATACAGATTTTTCAAGAGGCAGGTCATCTAGTCTAGTATTCTCATCTTTTTAAGAATTTTCTAGAATGTCTTGTGGTCCACACAGTGAAAGGCTTTGGCACAGTCAATAATGCAGAAGTACATGTTTTTCTTGAACTCTCTTGCCTTTTCACTGATCCAATGCATGCTGACAATTTGATCTCTGGTTCTTCTGCCTTTTCTAAAATTAGCTTGAACATCTGTAATTTCAAAGTTCCCATACTGTTGAAGCCTGGCTTGGATAATTTTGAGCATTACTTTACTAGAGTGTGAGATGAGTGCAATTCTGCAGCAGTTTGAGCATTCTTTGGCATTTCCATGATCTCTATGCTCTTAACAAATTTTAATCATACAGTCAGTATTGTCAGGGCTTCCCAAGTGACACTAGTGGTAAAGAACCTGCCTGCCAATGCAGGAGATACGAAAGACACAGATCAGTCCCTGGGTCAGGAAGATCTCCTGGAGAATCGCATGGAAACCTATTCCAATATTCTTGCTTGAACAATCCCATGGACAGAGGAGCCCGGCAGGCTACAGTCCAGGGAGTTGCAAAGAGTCAGACAGGACTGAAAAGACTTAGCATGCACACATGCATAGGATTATTAACTGTGGACACAATATTGCACAGCAAATCTCTAGAACATATTCATCTTGCATAAATGAAATTTATACACTTTGAACATCTCCCCATGTCACTGTCCACAGCCCCTGATAGCTACCATTCTAAACTGCTTCTTTGAATTGACTATTTTAGATAGCTTAATAAAAATATAATCACTTAATATTTTCTTTATTGTAACTTACATTTCAATTAGCATAATGTCTTTCAGGTAGATACAGGTAGCTATATATGGCAAGATTCCCTCTAAAGTTTTTAAGTGTAATATTATTTGGAAATGCTTTAAGAGGTTTTCAATTTCTCCGAAATAACATTATGGTTTGCAATGGACATTAATCTTAAAGTCAGATAAGCTGAGAATGTACTACATGTTCTTCTATCTAATAATGATAGGCTCTTTTGAAGATCACTAAACTAGTTCTTCATTAATAAAATGAGAAATATATAATTGTTGGGATTAAATGAGTCATGCAGAATCCCTGGTCCTACTTGGTGAATAAGATGTTGGTCCCTCTAAATATCATGGAAGTTAAACAAGTATTACCTACTTAGGTTAGTATAAACAGATTAGATGTTAAGGTTATTTAAAGGCAGGACCAGGATTATATTATTGACTTCAGTCTACACTTGATTCTTATTAGATAGATAAATGTTTTCATTTAGAAAACATTATGCATTCAGTGGAGAAAGAAATGACAACCCACTCCGGTGTTCTTGTCTGGAGAATCCCAGGGACGGGGGAGCCTGGTGGGCTGCCGCGTATGGGGTCGCTGAGTCGGACAGGACTGAAGCGCCTCAGCAGCAGCAGCAGCAGCAGCATGCATTCAGTGTCTACTTAATAAACTTAAATGTCTCAGTTGGTGAAAATAAAAGAATAACCAGGAGAAAATATTATTCTCTTAACAATATGTAAGGAATTTCTCTCAGGGAAAGATGATCTTATCCACTTTGTTTAGAAAATTCCCATATAAGCCTGCTTGAGTTAGAAGCTGACCTGTATTGGATTCACGTGCCTTAGATATAAGAGATTGGCAAAGAAAGAAGTGTTACTAATTCTTACTGTGTCCAAAGGAAAAAGGAGATTGAGACTACTTTAATTGTAGTCAAAGGCTTGAACTTGGTAAATTGTGATCTTTCTCTTGCCCCTTAAAATTCTCCAAGAAAGTTACAAAGTCATAAAAAAATAGATATAAGAAGGCTCCCCTCCTTTTTATTTGAATGAAGTAGGGAAAGATGAGTATATGGCCAAGGAGAATCAGTGCTTCTTTTTTTCTAGAGCAGAGAGAGGGATTTGATAAGAGAAGTTACCAAAGATCTAGAGTATTGGGAGGGAGGCTCTAAAATATATTTGCCAAAGTCTTAAAGGTCAGAGACTCCCTCTTTTCAGAGATGACAGTACTACTCTAAATCTCAATTTCTGCCTCTAAACAGAAAGCTATTTGAGATACTGCACTGTACTTCCTTTTGTTCAATTGTCTTTTGGAGGACTCTCCTAGTTGTTCTTTTTTACTTCATTTGGTGATTATAAACAGTGACTTTGCTCTAGGCATAGTCTCTCCACTACAGCAGTAATTGACCTGTGCAACCAGTCTTTAGGGACTCATTGAGGCTTTGAATTCCTTTAAAAGTGTTCTTATAGCAAGACAGAGTCTTAGAAACCCTCCTAATTCACTTGTACAGATCACTTGCCTCTGGGAATAGCTATTATTCAATAATTTTTTTAATCACAAAATCTCCTTATAAATTTCTTCTTATAAACTACATAAAGGAATAAACAAAGCTACATTCTGATTAAGTTCATAAAACACTAGGGAGCTGATGTTGAATAAAAATAACATGTATGTTATGCTTTACTGCCAAGAATTGTGTTCATATGCTTTATCTTATTTTGCCACAAACCTGTTAGTCACACATGTGCTTTTATCTTTATTTTACAAGTGAAAAAAAAGATTCAAAATGCAATGGTCTTGCCCAATATTACTACTGAGGACTGAGTGGAAATAAGACTCATCCAGGAAACGGTTTTCAAAGCTAAGGTTCTGGAGACAACGCAATGAGTTCTCCATATGTGCACACAAATGCCATGTATACACTGCAATGGTCATTTCTGTCAATTAGTTAGATTCAGTCTACCTCTTGTCTTACTTTTCATTGTTTGATAAGTATTTAAGTAAAGTAATAATGTTTAAGCATGAAATGATGCCTAATTTTTCCTTATGGCCAGTGTCCCTTTTGACATTTTTTAAGTAATTTTAGGTTTAAAGCCATGTAATGATCTTGTCCTAGGTTGCACAGTTGAGAAAGACAAAGAGGAAGAGGTAAACTAATGACAGATTCTAAAATAAATTTTAAGGGTAGGTTCTTGACTTTTGGTTATTTTGAGCAGCAATAAATTTGCAAAGGAAAATTTGGCTATAAACCTAATAGTGCTTGATTTATAAACAAAAATTCTAGAGTAAAATAGAATATAAATATAGATACAGGAGTTCAAAAAGAATAGCNCATATGTGCACACAAATGCCATGTATACACTGCAATGGTCATTTCTGTCAATTAGTTAGATTCAGTCTACCTCTTGTCTTACTTTTCATTGTTTGATAAGTATTTAAGTAAAGTAATAATGTTTAAGCATGAAATGATGCCTAATTTTTCCTTATGGCCAGTGTCCCTTTTGACATTTTTTAAGTAATTTTAGGTTTAAAGCCATGTAATGATCTTGTCCTAGGTTGCACAGTTGAGAAAGACAAAGAGGAAGAGGTAAACTAATGACAGATTCTAAAATAAATTTTAAGGGTAGGTTCTTGACTTTTGGTTATTTTGAGCAGCAATAAATTTGCAAAGGAAAATTTGGCTATAAACCTAATAGTGCTTGATTTATAAACAAAAATTCTAGAGTAAAATAGAATATAAATATAGATACAGGAGTTCAAAAAGAATAGCAATGTCCAGCCTCTATTTGGCCAAATTTGTTTTTTTCTTTTTTTTACTTCTATTAGGGTATATAAAATCAATATTGACAATTTTGTTAAGAACATATTTTTATTTTTTTTACCTTGTATTAGGTATGAGTTATTTGAAGTCACTCTAGTAAGGTGTAAACCCTCTCTGAATACCTAGTTGTAAAAACTGAATATGAAATATTAAGTCATGTTCACAGTGTTCATCAGTGTATGTCCATTAACTCAAGACTCACAGTAATATAAGATAGATAGCATTATTGTCTGAAGTTTAAAATAAGAATAACTGGCAATATTAATGTTTCATGTCCAGAGTTGGACATTACTGAAGTGACTTAGCACACCAGGACACAAATAGAAATATAAATGGAAAGACAGGAAGTATAATTTTCATATCTATGTTATTTTATTTTCTTAGGAGCTGTGAGATGGAGCTATGTAGTTTACATAGCTGTAGTTCATTTATTTTTATTGCTAGATAGTGTTTCTTGTATAAACATCACACAATTTATTCATTTGTTGTGTTATTGATAGGTAATATCTTCATTGATAGGTAATATCTTCATAGGTAAGTTTTTCATTATTACTATTACTTTAAGCATTATTACTGTACACATTTTGCAAGAATAAACCTAGGAGTTAATATCACTTTTTAATGTTGGTCATTGTGCTCAGTGTTTAGTGGTATATGTTTGGGGTTTAAATTTTTATTTTTCTAATTATTATTAAAGTTGAGCACTTTTTCATAGGACAGTTGGAAATCTTCTTACAAAATGTCTTTTAAAGTTATTTGGACATTTTTTGGACATGTTTCTTATTTTTAATAATAAATTATATAATCTAATACAAGTACTTAGCCTGATTTTTTTTTTAAAGAAAACATTCCCAAACAGTTCAGAAACACTTTGCTAATGTTTAGCAAATATTTTGCTATGCTGTTAAATTAAAATTACTCCTATTGGGCTAAAATTTAGATTATATAAACTCTAATCAGTTTGGAAAAAAATTGCATCTTTTTTAATATTGAGTTATACAATAAATAAATAAATCACAGCAAGTTTATGAATTTATTTTAATCTTTCAACTATGAGTGTATGTCATGTTACTGTTTGTTGATGCTTAGATATTGATAAAAATCTTGGAAGTGGGCACACTAAATCACTAGTATTGCTTGATTAACAAAGGCATAGTCTGATTTTTAGTCATACAGAAATTCAGTAATTCAGTCTTTACTATGTCCTTATTTTTTAATTAACATAGCTTTTGTTAAAATAATCTCTATCAGCCAAAAGTCTGACATATATTGTATTTAAGTATGTCATCTCTATGACTTTAAAATTAATGTGATCCTTGCAAATAATTTTGGCTCTTCATTCAGTAACTTAGCCAATGATGTATCTTCTTTATTTCCCAAAGGGAAAAGTAATTTTCTCACTAAAAATAACTTATATTTTTTAAAATTTTATACTTAATAAGTGTTATTATATACTTTATATTTCTTTGTTACATAATTTAAAGTTTAAAAATTAACAATAGAAGTACAAATGTAATCTGAAATTAAATGACATGGAACAGGATTTGAAAGATTTTTTTTAATTGTATTTTATTTTACAAGAAAGATATTTATCTTGCAGTTTCTCTGCAAATATTGGTCATACTTATAAAAATGAAATTCCCATAACTTTTGATAGGCTTTAAATAAAACAACTTTGTATTATTTCAGTTGAGCAGTTACATATTACACACTGAGCAAAACACTATCAAATACTGTGAAGAAACTAGAGAGGTAAAACATAAAGGTCTGCTGTAATAGGCTTTTACTGAGATGACAAGAAATTAGGTAATTAAGAAAAGCTAATAAGGAGTCTCCCTTATGTAATATAAATTACTTGTAATTTTTCAATCTGCTTTTTCTTTCATCATTTGCTAATTAGATGAAATGGCAACTGGTATCGCTTATTACCATATACTTGTATCATATACTTCTCCAGAACTATACTCTAAATCAAAAAATTATAAAGGAAGCATCTGTCACTATTAACAAATGTTTCATTTTTAATAATGGTGTCTTAAACATCTAAATAGTTAATGAATCCTTAATTAACTATAATTTGTATTGCTTTCGTATGGTTTAGAAGTCCATTTGGAAATACTATATAGGTGGAATTAGATCTTTTAAAAAACTAATGACTCTCTCTCTAATTATAAAACTTAGAAATGTTCCTAAGGATGTCATAAAATATATGATCAAATATTTATGCTAAGTAATAATCATGGCAATGAAATTTATTTTAGTAAATACTGACAATGCTCTGTATGTCAATTATATATCAACACACTCTTGATTGGTCTATTATCTAGAAAATCCAACCACTACTAGAATATTGTGCAATTTTTAAGTTGATGATTTCAAAGATAATATATATGAAATGTTTATGATGTAATTTTGAGTGTAAAAACTATGAAAAAGTGCATATACATTACTGTATTGCAGTTTGTGTGTTAGTGGGATGTGTGCATGTGTGCTTGTATGCTTGCTTCTGTGTGATATGAGAGACACAGAGAGAAAACTGTCAAAAATTAAGTATAGTCTACTTACTCCTCTGGGGTTTATTAAGATGTGCCACTTGGATTCAGTACCCACAATATCAGCTCACTCTTGCAGGAAAGAAAAACTAAAATGGCAAGATAAAACAATCAGTGATAAACTTGGTTGATGACAGCAATGACAGACAACAGGCTTTATTTTCTTGGTTGAACATCCTGTGATGTACAGAAGAAAGAATAAGCACATTAGATCAGCTTAAATCAGTCTTTTCTGTTTGTTTGACAGGGAGGCACAGGTTTCTTGTGGGTTAACTGAGCACCTCAGAAAGTGTTTGAATAAGACTAGATTTTTTTGTCTTAACAAAAGTAGCAAAAGTTATGGAATGTGGCCCAAGGAGAAAAGGAAGTCAAATAAATCACCCATGTCAGAGAAAGATGATATTCAGAAGACACTTGTACAGCCCTCTGAAGGATTAGATGTTCTTTTAACATGTCTGTATTCATTTCTGAGCCTTTCTTTAATTTCTGACCCAAGAAGAGGTTCATGGTTCACCTTTGTAACTCTCCTGCAGCAGTCATGGAATCCATACATTTTCTCCAGAAGTCCTACTTATTTTGAAATGAATAGTATATTTAGAAACCAATATTAAGATGTAGGGATTCTAGGTATCTTAGTTTTTTAAAGCTACTATACTAAAAATAGGGAAGATCCCATGGAGGAGGAAATTGTAACCCACTCTAGTATTCCTGCCTGGAACTTGGTGCACTATATATCATGGGGTAGCAAAGAATTGGACATAACTGAGCTTGCATTCACACATAACAATAGCAAAAATATGATAGACTGGATGGTTTAAAAAAAAAGAGAAAATTTTTCTCACAGTTCTGGATCCTGGTAAGTACAAGATTAAGGTGCTAACAGAATCTGTGTCTGGTAAGGTTCTGCTTCAGGGTTCAAAGATGGCCAATTTCTCACTATAACCTCACATGGTGGCTCCCAGAGACCTGTGTTAATTGGCATTAATCCTATCCATGAGGATGCCACCCTTATGAGCTAGTTATCTTCTAAAGCATGGGTCTCCAAACCCTGAGCCACAGATTGGTCGCTGTCCATGGCCTGTTGGGAGCTGGTTGCACAGCAGGAGGTGAGAAGCCAGTGGGTAAGTTAAGCTTCATCTGTATTTAAAGCTATTTCCCATCACTTGTCTGAGCTTCGCCTCCTATCACATCAGTGGTGATATTAGATTCTCATAGGATTGCGAACTCCACTGTGAGCTGCACTTGAGAGGAATCTAGGTTGCAAACTTCTTATTAAAATCATTCTGAAGCCATTCCCCTCTTCCCCTAGGCCTTAGTCGGTGGACAACTGTCTTCCAAAAAGTTTGTTTCTGGTGCCAAAAGTGTTGGGGATCACTGTCCTAAAGGTCTCAATTCCAGATTCCATTGTACTGTGATTAGGTTTCAGCACACAAAGTTGGGGGTAGACAAGTAGTCTACAGTACTAAGTATGCTGGTTTGTTATCATTATGTCTTGGTGTTTTCAACAGACAAAGCTAGGGATTGTATCTCTATAGATTATAAAGTATAATATATATTTAATATATACCATGCATATGATGATTTTGACATTGAGTTTCTCAGGTGATGCTAGTGGTAAACAACCTCCCTGCCAGTGCAGGAGATCTAAGAGATGTGGGTTTAATTCCTGGGTCAGGAAGATCCCCTAGAGGAGTGCATGGTGACCCAGTGCAGTACTCTTGCCTGGAGAACCCCATGGACAAAGGAGCCTGGCATACTACAGTCTATGTGATGGCAAAGAGTTGGACATGATTAGCAAAACACATAATGTATATAATTTGGAATTTGTGGTTTTACTATAAATTCATAATTTATAGATTTATATTGAAATCTCAAATTCCATCCCAATACCAAAAGGCTTTCCCTTGTAATTTTCCCATTACATTTTTGTATCTCTTTCTCCCTTATTTGCTTCCTTGGTGGCTCAGATGTTAAAGAATTTGCCTGCAAGGCAGGAGACACAGGTTTGATCCCTAGGTTGAGAAGATCCTCTGAAGAAGGGAATGGATGCCCACTTCAGTGTTCTTGCCTGGAGAATCCCATGGACAGAGAAGCCTGGTGGGCCATAGTTCACAGGGTCGCCAAGAGATGGACAAAATTAACACTTACACTTTTCTCCCACATTTAGAATTCTGGCTGTCAGCTCTATCAGTGTATTTACTCGTTTACTCAGCACTACAACATGTACAAAAGTTATGAAATTGATAAATATATACATTTAAAATATTTGAAACTGCTGAGTAATGTTCAAATTTCATTGTAGCTCTTTCAAACTTTTATAAGCAGTGTATGTATTTACATGGATTATTGAAAATTATTTGATTAGCTATATTTTTTCCTTCTCAGGTATTTGTTATTAATTTGGTGCAGGCACAACTTGGAGACATTGCAGATTCAGATCCAGACTACTGCAACAAATGAAAGTTGTAACAAAGCAAGTCATACACATTTTTTTGGTTTCCCAGTGTATAAAAAAGTTGTTTATATACCAATCTATTAAATATGAAATAACAATATATGTTAAAAAGAATGTACATAATTAAAAATCTTATTGCTAAAAATGATAACTAACATATGAATCTTCAAGTAGTCAAAATATTTTGTTGGAGGAAGGTCTTGTGTTGATGTTGATGACTGCTATCTGATCAGAGTGGTGTTGCTGAAGTTGGGGTGGTTCTGGCAATTTCTTAAAATTAGACGGAAAGTTGTCACAGTGATTGATCCTTCCTTTCAAGGAGGATTTTTCTGTAATATGCAATGCTGTTTGATAGCATTTTACCTGTAGTGGAATTTCTTTCAGAATTGGAGTCATCTCTTCAAACTCTGTCACTTTTTATCAATTAAATGTATGTAGTATTCTCAATCCTGTTGTCATTTCAAAGATCTTCACAGAATCTTCACCAGCAGTAGTTTTCATCTCAAGAAATCACTTTATTTCCTCATGCATATGAAGCAAATTCTCACCCCTTCAAGTATTTCTTATGAAATTGTGAAACTCACAGACCTTTTGGATTTATTTCTTATCCCACTTCCCTTGTTATTTCCACTGAATCTTCAGTTACTTTCTCCACTGAAGTTTTGAACACTCACTGGTTCCAAATAGGAAAAGGAGTACGTCAAGGCTGTATATTGTCACCCTGCTTATTTAACTTATATGNTTACTATTAATCTATCTTAAAATTTTACCTCAAAGGAATTCTCATTTATTTTGAGAATTTATTAGTGTTATCAAAGGCTGTGTGTATGTGTGTGTTTACTGGGTTACAAGGCTTAGTAATTTATCTTATCAGTTTTAATTTTTTTCTTTTGGTAGCTCAGCAGTTAATTTTTCTGGTAATAAAGTCAATGCTGCTTTAAGATTCCAAATGTCAGATGTGACTTGCAGAGGATATTATATATAAATGGTTGGACCCCAGGAAAATTTCCTAGATGTTAGTATGATTTTTTTTTCTCACCAAATTTCAGATTTTAAAAATTAAGTTGTCTCTAACTTGTACTGCTTATTTAACTTATATTCGGAGTACATCATAAGAAACGCTGGGCTGGAAGAAGCACAAGCTGGAATCAAGATTGCTGGGAGAAATATCAATAACCTCAGATATGCAAATGACACCACTCTTATGGCAGAAAGTGAAGAGGAACTAAAGAGCCTCTTGATGAAAGTGAAAGAGGAGAGTGAAAAAGTTGGCTTAAAGCTCAATATTCAGAAAACTAAGATTATGGCATCTGGTCCCATCACTTCATGGGAAATAGATGGGGGAAACAGTGGAAACAGTGTCAGACTTTATTTTTATGGGCTCCAAAATTACTACATATGGTGATTGCAGCCGTGAAATTAAGATGCTTATTCTTTGGAAGGAAAGTTATGACCAACCTAGGTGGTATATTGAAAAGCAGAGATATTACTTTGCCAACAAAGGTCCGTCTAGTCAAGGCTATGGTTTTTCCAGTGGTCATGTATGGAAGTGAGAGTTGGACTGTCAAGAAAGCTGAGTGCTGAAGAATTGATGCTTTGGAACTGTGGTGTTGGAGAAGACTCTTGAGAGTCGCTTGGACTGCAAAGAGATCTAACCAGTCCATCCTAAAGGAAATCAGTTCTGGGTGTTCTTTGGGAGGACTGATGCTGACGCTGAAACTCCAGTACTTCGGCCACCTCATGGGAAGAGTTGCCTCATTGGAAAAGATCCTGATGCTAGGAGGAATTGGGGGCATGAGGAGAAGGGGACGACAGAGGATGAGATGGCTGGATGGCATCACTGATTCAATGGACATGAGTTTGAGTGAACTCCGGGAGTTGATGATGGGCAGGAAGGCCTGGCGTGCTGTGATTCATGTGATAGCAAAGAGTCGGACACGACTGAGTGACTCAATTGAATTGAACTGAACTTGTGCAAATAAATGGTATTTGCCCTATAGAAGAGTTTTAATGAGATGGCACTTGACACTTGCCTTCATCATGGTCATTTGTTTTGAAATATGGAATTGATCTACCTGTTGCCTGTCAAGTTTTTGTGGAGAAAAAAAAAAAAAGAGAGAGACTCTAATAGTTAATTTCCACTTTTTGTTCATGTTCAACAAATGTTACCATACTTTAAAAATATAAGTTTCTTCTTTCACTTTAGTATCAATGGATTCAGCTAATATCTTCCAGGTGTAAATCATCTTTGGCCCTTAGACAAGGCTCTTAATGCACAAGTAAAGAACAATACCAAATACTAAGTTGCAACCAATTAATTTCTAGTCACATGTGTGTTCAGTCACTCAGTCATGTCTGCTTTGCGACCCCGTGGATTGTAGCCCACCAGGCTCCTTTGTCCACGGGATTTCCCAGGCAAGAATACTGAAGTGGGTTGCCATATCCTGCTGCAGGGGATCTTCCCAACCCAGGGATGGAACCAATATCTCTTGTGTCTCCTGCATTGGCAGACTGCTTCTTTACCATTGCACCACCTGGGAAGAATCTATTTTCCTGAAATTTTTTAAACTGAAAATGTGCCTATTTTAAAATGTTTCCCTCAGCATTTGTTTTTAAAGCCTGCTAGTGGCATTCCAAATGATATTTTTCTAACCAGATACTTTTTTTTACAGAAAGTGTGATAGGAATTTTGAGAAAATACATGACCTTTCTGAGCAGCCATTGACCTTGCTAGATAACATGAATGGTACTACATAATGGGAAAGAATTCCACAAGTAACCCCAAGGAATGTGTGGCACTCAGCGATAATCTTATACTTGAGCTAATTTCATGATCTGAGCTTTGTTCAAATATTGAAAATAAAGCCGTGGGCTAAAACTATAATTTGCTTCAGTGGATTAAATTGTATGTGAATTTAATTTTTTTCTTTTTGGTACTATGTTTGTGTGCCGTCTGTCCCCTCTGGAGAGCTGATCTCAGGCTATGACCCTCCTGGCAGATGTCAACCATCCAACATCTCAGGAAGACATGGTTAGCAGCTGGGAGCCTGGTCACAGTTTGGTGGAAGATGCCTTCTCTGGGGCTGAGATTGCAGCAGCCCCTTGCATTCTGGTTCTGGCTGTTGCAAGCCTGCCTCTCTGCCTCCAGGTGGGAGGGGTTGGTGTGCAGCTGGCTAGCTCTCTTTCTAAAAACTGAACTCACTGAACTGGTGTGTGTGTGTGTGCTCAATCGTGGCAAACACTTTGTGACCTTATGGACTGTAGCCCGCCAGCTGTCCATGGGATTCTCCAGGCAAGAATACTGGAGTGCGTTGCCATTTCCTCCTCCAGGGGATCTTCATGACCCAGGGATCAAACTTGCATCTCCTGCCTTGCAGACAGATTCTTTACCACATGAGCCACCTAGGAAGCCCTTTTTTTCTACTGTATTGAGATATTATCATTTTGCAGTAAGCCACACATATTTGAATTCCACGATTTGAAGAATTCTGACCCACGTATGCACTGTGAATCCATCATCACAATCAAGCTATCAAACATTTTCATCTCAAAACTTTTTTTCATGCCCCTGGCCTATTCTACCCCCACCCCCACTTCCATCCCAGCTGATCTGTTCTTGGATTAGATTGCATTTCCAAGATCTCATATGAATGGAATTGTAGAGCAGCCATGAGATTTTGTCTGTCTTCTTGTGCCCAGTGTAATTATTCTGAGGTCTACCCAAGCTATTACATGTATCAGGAGGTTGTTGCTTTTTATTGCTGAGCAGTTTTCAATGGAACAGATATACTATGCTTTATATACCTATTATCTGATTTGGGATGTCTTTAGTGGTTGGCTGTTACAAATAAGGCTGCTGAGAGCACTCATGTATAAGTCTTTTTTCTGGACATGTATAATATTTCCTTCTCTTTTGTGTAAATATTAGTAGAAGGGCTGCTTCCTATGGTTACTGTGTGTTTAAAGTGTTTAAAAACATGTCAGTCTGTTTGCAAGCCAAACCCACCTGCCAATGCAAGAGACGTGGGTTTGATAGTCTGAGAAATCCCCTAGACAGAGGAGCCTGGTGGGCTATAGTCCATGGGGGTCTCAAGGAGCTGGACACGACTGAGCATGGGCACACCTATATCATTCTCACTCGCAAGGTATGAGACGCCTAGAGATTTTCTACCCTCAGGCAAATCTTTTCACCCACTCAGGAATTTAACACAACATTAAAAATCAACTTCGATTCAAAGAGTCCGCATTGCAGGTGAGACTCTTTACGAGCTGAGCCACCAGGGAAGCCTTTGACTCAATAAAATACGTTAAAAATTAAAAATGCAATAAAATCACAGTTTTATAGATAGACGCGCAGGCATTTGGATGGGCATCCATGGTTCAGCACTGAGACTGGCAGGGAATGAGGATTAGGGATACTTGGTTTGGAAGCCAAAACATACCAGAGTTGAGTGGTAAAAAGAGAAGGACACAGAAGAGCCCTGGAAATTAGAAGTTCAGAGGAGGAATAAACTGCGAAAGAGATTGTGATGTGACTTTCAGACAAATACAGCAGGTGGCCCATGCAGGAAGCCAGAACAGACCACAGTTATAGGACACACTATAGGTGGACCACGTTGGTCCTTTCAGTTTCGATGGACTGGTGATGATAGAAGTTGTGTATAAAGCCAAACAAAGCCAAGGGAGTGTAGACAGCTCTCTGGTCTTTGATCCAAGTGGAAATTCATTCTAGGGAGGCAAAATCGCCAGCTTCCAGTGGAGCAGACTTCCTCCCTAAGTGGTACACTGTCCTTAGTCAGCTGAGTTGGAGAGAAAAGCTAAAGGGCTTTCCTCAGAGAGGAACAGGACTATCAAAATCTGGCTGCTTGGAGATGAAGTCCTTGTCTCTTAATCATCATGCTTTGATTCTTTAAAGTTTTGCCAAAGCCTCATAGTGCCTTGAAACAAGGGTAAGTTCTTAGATTTCTCAAATAAGATGAAATAAATGCATGATGCCTGTATTCATCAACAAATAAATAAATCAGGAAAAAACCCACAAAATTTCTTTTAAAGAGAATAATTTTAGTTGTGTTGATGGAAATAATCAATTAAAATAATCTATGATAGGAATAGAAAAGGATTTTACTCTTTCCAAGCTGAGAAAGATAACCCAGGAGACACAGATTCAACAAGCACATGAACTGTGTTCCCCAGATGACAAAATAGGCGAGTCTTATAAAGGCAAAAACCACAGAGTTGCGTAAATTGTTTTTCGAGAGTCATATTGGAGCAGGCAAGAAGTAAGTGTGCTTCTCAAGCCAGGATTGGTTGGAGTCTAAAATGGTTGCACACTTACAGGGAGAGACTTTGAGGGTACAGCTGGCAGCTGCTCACAAGATAGCTGGTGGTGTCCTTCAGTTTGACACAGTTCAGGAAACTCAAGTGCTCAGGCATGCGGGGACATGTCTCATGCCACGTCCACAATGGCCACCCTGTGCGTCCGAACCACAGTTACTCCACTTTGATTTTAAAACACATTATTTTCTTTAATGGTAAAAGCAGATGCACAATGCATGTTTGACAAGCCGTAAGACAGGCTGTTCCCGTTAGCATAAAGTAAGCGTTAGTCACTCAATCATGTCCAACTCTGCAACCCTACAGACTGTAGCCCGTCAGGCTCCTCTGTCCATGGAATTCTCAATGCAAGAATACTGGAGTGGGTAGCCATTCCCTTCTGTAGGGGATCTTCCCAACCTAGGGAATGAGCCTGGATCTCCTGCATTGCAGGCAGACTCATACTGTCTGAGGCACCACGGAAGTCTGGTTTGCATAAAGTTCAAATCCAATAGTGTATAAGCCAGGATAACTTTCCCATACCTCAATATGTGAAAATTTCTTCCATCAAGCAATAATAATGTTGAATTATCACATTAAATAACAAAGAAATGATAATTTACTGATCACAGTCTAAGGAACTAATATTGAGCAACTGTTGAAATACATAGCTTAAAATTGCCCACATTGTGGACACAGGAGGGGGAGTTTGAGGGGTTGGGAAGAATTGAGAGAGTAACATCGATATATATGCCCTAACATGTGTAAACTACACAGCTAGTGGGAGTATAGCACAGGGAGATCAGCTCAGTGCTCTGTGATGACCTAGAGAGGTGGGATGGGGATGGGAGGGAGGCGAGAGAGGGAGAGGCTATATGTATGCATATGGCTAATTCATGTTGTTGTGCAGAAGAAACTAGCACAATGTTGTAAAGTAATTATCCTCCAAAAAAAAAAATTAAAATTGCTCACAGATCACTTTATCAGGAATGTTTCAATAATTTTTAGATACTCCTTCCATTTACATTGACTTTTCTTTACTCGAATTATCTGTGTTCATTAAAATAATGTTTATGATCTATATAATGGTATCCCCTTAATTCTGAAAGGATTCTATGGGATTTTTATAGAATGTTTTATAAAATAAAATGGCAAGATAATTGTTTGATTAACACATGGATGGTAATGATGTGGAAATGAAGTTGACATTAACAAACATTAAAATATGTTTGGCAGTGGGATCTAGAAAACAAGTTATAACAGCAAAAGAATAGTATCTAATTAACCCTAAAAACAGGAGAAAGACTGGCTTTCCCCCTAGACTATAAACTAAAAAATGACTGCTTTTAAAACCATCAGAAAGCTCTTCCTTCCCCAACTCGGTTGATAATAAGCTGCTGTCTATCCCAAATCTTGATACTTACAAGGCTTTTACAGCAAATGAGAAAATAGTAAAGTTAATGCCCCTTAACAGAAATTTCATTTGCACCAGTTTCATTCTGAGTATGACAAATCCATTCAATACACCCGATCTTTACACAAAAATGATTTAAAATGGATGATTACATGGGTATAGTAATTGAACTTTCCCCCTTGGCTATGAGAAAACCATGTCTTGAGTAATAAAGACTCCTTGAAACAACTGAATTTCAATACAAAGAATGACCTCAGAGGCTGGGGTTAATTTCTCACTTAATCTCTCCATTTTCTCTTGCTTGTTCCTCTCTTTTGGAGTTTTTTTCATTTCTTTCCCAATGTCTGTTAACTGTTCCACGTTCCCACTAGAAGATGGGCTGTCCCTTCTTCCCTAAAGGACACATTACTCCACTTCTAAATGGGTTAACTTTGCCACATACATTTTTTTCAGTTAGTGTGTACCATATGCGCTTGATTCTAAAATACCCAAAGTGTGGGGTTTCTGACTTCACTCTTTGATCTTTATAAAGCCATATGGTTTTTCTGACCTTGGGTAATGTAACTGAGGGTGTGCCAAGGCTGTTGGATATCCATCAGAGGTAACAGAAGGCTCTAACAGAGGACGTAACACCACCTTCACCACCGGAAGCATCCTCATCTTTGTTCTTTTTGAAGGATCAGACAAGAGACTTGAATTGTTACCAACATAGTTGAATATCAAATTCCATGCTTATGAGACTAAAATATTCTTCCCATTGTTAGAATTTTCCCCTGGAAATTATCCAATGTATATGTCAAAAGTACAACCAAACCAGTATAATTGAGCAAGTCTGGCATTCTAAAACCTCCTTCTCTGGCTAGGCAAATAGGATTCAG
This sequence comes from Neotragus moschatus, assembly GCA_006410615.1. Lineage (NCBI taxonomy): Eukaryota > Metazoa > Chordata > Mammalia > Artiodactyla > Bovidae > Neotragus > Neotragus moschatus. Next base: position 300,642 of record SJYA01001891.1, read on the forward strand.
TTCAGTACTTTGACATTTCTCTGTCTAATTAAAATGTTAGGGTACTTGATTTCAAGAAGGCTGGAAAACCCAATCCAAGCTTTTGAGTTTTTATCTAATTCTAAATTCTATTTTACTTTAGTCACAGCTTCAGTAATATCTACTGCAGAGAACAACAAAGAAAAATTTTAACATTATGAGAAAGTAAGTAGCTTTACTAAAATATCAAGTATGGAAAAATCAGTTTGTATAAGTTGCCTGAGAAAAGTGAAAGTGTTAGTTGCTCAGTCACTATGTATTAATAATTTGACAAAAGATGTTGGCAGGCATCCAAGTTTGAGTATATTATGTTTTGTTTTTTCTATTTTCTGGATGGATAACAACTCTATCTTTACCAGCCAGTGAAACTGAGATATTCACATGAAAAATTACAGCATATTCCATGCATTTTATTCTGTCCATGTTTATGCCTTAATACAACCCAATAGCTAGGCTGTTTGACAACAAATCATAGTGCATTCTTTTGGGTAAAATTCAATTCAATTCAGTCGCTCAGTCATGTCTGACTCTTTGTGACCCTTGGACTGCAGCATGACAAGCTTCCCTGTCCATCACCAACTTCCAGGGCTTGCTCAAACTCACGTCTGTCGAGGCGGTGATGCCATCCAACCATCTCATCCTCTGAGTTCCCTTCTCCTCTTGCCTTCAATCTTTCCCAGCATCAGGGTCTTTTCCAATGAGTCAGTTCTTTGCATCAGGTGGCCAAAGTATTGGAGTTTCAGCTTCAGCATCTGTCCTTCCAATGAATATTCAGGACTGATTTCCTTTAGGATGGACTGGCTTGATAGCCTTTCAGACCAAGGGACTTTCAAGTTCAAAAGCATCAGTTCTTCGGTGCTCAGCTTACTTTATAGTCCAACTCTCACAGCCATACATGACTACTAGAAAAGCCATAGCTTTGACTAGATGGACCTTTGTTGGCCAAGTAATGTCTCTGCTTTTTAATATGCTGTCTAGATTGGTCATAGCTTTTCTTCTAAGGAGCAAGCATCTTTTAATTTCATGGCTTCAGTCATCATCTGCAGTGATTTTGGAGCCCAAGAAATATAAAGTCTCTTACTGTTTCCATTCTTTCCCCATCTGTTTGTCATGCAGTGATGGGACCGTATACCATGATCTTACTTAGTTTTCTAAATGTTGAGTTTTAAGCCAACTTTTTCACTCTCCTTTTTCACTTTCATCAGGAGGCTCTTTAGTTCTTCTTCGTTTTCTGCCATAAAATTACATAAAATGTAAAATTATATAAAATGTTATATGAATTAAAATTACATAAATGTTATCTGAATTTGAGAGTCATTTCACTTGTAGAAATATAAGAAATTTCTTAATTTCCAGGGCATACAATAAGCTTATTAAATAGAGAAAATTATTAAAAATGTGCTTTTCTCTTCATTTACAACTGATTCTTAGAGGGGCAAAGACAGGTGGAAGGGCCACAACCCTACATTCATATATTCACTGAGGGACAGTTTTTCAGAGCACAATAAATAAAATATTTTGAGAATGTGATTCCATCCATGAACGGTAAGTCTCAGGTCAAAAATAGATGCCATGCAATTTTACTAAAGCTTGCTATATAATCATTCATCAATAATATAGTCTTAATTTTTCCTCCAGTAGTCATGTATGAATGTGAGAGTTGGACCATAAACAAGGCTGAGACCAAAAAAACTGAGCTTTCAAACTGTGGTGCTGGAGAAGACTCTTGAGAGTCCCTTGGACTGCAAGGAGATACAACAAGTCAGTCCTAAAGGAAATCAACCCTGAATATTCATCGGAAAGACTAATGCTGAAGCTGAAGCTCTAATACTTTGTCCACTTGGTGCAAAGAACTGACTCATTGGAAAAGTCCCTGATGTTGGGAAAGATTGAGGGCTGGAGGAGAGAGGGGGACAGAGGATGAGATATTTGGATAACATCACTGACTCAATAGACATAAATTTGAGCAAACTCCAGGAGATAGTGAAGGACAGGGAGGCCTGGCAAACTGAAGTCCATGTGGTGGCAAAGAGCTGGACATGACTTAGCAACTGAACAATCTTTCCTCTATGCCTTCATGACTTTTGAGAATGAATATGCTGTTGATATGAATTTTAAGGCTCACATCGGTATCATGAATGCCTTGTAGTGATTTCGTAAATTGTGATTTTCTGTTTTTTTCCATCACACAATAACCAACAATTACCATTTGGTAATTGGTAACCAAACTTCCACTTTGATAAATAAGGGAGCCAGTGGTTTGAAAGCATTTTGCCTTTAGAAGATAGCTATGTAACTTTAAGAAATTGTTTTTAATATCATTGTGACATATTAGTTCTAAATAATTTAGAAGCAATTTGGATTTTAAGCATGTGGTCTAGGAAGGCTCAAGGGACAGTGTCCTTTAAAGAACTCAATATGGTAAACTAACATCAGCAACCAGGAGTTTAGGGAATATCTGCTCTAAGAGCTCTAAGGCTCTGTGTGTATTTTTCAAGAGAATACCCATGGGAACATGCACATCGATGGCTAAATAAATCCATGGCCTCTGACTTTGGTTAGAGTGAAAATACTCCACTGTCACGTCTTTGGTTCTTAGTTAGACAGGGCCTACTGGCCCATTTCAGCAGAGAATGGCTCAGCAGTAAACCTCTGTCCGTGGGCTAACATATCTGGGAAGAAAGCTGTTTCAGAAAGTGACAGCAGGAAGCTAAGTGGAAAGAACCAGAAACTCCAGAAACTATCAGGTAGGTACAACAATTCTTGCCCCAACTACACCCACTGGGAGGCTTTAAACCCTGCAAGAGAGGTGGTCAGGAAGATGGTAGAATTTTCCATCACTGTGGAATCTGCTGGGAATTCAATCTGACTTAAGATTTCTAGGTCTCATCTCCAGATCAGATTTAAAAACTGTTATCCCAACCACCAGAATCCTCCTACTGAAAAAAAAGTCATAATATGGATACCCTCAATTTTCCATGGATACCCTGGAATTTTGCCAGTTCAGCAAAAGAAGTGTGCTTGATTTTACCAAATTGCAAGAATCCTCTGAAGCCCTAATTTTTAAATCCTTTCTACATCTTTAATTTCTTTATACTCAAAAGAATGCTCTTATCAATAGATTAAATTAGGAGATTGTATCTTAATATCCCAGCTGCTCTGTACAATAAAGTTAATATATGATGTTCATTTTTTTTCTTTCCCCACTGGAAAAACAATGGCCAACAATTTGCCTTGAACCGCAAATCTATTCTTTTGGCCAAGTGAGGCTATTTCTGGAAATTTCACTGTAAAAAAATGAGCAAGTCAAGGATGGAAGATACAATTTTCTAGTAAGTCACTGCTTCCAATCCATGAGTTACTTATTCTTATGAATAATCCTCCAAACCTGTATGACACAGTTGTTTGTAGTCTGTGTTAGCTATGGCATAGGAAAAAAAAAGTTTTTAATCAGCAGCCATAGATTCTGTTCCTCCAGTAACAGAATTGACAAGAAATTTCTAACATTTACTTAGGCAAATCTTTTTCTTGTATCACATATATAAATTAGAAGATCTCATTGTAATATGCTTCATACTGCTATGAAGACTGACGAGTCAAACACCTTTTGTTGTCATTGGAATTCCAGCATGTTATAATGTGACTTAAAAAAAAAATTTCAAATCAGGATAAATTGGTGTTGAGCCTTGTCTTGAGTAAATTATTCCAAGATCTATATACTTCTCTCACACAGGTTTTCTGTAAAAAGAAAGAAATAAATTAAAAATCTGTAACATCTCTTTGTTAGGAGATTGTGTAAGTTTCTGTTCTATGTTTTTATCAGAAAACATTGAAAAATGCAATCTCTTGGTGCCTCGTTTAGTTAAGAGAGTTTTAGTTGGGTGTCTCCTTTGCTCTTTCCTCAAATTAACTAAAAGGGTTGTGAATGAAGAATTGTTAATAATCAGTGTGATTAGCAGAGTCCCCTGGCCCTTTCCCAGCACCCACCTTTTGTGAGCAATTGTCTGGTCTTCTTCATAAAACTGAGTTTTGGTTTGTGGATAATGCCTTGGCCCGCCTGTTTGACAGATGGACAGGCTAGTTTTGTGGTGGGGCCAAGGGGCTCACTCATGAGCTGGGGAGAGAACAAAGTGGGAATAACACCTAAAAGTCCCTAAAACTGCCCTGTAAGGGCACCATTGAAGTGCATATCCACTTACTGGTGTCTTGAAATGTCCTTCTCAAAGAAATTCTCCTAATTTAATTGGTGAGGAAGAATCTTCATTTTGCTAAATCCTGAGAGTAGACTTATGGATTCATTTAAAGTCTTATTACTAGCAAAGGTTTGAGCAATTTATCTTATTATAATGAATGACTAATTGACTAAGTAGATAAAGAACAGTCTAATGTGATGTCAAGAATACCTCCTAGGTAGGTAGGTAGATAAAGCAAATACTCCTTTATCATCATCTCCTTTCCTACTTTTTTTTTTTTTTTTGCTTTTATCTTATTAAGTAGATTTTTTTCCCTTTTAAGGAAACCAAACACCAAATATCATTATCATCTTTGAGTTGCACATATTATTAAAAGGGCAAAAACACTGATACTGGAGATAATTTAGGAGATATGGCTTATTCAGAGAGAATGATTTGAGATATGAATTGCCTTCTAAAGTCTACATTTATAAACAACTGGTAATCATATTTCTAGCTAATTTCATGCAGGCACAACTGGAGTCACTCATATTACCATTTGGCACTCATAAAGTGAGTGGGTTTATTTTATTTCTATCAATAATCATTATGGATGCATTTATTCATCGTGAAATTCATTCTAACTGGATTCACTAGTTTATGTAGGATGTTCTCAACTCTTCAGGTAAGAACTTAGCAATCATTTCATTTCCTACTTTTAAAAATGAAATTTGCTTGCAGTTAATAACACAGTACAATATCTGAAAGAGATGCAAGATTTTTTGTTTCTTTGAAAGATAGGGAAGCACTTCTAAAGAATAGGTTAATGCATGGGAAAAAAACAAAATACTCATCCAGTTTTAAATTCTACTTGAAACCCACAAAGCCTGGAGCTTCAACATGAGATAATGATTTTGTTGCTTTCCTTAAATCATTTTTCCCCTTTCTCCAATGATTTTTTTTTAAAATTCACTGATTCATAGACTACAACTCCAGATCTGTAAGCCTTAGGTGATCACGGATTGCCGGTCTAGGTTCGATGCAGAAGGCTTGGGACTGATGGGTGGGGATGATCTGGAGGGATGGTGTGGGGAGGGAGGGGGAAGGGAGGGGGTCCGGATTGGGAACTCAGGTACACTTATGGCTGATTTATGTCAATGTATGGCAAAATGAGTACAGTATTGTAAAGCAAAACAAACTAAAAAATAAAAATTTAATAAAAAAAATAAATAAAACTAGTTGAAGGGAGAACTTGAATCGCTCATCTTCTTTTTCACTTGTTTTTTCTCTTTGGGGAACAAGGGTAGTACAGGGATGTTTGAGGTGGTCCAGTCCTATGACTTTGGAAGTGAGCACATCTGTGCCAAGACGGATGAATCCAGTCACCCAGAACACACCAGACACTTCACAAAGTCCAGTGGACAGTCAGGCCTCGAGTCTGGAGGACAGAGGGCCTGCATCTGATACTGACCTTATCTTTTCCCAGACGTAATGTGATAACTTATTATTGGGTGTCCCTGGTGGCTCAGTGTTAAGAATCTGCCTGCACTGCAGGAGACACAGTTTCGATTCCTGGGTCAGGCAGATCCCCTGGAAGAGGGCATGGTAACCCACTCCAGTATTCTTACATGGAGAATCTCACGAACAGAGGAGTGAGGCAGGCTATAGTCCATGGGGTCGCAGAGAGTTGGACATGATTTAGTGACTGAACAACAACTTATCCTTATGCTTCTTTATTTTCTTATTTATTTTAATTGGAGGCTAATTACTTTGCAATATTGTGGTGATTTTTGCCATCCATTCATGTGAATCAGCCATGGGTGTACATGTGTTCTCCATCCTGACCCTCCCTCCTACCTCCCTCCCCATCCTATCCCTCAGGGTCATCCTAGTGCACCAGTCTGGAGCACCCTGTCTCATGCATTGAGCCTGGACTGGCAATCTATTTCACATATGATAATATACATGTTTCAATGCTATTCTCTCCAATCATCCCACCTTTGCTTTCTTCCACAGAGCCCAAAAGTCTATTCTTTACATCTGTGTCTCTTTTGCTGTCTTGCCTATAGGGTCATCGTTACCATCTTCCTAAATTCCATATATATGCGTTAATATACTGTATTGGTGTTTTTCTTTCTGACTTACTTTGCTCTGTATAATAGGCTCCAGTTTCATCTACCTCATTAGGACTGATTCAAATGCATTCTTTTTAATAGCTGAGTAATATTCCATTGTGTATATATACCACAGCTTTCTTATCCATTTTTCTGCCAATGGACATCTAGGTTGCTTCCATGTCCTGGCTATTGTAAACTGTGCTGCAATGAACATTGGGGTACACGTGTCTCTTTCAATTCTGGCTTCCTCAGCGTGTATGTCCAGCACTGGGGTTGCTGGGTAGTATGGCAGTTCTAATTTCCAGTTTTTAAAGGAATTTCCAAACTGTTCTCCATAGTGGCTGTACTAGTTTGCATTCCCACCAACAGTGCAAAAGGGTTTCTTTTCCTCTGCACCCTCCCCAGCATTTATTGTTTGTAGACTTTTTGATAACAGCCATTNCTTCCTCAGCGTGTATGTCCAGCACTGGGGTTGCTGGGTAGTATGGCAGTTCTAATTTCCAGTTTTTAAAGGAATTTCCAAACTGTTCTCCATAGTGGCTGTACTAGTTTGCATTCCCACCAACAGTGCAAAAGGGTTTCTTTTCCTCTGCACCCTCCCCAGCATTTATTGTTTGTAGACTTTTTGATAACAGCCATTCTGACTGGCATGAGATGGTACCTTATTGTGGTTTTGATTTTCATTTCTTGGATAATGAGTGATATTGAGCATCTTATCATGTGTTTGTCAGCCATCTGAATGTCTTCTTTGGAAAAATGTCTATTTAGTTCTTTGGCTCTTTTTTTTTTTTTGACTGAGTTATTTTTATTTTTATTTTATTTTTCTGTCTCAGGTGTACATGAGTTCCCAATCTTGAACCACCCCCCACCTCCCACCCCATATCAACTCTCTNGGAGTTGGTGATGGACAGGGAGGTCTGGCGTGCTGCAATTCATGGGGTCGCAAAAAGTCAGACACAACTGAGTGACTGAACTGAACTGAACTGGAGTGTTCATGTTTGCAGTAATAGCAGATTGAAAGAACTTTTGTTCAATATTTGCTGACTTTGGTCCCTTTCTATGGAGGAAGTTTTATCTTACAAATACATGATGATTTTGTTCCTTTATTTCCAATTCTTTAATTTTTAATGCATTTCCTTTTGTTTCTGATGTGATTTTTAAGAAATGATGTAACATATCACATGATTCTAAAACAGGTTGCTGTAGTGCTTGATCTGAGTGTTGCCTTTCAGATCCATTCATGGGGAGGTTTAGGGAATGCCCTTCTCTCAGGTCTCATGTACTCAGACTCTGATATGAAGGGTGTTGAAATTACATAATGAGCAGCTTTTTTCAAAAATAAATACATAGACTTACTTCTATCATGTCTTTTATGTTTATGTTTAAAGATAAACAAAACACTGGGAAAAGTCTTATGGCTAATCTGTCCCCAAGCCATCTGATTTTCACTTTCAATCCCTACAAGATTTAACCCCTGACCTTTGTATATTTCCAGAAAATTTATTTGCTTATTAAAACAGATATGAATAATATATAATGCTATTGTAGATCTTNACATAGACTTACTTCTATCATGTCTTTTATGTTTATGTTTAAAGATAAACAAAACACTGGGAAAAGTCTTATGGCTAATCTGTCCCCAAGCCATCTGATTTTCACTTTCAATCCCTACAAGATTTAACCCCTGACCTTTGTATATTTCCAGAAAATTTATTTGCTTATTAAAACAGATATGAATAATATATAATGCTATTGTAGATCTTTTCTCATAAAATAGTTTCATAAAATGTATATTTCCTATACCTTTATTTTATGCACCTAACACATATATGTGTGTGTGTGTGTGTATATATATTATATATATATAATATATATATATATCTCAGATGGTAAAGAATATGCCTACAATGCAGAGTTCAAACCCTGAGTGGGGAAGATCCCCTGAAGAAGGGAATGATGGCTACTCACTCCAGTATTCTTGCCTGGAGAATTCCATGACAGAGGAGCTTGGTGGGCTACAGCCCATGGGGTCCCAAAGAGTCAAACATGACTGAGTGATTAACAGACACACACACACACATATACATATATGATATATATGTATGTAGATAGATATAGATATTAGAGATTTTCCATACAATATTCAAATATTTAATTCTTTCACATTTGTTCTCTATAGACTCATACCTCTGCACAGATTCATCATAATTTATTTGACCAGTTTCCTGTTAGTGGACACTAAGTTTGTGTGCTAGCATAAGCCAGACTCCAACAAATGACCTAGATCATATGTCACTTTGATTGTTGTTCAGTTGCTAAGTCATGTCAAACTCTTTGAGACCCAATGGACTGCAGTAAGCCAGGCTCCTCTGTCTTCCATTATATCCTGGAGTTTGTTCAGATACATGTCCATTTAGTCAGTGATACTATCTAACCATCTCATCCTTCTCCTTTTGCCTTCGATCTTTTCCAGCATCAGGGTCTTTTCCAATGAGTCAGTTTTTCACATCAGGTGACTGATGTATTAGAGATTCAGCTTCAGCATCCATCATTCCAATGAATATTCAGAGTTGATCTTCTTTGGGATTGACTGACTTGACCTCCTTCTAGCCCAAGGGACTTGCAAGAGTCCTCTCCAGCACCATAACTTGAAAGCATCAGTTTTTCAGTGCTCAGCCTTCTTCATGGGCATTGTGCTGAGTAAAAACTGTCAGTCTGAAAGGTCATATATCATATGTTTCCATTTACACAACATTCTCAAAATGGCAAAATTATATAGATGGAGAGCAAATTAGTATTTGCTGGGGTTGAGGAAGGTGGGGCTGGGTGGAAGGGTGTGACTATAAAAGCACAGCACAAAGAGGCATTTGGGGTGATGGCACAGTGTGTATTTTGATTGCAGTCATGGTTATACAAACTACACTTGTTATAAAATGTCACAGAACTACACTAGATGTTGTGCCCAGAAAACATCCACATTTTGCTATTACACTATAATTGTGTGCACTGTAACCTCAGAGGGGGACTGGGTGAAGCCACAGGGACCCCTTCTGTCTCATCTCTGTGACTTCCTGTGAATCTGTAATTATCTAACAATGAAAAGTCTGTTAATTAAATCAAAAGCTAAGATAATTTTTACTGCTAATGACTGCATCACAACCCAAATCCGGCATTATAACATATAATTAACATACTGAATAAACAGCTTTTATTTATATAAACACTCAATAATAATGGGAAAATATTCCTTTTCCAGTAATATCAGGAAGACAAACCATATAAGATTAGCATTAGAAAAATGACAATATTTGTATGAAGAAAACTTTTAGAACTTTTGAACAATGGAAAATTATGTCAATTAACAAGATCTAACATCACAGAGATGCTTTGTCTTCATTTAATATGTAAATTTAAGATTATCCCCCACCAATAGCAACAGATTTTTAGCAAGGATTAGTTAACCTTGTTCTAAAGTTCATGGGAAGAAAACCACCAATACATAATAACTGGGGTACTGAATACTAATTAAAAAATCATTGGAAGGTGAAGATGAATAATTCTAACAAATATTAGAACATTTAAAAGTGTCAATAAGTAAAACAGTTGATTACTGCCATGTTTATAGGCAGAAAAAAATTATAGAACAGAAAGGAGAATCTAAAAATTGAGTTAAACTTATGCAATATTGTATATGCATTTAAAAAAAGTCAAATCAGTAGAAAAGTGAGTTCTACATATGGTGATGGTGGGCTCTTATATTCAACTCTTCTAGTGAAGAGGACAATAAAAGTTAGGGAAAAATCTTAAAAATCAGGTTGGTTTTATCAGTTATCAGAGATCTAATAACACAATGAAAAATTATGATGCCAAGATATGAGATAAAAAGGAAACACTGGAGGCGAGCTGGAACCTCAGGCAGCTTTACAGCTAGAAGCACCTTCAAGTAAGCAAGTATTGTGTCCTAGAGGCTGAGAGCATGACAGCAGACACCACAGAACAGTAGGGCTGGGCCATGGGGTTCAGGGGAAAAGCACGTTCAGAAATGTGGACATGGTTGCCATTCTAAGGGAGGCAGTTTTCTTTGGTGACCTTGTTCACTGTTCCTTCCTAGTCCACCTAATCAAGCCCTTCTAATGAGCTGTGGACAGCTAGTACCTGCTGGGCAAAAGCACTCTCACACACTGCATCCCTGGGTATGAATGATGGACATTTCTCCTTTCAGTCATTGTTATACTTTGGAAGGAGATGCAAATGCTAAATGTTATAGAGGCTAATAATGAGATTCCCAAGTCCTGGCACTTAAGCATGAGATAAAAATTGAATTAGAGTGAGAAGTTTTAGAGTCTACTCACATACCCCATCTCTCTGACAGCAACTGCATTTAAATACTGGAAATCCCAACACCAAAAGAAGAAAATGGAAAAAAAAAAAAAAAAAGGAGTGAAATGGGGGAGCGAGAGAGGGACAGAGCAAGAATCAGGAAGAGGGAGAAAGGATGCTGAATGCTGTCTCTCAAGGGCAGCAGAGTGCAGGGGCCCCAAGAACAATGGAGCGTGATCTGCAAAAATGCTGTCACCACACTGGACACCTGGAACTAATGTAATATTGTAAATCAACTACACTTCAACAAAAACAAAATCAAATCCATTAAACTAGAAAAAAGTCTGTGCTCCTTTTTATAGCTCAGCAGCATTCCATGGAACAAATGGGCCAGTATTTTTTTGGCTAAAATTCATGTATTAAAAGGCATTTTTAGTTTTTTCCAGTTTCCTGTTATTTCAAAGGGAGCTGCTGTGAAGATCTATGTACAGGTTTCTGTGTGAACAAATGTTTTCATTTCTCTGGCATCAATGCCCAGAGGTGTGATGGGTGGGTAGCATGCAAAGTATATGTTCAGTTTGGGGGAAAAATTCCACAACTGTTTTCCAGAGTGGCTGAATCAGTTAGAAGGGAGGGTCCAAAATATGCTTTCACCCTCTCTGGTTTATAATATAATCATCTCCAGTATTTCCTCTACATACATGAAGAGGCATATCCGAAGGTCATTAATTTGCACTTCACCTGTCAAACAGGACTGAAAACACCACAGAAGGAAAGGTTATTGTGTTCAACCGTATTTTTGCTTACTGTGTGCTTTCTTTCTTCCTGATATTCTAAGGCCTCTTCTTTCATCATTTCTTTTCTATTGAGAGAATTTCCTTTGAGTGTAGGTATGACACATCCTTTTAGTTTTTTTCACCTAGGAAAAGATGTCTTCCTTTGTCTCTAGTTTTTAGAAGTTTAAATAGGATGTATCCTGTTTGGATTGATGGGTCTTTGGCTGAACCTGGGAATTTTCCAGCCATTCTTTCTCTGAGTACTTTTCAGTTCACATTCTTCCTCTCCTGGTGTCCAGTGAGGCAAATGTTAAACCTTTTGTCTAAGTTCCACTTGTCCCAGAGGCTAAGTTCATTTTTTTTTCAGCCTATTTTCTTTCTGTTGTGCCAATTTCTGTTGTTCTTTCTTCAAGTGTACTGATTCTTCCCTCTGCTCTCTCTGATCTATTGCTGAGTTCATTCATCGAATTTTTTCTTTGTTACTATATTTTTCAGGTTTAAAAATCTGTTTCTTCTTTATATCTTCTGTTTCAGTGTTGAGAGAGCCTACTTTCTCATTGGTTTCAAGTCTCTTTCTTCATTGAAGCAATTTCCTGTTGGCCAGTGGAGCATCTTTTTCAGAGAATTCGACCATCTGTGTTGTCTTAGTTTTGGCCTCTGCTGATCATCTTTCCTCATTCACATTCAGATTTTCCTGGTTCTTGATGGGACTGACTTTTGGATGAATCCTGGGGCTCTGGGTGTGGTGTCATGAGGCCATGGCTCTTAAATATTCTATCAGCAGTGATCCCACAGCCTTGGGTAAGGGTGTACCCAACTTGTTACTTCTAGTGAATGGGCAGTCTCAGTTCCCTGCTTGGCCAGAGTGAAGGGGTCCTTGTTACTGCGGGAGAGTGAGTTTCCCTAGGACTGACCCCACCTTGGCTGAAAAGCAAAGGTGCCCCATTCCTCCCCATCCTCCACCATGTGACTTCAAGGGTAGTATATGAGGGGGGACCCTGTGTACAAGGGACAGCGATAGGAGTCCCTGGGTTGGGAGGCAGGGGGCTCAGGGCAAGATGAATAAATCTGTCTGCCCTTGTGATGGTTGATTTTCTTTTCTTTCTTTCTTTTTCTTTTAATTTCAGTATTTCATTCTTAAGTTGTCTTCAGTATTTAAGCATTTGTGTTTCAGTACTGGTATCTATGTACCTGAAAGATGCTTACCGTGTTTTACTAATTACAAGATCCTGAAGTTCATCTGAATTCTATTACCATTTTTAAGTATTTATTTTATTCCTACATAAGCCCCAATGTTTATTAAACTCTGTAGCTACTGGCTAATATAGTCAGATAATGGGTTGTACATAATTAAGCTGATTTTTACGTCGTCACCAGAAACAGGCACAACTCCAGAAACAGGCACTCAGAATGTACATGGGGAAGACTGTACGATAATTTAAGGGCCCCACAGATTTTGCACTCAGCTCATCCAAGCGTGCAGCTTCTGTCATGCCCTTGGTTCATTGATAAAGAAGTTGGGGAATGACATTCACAATCTTGCTGGAAACTGCTTTGTTTGTTGTAGCTCCAAGAGTGAACCATTCATATATTTTGCCTTCTAAGACTTGGGTTAGACAAATCAAATGGAACTGAAAATAATTTGATAAGAGACAGCTGTGACTATCTAAAAACATGGCTATTAAAATCCTTTCAGTCCTTTCGTTCCACATGAATGTAATCATGCTTTATTTATGCAGCGGAATTGATTAGCAGTCTACTGAAGGTACATTCACAGAGTTCCTTTAATTCAGAAAATAATCACCATCTCCTCACACCAGACAAACCTAAGTTCCTCCAATCTTTTCAGCTTATAAAAGGTAATGAAATTATCCATTTTTTCCCCAAGAAATAACCTATTGAGGGGAATGGATAAAATTAATTCAATTATAACACATGTAAATGCTTATCTCAAAGTGGCATTTTTTCCCCACAGCCTCCACAAAGTTTCCATTTTTAAAAATTTTTTAGAATTTATTTTTAATTAGAGGATAATTGCTTATAGTGTTGTGTTGGTTTCTGCTGCATAAAATGTGAGTTAACCAATAGTACACATATATCCCCTCCCTCTCATCCTGCCTCCCACCCACCCCCACATCCCAGGGCACCTGGCTGAGTTCCCTGTGCTACATAGCAGCTTCCCACTGTGTGTGTGTGTGTGTGTGCATGTGTATTAGTTGCTCAGTCATGTCCAATTCTCACAGGCTTCCATATTTTCTCTAAGACTCTTACTCCAGAACAAAAGTTTCTTCTGGCATTCTATTTGCTGCAAGGTTAAACTCAGATTTCTCCTGACATTCAGGAGCCCAGCAAACCCATCACACAGAATTCTACTTTGCCCCAAGGCCAATTTCCTGTTCTAGCCCACATGATCCAGTCATGAGAGGAAAATCTGATTCATTTATTTTCTTTTTTGAGTAGGACTGCATTTTATGGATATACAGTTTACTTACGCATTAATCCATCAATGGCCATTGGGTTGTTTACAATTTGTCTGTCACAAATAAAGCTGCTATGAACATCCCTGGATCTAAATGTAAGAGCTAAAGGAATGAAAACTCTAAAATAAAATATATTTTCTTTGGTTTTGCAAATATTTCTTAATTATGAAATAAAAAGCAAGGACTACAAGAGAAAACAAATCATTGATGTATACTTACTGAAATTAAGACCCTCTTCAGATGACCTGGTTAAGAGAATGAAAAGGTGAGCTACACACTGGAAGAAAATATGTGTGAAATGTATGCTCAAGAAAAAATTCTGTTTTTAAAATATATGAAGATCTCTTACAACTAACCACAGGATAAAATAATTTGAAGAAACAAACAAAGATTTGAATAGATTCTTCACCAAAGATGATATATGGATAACTACCACATGAAAAAAATGTTCAACATATTTCTTCATTATGGAAATAGAATTAAAACTGCAATAAGATATCCCTACATGTCCACTTGAATGGCTAAGATCAAAGAGTGACCACAGCACCTGTGTATGAGGATGTGAGCAACTGGAGCTTGCTTTTGCTGCTGGGCACATGTAAGAGGGTACATCTTGCATCTGCCTTGGAAAATACTTGGCAGTTTCTTAGAAGTTAGGCATAAAGCTACCCCATGACCCACACACTCTGTTCTTAGACATTTACCCATGTCTATACGAAGATTTCTAGATTTCCTTTCTTGGTGAAAGAAAATACACCAAGCTTGATGTATAGAAACCATCATCTCAAAGAGTGACTGCAGCTTTGTAATATAGACTAGTCTCTTAAAGTTCAGGTCCGCAAGGAGAGAACACCAGATGCTCTTCATTTTCACTGGTTATTCCCTAAAATGTGGTGAAAGTCAAGGGCAGGAAAAATTTCAGTACAAGGGGAAGAAGTTATACATAAATACAGAGAGGGAAAAAGACACTATCCACCACTAAGAAATAAATTTGAAGAAGCTATATGATAAAAAAATCCTAACAAATAAAATAATTTTAAGACAAATATACTAAACACATAGAATGATTCCACTCTGTAGTCCTAAAATATTCAAGGTTAGTTCTCAGATACATTTCATGGGGACAATGTGCAATGGCAGAGTAAGAATTAGACAGCAAATAAGGTCCAGGTTCATCACTTGACCTCCCTGGAGTTCATTTTGATGTTAGGCTTATATGAGACCTGGAGAGTCTTCTAATCTAAAGGGTCGATTTTCCAAAGAACTGCTGCTGCTGCTGCTAAGTCACTTCAGTCGTGTCCGACTCTGTGTGACCCCATAGACGGCAGCCTACCAGGCTCCCCCATCCCTGGGATTCTCCAGGCAAGAACACTGGAGTGGTTTGCCATTTCCTTCTCCAATGCATGAAAGTGAAAAGTGAAAGTGAAGCCACTCAGTCGTGTCTGACTCTTAGTGACCCCATAGACTGCAGCCTACCAGGCTCCTCCGCCCATGGGATTTTCCAGGCAAGAGTCCTGGAGTGGGCTGTCATTGCTAACTAGCTCTCTCATTTGTAAAAACCTACCATTTTGGATATTATGTTTCTAGGGAATGAAATGTTTTTGTTGGTGTTATTTCTATATCATTATAATATCTCTACTCCTACCAAACTGAGGCAAACAAGAGTAGACACTGATGTATGAAATGACCATTTGAAAGACAAACTCCTTGAAGACAATCTTAAGTACATAAATGCTTTATCAAGTAGTCCTGCACGACAAACAAAGATAAACAGTCTCTAATGTAATATACGGGGCTTCCCAGGTAGCTCAGTGGTAAAGAATCTGCCTGCCAAGCAGGAGACTTGGGTTTGATTCCTGGGTCTGGAAGATGCCCTGGAGAAGGAAATGGTAACCCACTCCAGTATTCTTGCCTGGAGAATCTCTTGGCAGAAGATCCTGACGGGCTACAGTCCATGGGGTCACAAGAGAGTCAGACAAAACTTAAAGGACTAAACAACAGTAACATTATATACTCTTTAAGACATTAGATAATGCATGTTAATTCATATCAACAATGAATATTATGTAAAATGAATAAATTCAGCAAAACCCTGGATTTTCCTGGTAGCTTAGCTGGTAAAGAATCTGCTTGCAATGCAGGAGACTGGGGTTCGATTGCTGAGTTGGGAAGATCCCCTGGAGGAGGGCATGGCAACCCACTCCAGTGTTCTTGCCTGGAGAACCCCCATGAACAGAGGAGCCAGATGGGCTATAGTCCGTGGAGTTGCAAAGAGTCGGACACGACTGAGCAGCTAAGCACAGCACAACACAGTAAATCCCTCTTCTTACTTCCCGTTTCTCATGTACTAAATTAAGCTGTCTAATTCACACCCAATTGACAGCTACAAAATAAATCCTTCCAGAAATATGAAATCTTTGTCTAATAATTCTCCCCATGTTTCTGGTAAATTAATAATTGAGGTTTAAGAGAAATTCTATCTCTGCTCTCGTTTTGAAGAACAAAAACCAAGCGTCCTTTTTTAGTTTTTAAAAAATTCTTCACAACATAGATCGTCACTTCTATTTGAAGGAAGCGAACATTAATATTTCCTTTTTATCTTAGTGTGCTTATAAAGTAGTTCAAACGATTTCCACACATCTGCTTCTTAGATGGTGATGTATCATGTCCTCCAAAGATGTAACTTTAACATTTTCACACTTTAAAGATTCTCCAAAGGACTGTCAGCCTTTTGGCCTAAATTGTCAGGCTAACCAGCTGATGACCTCAGCTCAAGTCAAGGGAAAGAAAAGTAAAAAATAAGACTTTGCTGTTTAGTAACAAGTAGAATAGAAATGACACTTCCTATCATGTTCTCAGTCATAACTTTTAAGAATTTGCCTAAGTGGTCAGAGATGTAGACAAAGAATTTCAAGTAGAGTTTCTCTTTATTAACAAAAAATGTGTCCAGACACCTGACAGGGAATCTCAAGTAAACCGAGGTAAGTCAGTAGGGTAGGCAGATTTTCTTTCTTTTTGTAGAAAAGATATTTTGTATTTCTTCAGTTTTAAAATAATTTTATTTATTTATTTATTTTTATTTTCACCTGAGCTCAGTAAAGAATCAACTGCAATGCAGGAGACCTGGGTTCGATTCCTGAATCAGGAAGATCTCCTGTAGAAGGAAATAGCAACCCACTCCAGTATTCTTGCCTAGAGAATCCCATGGACAGAGGAGCCTGATAGGCCACAGTCCGTGGTGTCGCAAGAGTCAGACATGACTTAGTGACTAAACCACCACCATTTTCACTTGTGCTGGGTCTTCATTGCTACGTGGACTTTTCTCTAATTGTGATGCAGGGGCTTCTCATTGTGGTGCCTTCTCTTGTTGCAGAGCGTGGGCTCTAGGCACACAGGCTTCAGTAGTTGTGGCTCCCAGGTTTAGTTGCTCCAGGGGATGTAGGATCTTCCCAGATTAGGGATAGAACCTGTGTTTCCTGCATAGGCAGGTGGATTCTTTACCACTGAGCCTCCAGGGAAGCATAAGGTTGGTAGACATTCTATCTCTCTCTGTCATAACTTATTTTTTACCCCTTCTTTCACTTTCCTGCATTGGAGAAGGAAATGGCAACCCACTCCAGTGTTCTTGCCTGGAGAATCCCAAGGACGAGGGAGGCTGGTGGGCTGCTGTCCATGGGGTCGCGAAGAGACGGACACGACTGAGTGACTTCACTTTCACTTTTCACTTTCCTGCATTGGAGAAGGAAATGGCAACCCATTCCAGTGTCCTTGCCTGGAGAATCCCAGGAATGGGGGAACCTGGTGGGCTGCCATCTATGGGGTGCCCACAGAGTCTGACACAACTGAAGCGACTTAGCAGCAGCAGCAGCAGCAACCCCCATCTGTATCCAGTAACTGAATTATATCCTAAACTGTCCTCCCTGATAGGAAAACAATAAAACAAAACCCAAACGTGCATTTATCTGTTTCAGATCTGCTGATATAAAAAGGAAAATTAAGTGTATTTTAAACACACATAGGTATATAGAGAAGAATTTTCTTCACCTACAAGGAATATATGCTTGGATCACATGAGCTAGCACGGCAAGCATTATAAGCATTTGTTCTGTTTCTTTAAAGGAGGGACAAACCTCTGTGTTCTCTCCAGATACCTCTCTGAGCACCATTTGTCAGCATTTAGTAGTTCTTGTTTGGCAGTAATAATCTTTCTAAGTTTGACAGATTTACGTAATTTCAAATTGTTTTCAAGGCTCACTTTCAATTCATGTTTTAAATTGCGGTATATGAAGCATGTAAAACACTTGTTTCAATGAGAACATGATGCTTGCACTTAGTATTTACACAATATGAAATAAATCATGTCAGAATTAATAAGGTCTAATTCTATTAATGTCAGAAAAGATTAACGTAGGTTCTCTCTCCTAAGCAGACTTACTCGATACTCTTTGAATTATTCTTGACAGTGTTAAAATTAGACTAAGCCTGCAAATAAAATGGGCCAGCAAATAAATTGAAGTAATAAATTAAGACACTGTGTAAACAAAGGTGTCTGTGCTAGAAGAAGCCGATTTGATTGAAAACCCTTAGCAGATTTGTCATCAACAACACACTTATTAGTATATCTCTCTTGATGGTTCTAGTTGCCTCGGAATGGAATTTGTCTCCTTTATGTGTTTGTTATGAAATTTGAGTTTCTTACTTGGGATGTAAAGAAAGTTAATGATAATTAAGAGAGGCCATATCAAAGCAAGTACACATGATTTTAAGACATAACAGAAGAGGTTTTGTCTGTCAGTTTGATTAGCTTGATCAGAGGCAGCTAGAATTTGTATCAAAACCTCACAAGGTTGCACAGTTAGAGAAAATGTAAGTGAGTGGCTTAATTTGATTATCTCTTTTAGTTCTACATTTATTTCCATTTTTTCCCCTTGTGCAAGTTAGTCCTTACGGGGATGTATTTTTCCAAGAAGTGGAAAAAATGTCTTTAATTTAAACTTTCACTCAACTTCTTCTATCCAGCCAGAGAAAAGCATTGCTTTCATTAAAAATTATTTTTATTTTAACACATGGTTAGAATTCCCACTGTCAGTAAATGATATTATTCCTCTATTTCATTAAGAGAAATATAGATCAGATTGGGGCTGCTAGAAAAGAAAGAGAAGCAATAACATTACCTAAAATAACATACGACAATGTAGGAACAGTGTGCGTCACCATTTTCTTAACAGGCAAATACTTGACCAAGGGTATTGTGGGTATGTACGTATTTTTTTTAATGATGCATTTATATTGTTAAGGATATAGGCTATTTGAAGCTTAGTGTGTATGGTATTTATTTGGCTCTTTAAAGTATTTTGTGTAAAGTTTATTATAATTCAAAGAACAGAACTTAGTCAACTCAAAGAAGAAGAATTTACTGTGAAATAAGCCATGTTTTTATTTCCCCCCAAAGAATGTGGTTTGGACCATGGCTTAATATTTACGTGGCTTCACATATTCAGATGACAATAATAAAGTAGGAGACCATCATTGCCACTGGGAGAGGCATTGGAGGTGCTATGCATGGAGGTTGCTGGGACTCTGCCCCATGCCTCTCTCCCTGGGCGGATTGTAACCTCTCTCCTTTAATAAAACATGACTGTGGGCACTACAGCTTTCACTGTGAGTTCTATGCATTCCAGCAAATTATAAAACCTGACAGTGGTCACGGGAATCCTGAACTCGCAGCTTGCGTCAGAAGGGAGGATTGTCTCAGAGACACCCTACTGCTGCTGCTAAGTCACTTCAGTCGTGTCCGACTACGTGAGACCCCATAGATGGCAGCCCACCAGGCTCCTGCAACCCTGGGATTCTCCAGGCAAGAACACTGGAGTGGGTTGCCATTTCCTTCTCCAATGCATGAAAGTGAAAAGTGAAAGTGAAGTCACTCAGTTGTGTCCGACTCTTAGCGACCCCATGGACTGCAGCCTACCAGGCTCCTCTGTCCATAGGATTTTCCAGGCAAGAGTAGTGGATTGGGGTGCCATTGCCTTCTCCCTAGAGACTCCCTAGCTCTGCAGAAATCACTGATCACGTATGGAGTATTCTCACCCCAAATACATTAAACTTGACTGTTCATGAGACAGCTCCAGAATGTAGAACAGTTAATAAACCGAACTCTCTGTCAATAATAGGAAATCATATAAGCAAAAAAGTGGACAGGTTTCTCCTCACCACAGAATAAAAGTCTTTTGTTCAGACATTTTAGGCCAAAGCAAGTCCTGCGCCTGAACCACTAGTTTGTGTCAAGGGTTTGCTGTGCTTTGTCTGGTGTAAGCCTGGGGCTGGGAACCAGGCTTGCCAGGTCTCATGAAGTTGCTAAGCCTTAGCTGGTTTGCTCAGCCTACTCAGACACCACCCCTAAAACTGAAGATGGAGTCCAGCTTCCTAATCACTTATATTATATGGGGGGAAAATGAAGTAACAAAGTGTCCAACACACACACACAATTTGTCCAGATTTGGGGTTCAAACAACCCAAGAAATAAAGGTCTGCCTTCTTCTGAGACTCGTCTTGGATTACAAGCGTGGAGATATGGACAGCACAAATGCAATACAAGATCTGGATTCCAACCAGAGAGATCTGTTTTTTAAAACATATTTTTGTGTTTAATTTTTAAAAGAAAAATTATTTTATATTGGAGTACATACTTCATTTACAATGCTGTGTTAGTTTCAAGTGTACAAGCTATGTGATTCAGTTATACATACACATATATTATCAATTTTCAATTTTTTTTTCACATATAGGTTATTACAGAGTGTTGAGTTCCAGGCGCTATATAGTAGGTCCTTATTAGTTATCTATTTCACATATAGTTAGTGTGTATATGTTAATTTCAAACTCCTAGTTTATCCTTCCTACCCACCTCTTCCCTTGGGTAAACATAAGCTTGTTTTCTAAGTCTGTGAATTCTATTTTTAAAATAAGTTCATGGTATCTTTTATTAGGGGGGAGCAGGGATTCTCTGGTGACTCAGTGGTAAAGTATCCTCCTGCCAATGAAGGAGACCTGGGTTCAATCCCTGAGTCAGGAAGATCTCCTGGAGGAGGAAATGGCAACCCATCCCAGTATTTTTGCCTGGGAAATCTCATAGACAGAGGAACCTGGCAGACTACACTCTAGGGGCTCAAAAAGAGTCAGACAGAACTTACTGACTAAACAACAACTAGACACCACTGATACTGATGACAAATACTTGTAGCTACTGCTACCATATCTTTACATGAAGGAGGAACCCCCGTCGGACTATATTCTTCCCTCTAACATGGCCAAGTGAGAGCAAGAGTCAGATGGCCTTGAAACTTAAAATCCCATGATTCTAAAAATAACAGAGGAAAAGAGAAGTGATTCCAAAGAGGAGAAGTTAAAAAAATGAGTGTGTTAATAAATTAGATGTCTTTAATAAATTACATTGGACCTAGAAATTAAAAAAACATCTGAAACAGAAATAACACTGAAAACAAAAGTAAAACTGGGAAATAAAGAAATGCACAATTGAAAACAACCCAGGGATGTCTCAGTGTAAATGAGCTGACTCGATGATGAAACAACCACCATAGAAGAATCTGCAGATGATAGCAAATGAACATAAAGCTTCAAATTACGTGAATCTAGGACTCTAGTTAGGAGTGCTGTGATAGCCACACAGAGTGAGATACTGGAATCGGAAATGGTAGGTTTGTTGTCAGCACAGACAAGTTGAAATAGTTTTTTTTAAAAAGCTATGATATTTGCTTAGTAACATAAAATTAAAATTAAATGGTCATTATTTTGAAACATTTTGTAAGGAAAGAAATTCTAATCAGTCATAGCAGTTTGAGTGATTATGTTCCTGATTAGTGTAGAAGAAACTACACATAATAAAGTGGTTTTATTTTTAAGTATAGAAAATAAGCCTATTTTCTTCATTATGATTAAGAAAAAAATTACAATGCTCAGCCTCAAAATGGTGTCTGAAATTCAAATATGAGGATTAAACACACAGACTAAAATCATAAGTGACTCATTTTCTTTTATTGGGAGATTATACAGTCTCTATAAATGCTCAAAATACAAGTAAATACTAATTTGTAATAGTTTGTAGCTACCAAATGGAAAACTGGTTTTAAAGAGAATGAAGCATACATGGCATTTCCGTGGGGACTCTTGGGTAGTCCAGTGAATAGTGTGGGCAAAATCCATTTTGGGAAAGGTTTCCTAACCTGATTATCTCCGTAAACATAGAACATTGACTTCTGCATCTGACAGTCCCCCATATCATTGGATTAAGAGTACAATGGATGGCCAATCATTTTCCTGCTAACATGACACAAAATACAAAATATGAGAGCTGTTTCGATCTTGATGGGAAAAGATCAATTTTATTTTTTAACCTGTTCAATCCTGTCACTCATGTCCAATAACAATTTATCCTTTAAATGCTACTTAATTTAGCCTTAATTTACTTTCTGGCAAATGACTCGAGGTGAAATTGAATTCAATAAGGACTCATTTTCCCTTTTTAACCTCCATCCTTTCAAAAATGCTGAGGCACAAATCACTGCAGCATTTTCAACTTTATTTTTCATGTAATTTATTTAAAGAAGACTATGAGAAAATTAAACAAAAAATCGGTATTGTCTCTTTGTTTAGACTACATCAGGCTTCTGCTTACAAGTGGAGAGTGAAGTGATCATGTGAACAATTACTAAATTATTCAATTAAAATATATTTGAAGATGTCGGAAAGCACCCAAAATCAAAGAGAAACAGAGGGAGAGATGAAACTCCTAAAATGAAATTAGAAGAACTTTAAGTTGTGACTTCTCAGGTCAACGACTCCATCAGTCAATCTCCTTGTCTAAAACAACAAAAGAAAAACTACAAAAAGCAGGAAACACTGCAGCCTCATTAGTTAAAGGTGCCAGATATCAGCGCTCAGGACTGGAAACCAAGTTGGAAAATGTGAAGGGAAAATCCAGGGCAGCCCGATGATATCTGGGAGTGAAATACTCTCAGGAGATGGAGAGGAAAGACTGCCTTCACCAAATAAAGACAGGAGAGAAGAGAGAGGGGGAGTCATGATACATGAAAGATGCCCTGGGAACTTTACTTAGAATAGGGAAGCAAGGCTGACGATCCAAATCGAGGGTGAGATGGGCAAGGTGGGAAAATTTCTCTGAATTAGTATAAAAATAAAGAGAAGAAAAATAGTGTATATATATATATGTGTGTGTGTGTGTGTGTGTGTGTGTGTGTGTGTATGTTTTATATAATAAAATAAGAATGGTGGTGGTGGTGGTGTAGTCAGTAAGTCCTGACTCTGTGAGATGCTCAGGACTGTAGCCCACAAGGCTCCTCTATCCACGGGATTTCCCAGGCAAGAGTACTGAAGTGGGTTGCCATTTCCTTCTACAGGGGATCTTCCTGACCTAGGGATTGAACCTGAGTCTCCTCCATTGCAGGTGGAGTCTTTACTGCTGAGCCACCAGGGAAGCCTAAAACAAGAATATCAAATAATTATGTTCACAGTCCTACTTATATCTGTGTGTGTGTGTAAAATGGTAGAGACAAATATATTGAGAAAATCATAGAGGAAAAAATTGCTACAATAGAAGAACTCAAAACTGCCTTATTGAAGCTGCACCCTGTACCCCATGAATGAATGTGACAATCTGAGTCAAGCCATGTTTTGTGAAATCTGAAAATCCCAAGGATGAAGAAAAAATTATAATACCTGGCAGAAATAAAAAGTGAGTTTCCTATGGAGCCACAGAAATCAAAACAAATTCATACTTCCCCATGGCTTCACAATGGAAGAGAAACGAAAAGCAAGTGGTCTCATGCCTCCCAGACATCAGAAGCCAGGAGGACAATGGAATGTACCCTTCGGATTCTGAAAGAAAATACTTTTCCTCCTAGAAGTTATGCTCATCAGATGTATCCAGCGAGCAGAGAACAGACAGGCAGTGGCTGGAAGTGCTCCCCCCTTGGGGGCCATTTCTGTCAAAGTTGTTTAGGTTTTCACGGTTGGACATCCTCTTCCTGACTGTCTGCCTTATTCATTGCTCCATATTAATCTCCAGAATGTATTTCTTCTCAGCATCCGTCTCCCCGCCCCCACCTCTTCCTCTCTGTGGGTACTGCACCCATGTCTACCTCTTCCCCACAGGACATTCTCTAATTCATCCCTCACATAGGCCTTGCCTCTTTCTCAAATATAGTCATCTCACTAAATGAGCTTCTCACAGACCTTAGGGTAGAGTTTCATTATGTTAGTGTGGTCATGATGCTCTGGTCCTGTAGCTGGGACATTCAGAAGGGGAACTGAGTTCTCCAAAGCCACTCCAATCAGTTACACCATGGTTCCAACACTATGTTATTATTTTAAGGATGGCATTTTCTGGATCTCCCTCTCTATTTGCAGGATCTTATCCCACATTCTTCAATCTGCCTGAGTGATTCTCTCCCAACTCTCATCCTGTCTAACGCTTACTCATTCTCATTCCCTGTCTCTCACTTCTCTGGACTTTTGGTTAATGCAATGACCATGTTAATTTTTGACATCAACATACACTACCAAAATGCAAGTAAAATTCACCATCAAAGTAGCTAATGAGAACTTGAGGTTAAATTAGCTAGGTATAGGGTCATTCCAACATTACAGGGTCTGTAATTAAAGTGTTATAATAAAATATTATTGCAAGTTTTGTATTCCAACTCCCAAGTAGTGCAGATTTAATAATGACAATCTTCTCTTCTTTTTCATTCCCAGGAATACTTTCTTCCAAGGAGAGAGTGGCAACAGTAGTGTGGCACAGAGGGAACAGAAGAAATCCAGATGATACTACTGTGCATTGTAGTATGAATAGAAACTTTCAATGTTCATGATAATCATGAAAATATTGTTATATTTTTTATTGAAGAAATTACAAATCTAGAGACTAACTGCAAAAACTGTACAGTGTACAACCATGTACCCTTCATCCAGACTCACTCATTGTTAATTCCTCCCTCTCTCTGAGGGTATGTATGTGAGGTCATCATCCTTTCCCTCCTCCTGCCCCTTCATGACATCATTCTGGTTATCACTGTGGCTGACTCACAAAGAGCACGTTGCAGATACGCCAGTCCTTCCATCCTAAATACGTTCTCATCTATCTCCTAAGAGCAAAGTGGTCACCTTACACATCTATTGGGTAATCAGCAAATTCAGAAAATGTCTCACGGTACAACAGCAGTCTGCCTTATAGACAATATCCACATTACACTAATCATTCTGTTACAGTTCTTTTCCAGCATTGCTTTTTCAAGTCAGCATGCACTCTGATGTCAGTTGCTTTGCTTTGCCACCTTGTCTCCCTCTGAAACAGCTCCTCAGTCTTGTAATTTATGACATTTACTTTTTTGAGGAATGTTTTCAAACTGGCCCTTTGTTTATGGGTTTCTGCCAGCTTCCTATGTGAGACTCAGGGGGCTGTGGTTGGTTTGTTGGCAGAGATGCACCCTGAGTTGTGTGGAAGCCTCAGCTCACCACACTGGGGGACGCAGAACTGTCCCCACTAGTGGATGTGGACTCCAGGCACGGTGCTGCGATGGCACCTGTCAGCTTTCTCCACTGCCAAGTTATCTTTTCCCATCGTCATGAATAAGTTTCCTTTGGGGAGTTACTTTGAGGCTGTTCAACATCTTGATCCCAACAAACTTTTGCTTCATCATTTTAACATTTATTGATGGCTCTTTCCAGGATCAGTTATTACTGTTGCAGTTGCTAACTGGTGATTTTAGTACCTCCATCATTTATTAGTTGGCATTCCACCATAAATTAGGCTTTCATTCCTCCATCTTCACTTTGTAAAGCTAGAAGGGGACGTCAGAGGATGAGATGGCTGGATGGCATCACTGACTCGATGGATGTGTGTCTGAGTGAGCTCCGGGAGTTGGTGATGGACAGGGAGGCCTGGCATGCTGCGATTCATGGGGTCACAAAGAGTCGGACATGACTGAGCGACTGAACTGAACTGAACTGAACTTAGTCATGTTCACCGAAATGAGCCTTGTAAATATTAGTTCAGTTCAGTTCAGTCGCTCAGTCATGTCCGACTCTTTGTGACCCTATGAATCGCAGCATGCCAGGCCTCCCTGTCCATCACCAACTCCCAGAGCTCACTCAGACTCACATCCATCGAGTCAGTGATGCCATCCAGCCATCTCATCCTCTGCCGTCCCCTTCTCCTCCTGCCCCCAATCCCTCCCAGCATCAGAGTCTTTTCCAATGAGTCAACTCTTTGCATGAGGTGGCCAAAGTACTGGAGTTTCAGCTTTAGCATCATTCCTTCCAAAGAAATCAAGCTATAGCTAAAACAGCACAGAGGTGTACATTTGATATATAGTATTTCAGTGGACAACTGCACGGACAACTCAATCTGAATTCAGTCCTGATTTTACTGATAACATGTATGGTTGTTAGGAAAATCACTTCACATCTCTCAATTTTAGTATTTGCATCTATCTAGGGAGGGTTTTCACTACTTTGTATCAACAGTTTCTTTCAGTTTTGATAGTCTATAACTCAAAATGTTTCAGCTGGTGTTTGTATGACCCTAAAGGTTTGTAAGAGAGGAAATTCCCCCTTCTCTGTCTCAAAGCAAGCTTGATTAATTGCAATGGCCAAAACCTGGCAATGAATCCCTAACACCATTAACTTATTTTGGTTCTCATTAAACTTTTAATTTCACTTACTTTCCCTTGACCTTGTCTATTCCAAGCTTATTCTCAGCGTTTTTTCTTTGGCAACCATATTTGGAAAAAGCACAGATTGAGCACCAGTGTGGGAGGAATTCATACAGCTAAAAAACACTCCCTGAAATGATCACGGGTATTTAAGTTTGTTTCAGGATTAATTATAGTCCTGCAGTTCCCACACTGAGGCCGTCTGTGGGTCCTGGACTGAGAGAGTTGTCATCTCAATCATGACATTCAAGGGGAGTGATTGACTAAAACAAAATCTGTACCAATTTTGCTGTAAACTTTAAAAAAGCCATATAATGGTTTAAAAAATGATCATAGATGTGTTCAGAGCAAATTATACCTTATAAATTCTAAAACTATGAGAAAATCTGCTTGAAAGCTAAAGATTGACAAAATATATAACTCCAGGAGCCATTAAAAAAAAATAAAAACACAGTGTAGAAATGATAGTTTTAACATCATTACTAATACTTAATATGAATCTAAAGTGCAGAATGAAAAGTCATCCTGAATATAATATATGGAATGTAAAATAGTTGAGCATATATTAAAGGTTTGAAATCTCCATTCCATAAGCATCAATATATTTGCTTGCTTCTCTTGACATTGTTCAGAGAATAAATTGTATGTATACAAAACAATTTGTTACTTTCAGGCCTGTCACTTTAAAATCATAAATTTTAGGTTGAAAAATATTAAGGAAGGTTTAGAATTCCACTGTGATTTTTCTAGAAATAAAATATTTGAAAAAAATGCATGATTAAGGGTCACTCTGTCTATATCTATCATCTGGTTTGATATGTATATGCATATCTGCGCATAAATATATCTCTCTAAATATATGATCATGATAGATCATTTTTATTGAGAACTTCTTTAGAAAGAGATGCTAAGCACTTGACCTGAATTACGACTTTATGTATATTATGTCATTCAGTCTCCTTAATAACCCTATGAGATAACTACTACCACTGTCCCATTTAGCAGTCAAGGAAATCAAGTCAAAAGCAATTAAGTGAATTGGGTATAGCCAGACTACTAATAAACGGTTGAACCCATTGAGGAAACACACAGCTAAGCACTAAGTCTTTTACTCTTAAAATTTATTTAAACTAATATTCTACATATGGATGCATTTCTTTATTTTTTCTAAAACGTATTTATAATATAACATCTATAATATATAATTCATATAATATAAGATATATTTGTGTGTGTGTATATGTGTGAAGTCGCTTCAGTTGTGTCTAAGTCTTTGTGATCCCATGGACTGCACCTGCCAGGCTCTTCTGTCTACGGGGTCTCCCAGGCAAGAATACTGGAGTTGGTTGCCATTTCCTGCTCCAGGAGATCTTCCCAACCCAAGGATAGAACTTGAATCTCCTGTGGCTACTGCACTGCAGGCAGACTCTACTGCTGAGCCACAACGGAAGCCCATATTTTATATATATATATATATGCGCGTGCGCACAGTTATAGCTCTTTTGCATACTAATTTGCATCTGATTTAATATTTACATATACACATATGTATTATATGATCATAAAAACATTATGTACATAGAAAATTCCCATCTGTTTTTCAACAGATGAGTCCAGAATGCCATGTAGACTGTCCTGGTTACAATTTGACTGAATTGTGTCTGTGTTCTCTTGGGCAGCATTAACTTTTAAACCTTGTAAGACCCCAAACTGTGGGAATGGAAAGCAAACACATTCTATAGAAGTATACAGTGAGGAGTCTGCTCTTGGTTCTTAACTATGGTGTCCAAACACAATGCTTTGGCTGTGGATTTAAGAGTCAAACAGACTATTTTAGGACCACAACCCAAACTCGAAGGGTGCTACCCCCTGGCCGAGACTTCAACAGTTTGTCTACATTTTGTCACCTGCTTAAGGATGAGAGGCACCTGGCAGTGCCAGTCAGTGTCTTGGGTGAGAGCCCTCTGTCTCGTTCCTTTGCTGTAAAATGAGATGTTTGTTGGTCATGATTAACAGGTTTTCAGAAAGTCCACAAATGGTGATTCTGGCAGAAGGTCTGCAGCAAGGGAAGGAAAATCATATATCAATATTAAAAAAAAAAAAGAGTTCTCCTCTCCATTATAAACTCTAGTGCAAACAGCCTGCTGTTGGGTAGAGTGTGAGTACTTTCTGGAAGACTGCAGTCCAAGGATGTTTAAAATTCGTCTCTCCTATAGAACAGGAAGCAAACAACCTATCAGTCTTGGTGAGTGGAACCGAATAAATTGATGGTCAATAATAATTTTAGACAAGTATGTTGTTGCTGGTCAGTTGCTAAGTTGTGTCTGACTCCTTGCAACTCCATGGACTGGAGCACACCAGGCTTCCCTGTCCTTCACCATCTCCTGGAGCTTGCTCAAACTCAAGTCAGTGATGTCATCCAACCATCTCATCCTCTGTCACTCCCTTCTCCTCCTGCCCTCAATCTTTCCCAGCATCAGGGTCTTTTCCAGTGAGTCAGCTGTTTGCATCAGGTGGTCAAAGTATTGGAGCTTCAGCTTCAGCATCTGTCCTTCCAATGAATATTCAGGTTTGATTTCCTTTATGATTGACTGGTTTGATCTCCTTGCAGCCCAAGGGACTCTCAAGAGTCTTCTCCAGCACCACAATTTGAAAAGCAGAGATATCATTTTGCCAAAAAGGTCCATATATGCAAGGCTATGGACTTTCTGGTAATATGTACCAGTGTGAGAGTGGGACCATAAAGAAAGCTGAGCAACAAAGGGACTCTCAAGAGGGTTTTCCAGCCACACAGTTCAAAAGCATCAGTTCTTTGGTGTTCAGCATGCTTTGTTGGCAAGGGTCTCTGCTTTTTAATATGCTGTCAGGTTTGTCATAGCTTTTCTTCCAAGGAAGAAATTAATTAATTTAATTAATTTTAATTTCTGGATGTAGTTACCATCTGCAGTGATTTTAGAGCTCAAGAAAATAAAGTCTGTTACTGTTTCTGTTTTTTCTCCATCTATTTGTCATGAAGTGATGGGACTGGATGCCATGGTCTTAGTTTTTTGAATGTTGAGTTTTAAGCCAGCTTTTTCACTCTCCTTTTCCACCTTCATCAATAGGGTCTTTAGTTCCTCTTCATTTTCTGCTACTAGGGTGGTATAATCTACATATCTGATGTTTTGATATTTCTCCCAACAATCTTGATTCCAGTTTGTGCTTCATCCAGCCTGGCATTTCCCATGATGTACTCTGCATTTAAGTTAAATAAGCAGGGTGACAATATACAGCCTTGATGTACTCCTTTTCTAATTTGGAACCAGTCTGTTGTTCCATGTCCAATTGCTTTCTGACCTGCACACAGATTTCTTCAGAAGGCAGGTAAGATGGTCTGGTATTCCCATCTCTTTAAGAATTTTCCACAGTGTGTTGTGATCCATACAGTCAAAGGCTTTAACCTAGTTAATGAAACAGAAGTAGATACTTCTCTGGAATTCTCTTGCTTTCTCTTGATCCAACAAATGGTGGCAATTTGATCTCTGGTTTGAACCTTTACCTAGCATTCCAGGTTCCCAAGCAATATTTTTCTTTACAGCACAGGACTTGACTTTTACCACCAGACACATCCACAGCTGAGCAACGTTTCTTTCTGGAGCTATTAGTAATTACCCTCTGATCTCCCCAGTAGCACATTGGACACCTTCTGACTTGGGGGCTTATCTTCCAGTGTCATGACTTTTTCATTTTCATACTGTTCATGGGGTTCTTGTGGCAAGCATACTGGAGTGGTTTGCCATTCCCTCCTCCAGTGGGCCACGTTTGGCCAGAACTCTTCACTATGACCTGACTGGCTTAGGTGGCCCTGCGCATAGCTTTGTTCAGTTACACAAGCCCCTTCGCCATGACAAGGCTGTGATCCACGAAGGTGCAGACATGTGTAGGAGTAACTGAACTGCTTCTCTGTTTTGTATGCTTTCCAGCCCCTCCCCCACCCTGCCACCTCTCACTCATTCAGTGGTTAAGGCACATCTCTGGAACCTGTCTAACCTTGTATTGGCCAGATCGAAGAGCCAGGAGTTTCCATCACAAGTTAAGGTTTAGTAGGAAAATCAAGGCTCTTGGATTGCTAATTCCTGTGATAGTGGCATCAGGCTTTCCTTAGTCCAGCATGCTCCCAGGAGTTAAGAGCTGCTGCAAGGTTAGGAGGTAAAAATTCAGGGAGAAAGGTTTGAGGACCACCAAGATGGGTGAACTTTTCCTACTTCTTAAATGGCTTTTGTTCACCAGAGGCTGCGTTTTATGTGACAATTCTAAAAACTTGAAAAGCATCTCATTAAGCAAGCATGCAAAAATGAAAGCAATGTGGAGCCAATTGGGTGCAGTTAATTTTTAATTATTCTCTCTCTCCACTCTGACTTTGCTTATTGCTAAGCAGCTAGAAGGCTAGAACCACCCCCCCCAAGGGAAAGTCACCAGTTCTGTCTGAATGGGAATGTCATTACAGTACCCAGTTCAAAAGCAGGTTACCAGTGAGACTGACACTTTTCAGAACAGCTTGTTTTTTCCTCTTTAAATGTCATCGTGACATAGCCTAGTCTCCACAAAGCCAAGGTGCACAGAAATGTACGAAAGAGGTTGTGCTCACAGTCCCCTGGAGCCCGCTCAAGGGAAAGTCCTGTCCTAACTACGAGGAAAACACCGGGGCCTGAATTAAGAAGGAAATATTAACATCAATTAGAAAAACACACTGGTCTTTTCACAGTCAGTGGAATAAGTGGCCTTTATCATTTGGAGATTTAAACAATAAAAGGAAAATTTGGGCTGTTATGAAAGATTAGATTGGTTTTAAATCATCCACATATTCAAAGTTTCACTGCTTTTCACCAAAACACCCTAATCTTTCCCTGGAACTGTACCAGTCTGTGATGGCTGACAAAATCCACCGGGCTGGCTGCATCCTTTCTGAAATGATGAGAAAAAAACCCAGAGTTTGTCAAAGGTGCTGTCATGCAATTGGGGCGCCTATGTCAGAAAATGCGGAGTGAGAATTGGGACATAATATTAGGGGTCGCACAACTTACTTAACTCTTTTCCAGATCTATCAATCACAAATACTGTAAAATTACACACAAAAATAAAATCAAGAGAACGATAGTCATTGGCACTCTAAATCTTCTGACAATACAGATTTTAAGGTAAACCTTTTGGGAGTGCATGCATTCTCAGGAATGAGAACAATAACAGCTCCCAGTAACAAATAAATCCGAGTGTGAACTTCTTGTTGATGGATTGATAAGTGCTGATGTTTAAATACAACAGTGTTGTAAGTTGTTACTGTATGTGAATCACGTCACATCCTACTTATCAAGTGTAAATCAATTTCAGTTTCTCTAAGATAAACATGAAAATCTAATAGCTGTTTCTAATATAAAAGGTATCTTAGTCTATCTCACCTTGCAGATAAGCCTAAATGGAAGTGCCCATATTAAAAGTAGGATTTCTTAATATTTTTGAGTTGTTCTATTTTTCCCATTTTGCAATGGTTTTGCTGCTTGAAAGAACTGCTGCAATGGAATGTTTTNATAGCTGTTTCTAATATAAAAGGTATCTTAGTCTATCTCACCTTGCAGATAAGCCTAAATGGAAGTGCCCATATTAAAAGTAGGATTTCTTAATATTTTTGAGTTGTTCTATTTTTCCCATTTTGCAATGGTTTTGCTGCTTGAAAGAACTGCTGCAATGGAATGTTTTATCTGGAATTATACTGACTTGATTTTACAAAAGTCAGTAATATGAGTACTAAGTATTTTAATTGGGCTTCCCAGGTGGTGCAGTAGTAAAGTATCTGCCTGCCAATGCAGGAGATGCAGGGAGACACGGGTTGGATCCCTGGGTTGGGAAGATCCCCTGAAACAGGAAATAGCAACCCATTCCAATATCCTTGCCTGGGAAATTCCATGGACAGAGAAGCCTTGTGGGCTACAGTCCATGGGGTCACAAAGAGTCAGACACGACTGAGTAGCTGAGCATATTCAAGTATTTTAATTGGTGAACACAAGTACTGTACACTCCATAAACGTGTTAAGTTAGTTGTCAGCCCACTTTATGTGTCCTCAAATCCCCAGACTGGTGCATTTATCTTGAGAGCCTTTGGGTGTTTCCTCTGTAACCCATAGATCCAGGGACATACACGTGTTTCTAATTGACTTGAACTTAGCTCATCGAAGTCTGGTTTTGTGGAGGAAATGTGATGTCCAAGAAGCTGATGGGAGACACTTTTCTTGGAAAAAGGAAGTAATGTCTTTGATTTTGTAGTTCACCAGCTGACGTCTGAAGATTGGAATTTAGTTCCAATGTATGAAATCACCAAGTTCAAGTGCATTCTAAATTGGGCCTGGCACGGTGCCATCGCTGTCTAGAATGATGTCATAGTACGAGGTTAAAAGCCAAGAAACAACACCTCTGGACCAAAGACACAGAAATTGCACTTCCAGGATTTCTTTCTCTTGAAAGTCCCTTTGGTTGAGGCCAAGACACTTGCGTACAGACATGGTCAATCTGTGATGTCATATTTCCCAGTAATTCTACAACAAATTTATAGCTCCTTGAGGAAATTTATTTAACATCTTAAAAATTCCCTTTAGTGTTTTCTAAAGATTTTATTGCTGCATAGAATCCTTCCAGTCTGCAATAAATACTATGTTTATACTTTGATANGTACAGACATGGTCAATCTGTGATGTCATATTTCCCAGTAATTCTACAACAAATTTATAGCTCCTTGAGGAAATTTATTTAACATCTTAAAAATTCCCTTTAGTGTTTTCTAAAGATTTTATTGCTGCATAGAATCCTTCCAGTCTGCAATAAATACTATGTTTATACTTTGATAGCTCCATTTCAGAAAGTAAACCATGGGTTCCTTTTAGCATTTTTGGAGAAAGCAACCCCTGCAGTGGGGAGTTCAAGACTTCAGAGCCACAAACCTTGGAATATTTCTGCTTTCTTGGTGACATGATCATGTACAAAATTCTCTGTGCATCAGCTTTTTCATATATATAATGGATAGTAATGCTCACCTGCAATTATGGCAAAAAAATGTAAATGATATCATACCTGAAAAACAAGTAATCGTGGTTAACATTCCTAGCCACTCAGCAAACGCTAATTTCCTTCCTTCTTCCTGCCTTGAACAGGAAACCTCCTTGCCATTATTGACAACTAGCTCATATAAAGCGTTTTGTTAGATAACAAAAACCTGCTTTTAATCACATTTCAGGGAATGAAATTCCTATGGCAACTGAGATTATCTTCTTGGAGACCTCAAAGAGTTCAGTGGAACTACATTTTTAATTTGAATTTAAATATATTTAATTAAAATTTTCATCATCCTTGGTAGACTTTTTGACCTCCCTACATAGAATAGAAATATTGGAGAGCTTTTGGCCACATTCCTCTCTCTCTCTTTCTCTCTCTCACCTACAGCCTTTCTTTGTTCATTGCTCTGTCGAGCATCTTATCAGCTCTGACAATATCCATCAGGTCTGTGAGCTGATCCACCGGCACAATGTTGGGAAGAAATGTGAGGATTCTTATTCCATCATAAAGCTTTTTTTTTTTTTTTTAACAAAGTGACAATAAAAATATGTGTGTATAAGTTAAAATAATTGTTAAAGTCATTCTCTAATGCTTGCATTTAGAAAATACTCACAATGAACTATTTCACCAAAGCATGTCCATGGTCTGTGTGAATGGGGTAGGTAATCTTAACCCACGGACCCTAGGTAACCCATCCTGCATACAGGTTGTTATCTGTTCCCTCACCTGCTCTCTGAGAGAGATCTCACTGGCACCCACCACCATGAGCATCAGCTTTTAGAAATGACTTAAGGTTGTTTTTCATTCAAGTGTCTCTGTTCTCTTGGTTCTTAAACATTTATCATCTCCAAATTCGTGAGCAGTATTCATTAAAAGTGCTTTTTGTTTGTAGCTAATAACATTCAAACTCAAATCAGTCAACTGTAAAGGAAATCAACCCTCAATATTCACTGGAAGGACTGATGTTGAAGTTCTAATACTTTGACCACCTGATGCAAAGAACCAATTCATTAGAAAAGAACCTGATGCTGGGAAAGATTGAAGGCAGGAGGAGAAGAGGGCAACAGAGGACAAGATGGTTGAATGGCATCACCAAATCAATGGACATGAGTCTGAGCAAACTCCAGGAGATAGTGAAGACAAGGAAACCTGGCATGCTGTAGTCCATGAGGTTGCAAAGAATCAGATATGAGTTAGCCACTGAACAATAGCAATAACACTCTGCTTTATAAATGAATGTGAAAGATCTAGCTAAGAGAGTTGTCTGTACACACATCCAGGAGCAGATCTGGCAAACGTAGCATTCTCTTGAGAGTGTTTTTTCCAGCATGTTTCTAATCATGTTGGTTGACAAAACTGTCATGTGGTGCCCATGGCTGTGAATTATCTCTAATACTGATTTGAGTTTGTTGACAGAGCAGAAAAAATGGAGGGCTATTGAACACTCAATGAGCAAATGTACAATCCAAGATAAAGTAATTTTATAAATAATAACATACAAAAGGGTTCTGGGATTTAACTTCTGTTTTTTCTTCTTTATGACATTGATTATGGTGCATGCTATGGGCTGAATGTAGTGTCTCCCCAGATTTGTGTTATTGAGACCCAATCCCCAGTGTGATGGTGTTAGGAGGTGGGGCCTCCAGAGGGTGATGAGGTCATGAGGGTAGAGCCCCACGCCAGGATTAGTGCCCTCACAAGAGGTATGACAGACATGAGCTCCCTCCACCAGGGAGGACACAAGGGGCATCCTCTGCAGTCCAGGTGCAGGTCCTCACCAGACCCTGGATCTGCAGACACTTCGATCTTGAACTTCCAGCCTCTAGAAGAGTGAGAAAGCGATGTCTTGTTGTTGTGGTATTTTGTAGTAACAGACTGAGCTGACTAAGTCAGTACCTGTAGGCAGCAGTAATTAAAAAATAATCACTCTTATTTTTAAAAAACTAGGAATAAAACTACCACATGACATAGCAATCCCATCACTGAGATATACCCTGAGAAATCCATAATTGAAAATGACCCATGTACCCCAGTGTCCACTGGGACACTATTTACAATACATTGCAGCTACTTAAAATAGCTAGGACATGGAAGCAACCTAGAGGTCCACTGACAAGTGGATAAAGAAAATGTGTTACATATGTACAATGGACTACTGTTGTTGTTCAGTCACTAATATTACTCAGCCATCAAAAAGAACTAATTTGAGTCAGTTCTAGTGAAGTGGATGAGACTGTTATACAGAGTGACGTATGTCAGAAAGGGAAAGACAAATATCGCATATTAAGGCATATACATGGAATCTAGAAAAGTGGTCCAGATGAACCTCTCTTCGGGGAAGGAATGGGGACACACATGTAGAAAATGGATTTGTGGACACAGCGGGGGAAGGAAGGACTGGGATTAACGGAGGGATCAGCATCGACACACATGCACTACTATGGGTAAGATAGCTGGTAAGAAGTTGCTGTTCGACACAGGAAACCCAGACTGGTGCTCTGTGATGACCTGGAGGGGTGAGGGAGGGGAAGCGAGGGTGGCTCAAAAAGGAAGGGATGTGTGTGTACTTAGGGGTGATTTGCATTGTTGTACAGAAGAAACCAACACAACTTGTAAAGCAATTTCCCCCAAATAAAAAATGGATTAAAGAGAACAAAAACAATGACTTCTGTGGTTCAATCTGAATTTTAATTTGTGTGTTTTATAGATTATGTGTGTACATTTCTGTGTGTTCCATACTCTCGTGAATCTTCCTGACTAATGCTGGGATACCATATCTGTGTGAATTCTGATTAGATTTCTGAATTTTGGCTTTCTAAATGTTTACGTTCTCTTTTAGCCCATTGTCTTACAATGAATTTGCAGGAAGAGCCAGGAATCAAATGTTCTTGGCAAATCAACTCATTTGTCCAGTTGCTTCTCCCTTCTCCTCTTAAAGTAGTTTCTCTTTTATTACACCCTCTGACTCAGCTTTCCTGTAATGTTGATGAGGGGATGGAATAAAAACTGAAATGGTCTTCTCCACTTTTCATTATGACTTTTCCCAGTTTTCACAGCAGCTAAGGAAAGAGAAGAAATCATACACAGTATTTAGAGCTGGGTCTCTCAGTCTTGATTTGATTGATGTGTTTGGTTGGGTCATCATTGATGCTGGGCTGCCCTGGGCACTGTAGGATATTTTGTACCATCCACCCGTTAGATTCTTGGGACAACTTCCTCCCTCACCAAGAAAATTAAAAAAAAATGTATCCAGATATTGTCAAATATCCTGTCGAGACAAAAATCACCCTCTGTCGAGCACAACTGGTTTAAACCAGTACCTTTAAAAAAAATTATTTTTTTAATTTATCTTTAAACATTTTTTAAAGACTTTTTTATGTGGACTATTTTTAAACTCCTTTTTATTGAATTTGTTACAATATTGCTTCTTTTTTATGTTTTGTTTTTCTGGCTGCAAGGCAGGTGGGGTCTTAGCTCCCTGATCGGGGATCAAACCCGTATTCCTTGAATTGGAAGAAAAAAATCTCATCTACTGGATCACCAGAGAAGTCCCAAGCCACTACATTATATTCAGAAAGGATATTTTCATGTGCAGTTACTTGAACTGCTTGGTATTAAGTGATATGCAAAGTAATTTATTAGTAATAATCTGTGCTGTGCTGTGCTTAGTTGCTCAGTCATGTCTAACTCTTTTTAATCCAATGGACTATAGCCCACAAGGCTCCTCTGTCCATGAGGATTCTCCAGGCAAGACTATTGGAGAGGGTTGCCATGGTCTCCTCCAGGGAATATTCCCGACCCTGGGGTTAAACCCAGGTCTCCTGCATTGCAGGCAGATTCTTTACTGTCTGAGCCCCCAGGGAAGCCCAAGAATACTGGAGTGGGTACCCTATCCATTCTTCAGGGGAACTTCCCAATCCAGGAGTTGAACTGGGGTCTCCTGCATTGCAGGCGGATTCTTTACCAGTTGAACTACCAGGGAAGCCTCTTTAGTAGTAACTACAATACAATAATATTTTATTTACCTTGATCAGTCACTATAGACAAAACACCATGTTAAATTCTGCACACGCATAATCTAATCTTACCCTAACACAGACTCTCGAGGTGTATATAGACCTGGACAGGATGTGCAAGCAAACTGAGAGCTTCAAATTCTAACGCTTTAAAGGCTGTTCANGCCTCTTTAGTAGTAACTACAATACAATAATATTTTATTTACCTTGATCAGTCATTATAGACAAAACACCATGTTAAATTCTGCACACGCATAATCTAATCTTACCCTAACACAGACTCTCGAGGTGTATATAGACCTGGACAGGATGTACAAGCAAACTGAGAGCTTCAAATTCTAACGC
The DNA here is from genome assembly GCA_006410615.1 of Neotragus moschatus. Taxonomy (NCBI): domain Eukaryota; kingdom Metazoa; phylum Chordata; class Mammalia; order Artiodactyla; family Bovidae; genus Neotragus; species Neotragus moschatus. The sequence goes on from SJYA01001891.1 coordinate 338,718, forward strand.
TTTAAAGGCTGTTCAAGGTGTCCATTGGCATAACCTAACGCATCTTCTTTACTTTATTCAGCATCAGCTGAACTGTTTTACTTTTTAAATATTTTAAGATATTTTCAGCCATTGATTTTGATCAGAATGAGGAATCATTAAAAGATACTTACCTCAGATTTCTCCTTTGAAATAAATCCCGCCATTCTGTTTTATTTTTCTGTGTTCTCATCAGTGTCAGACAATACATTTAATTGATTTTCCTTTCTGTTCTATAGCAATTGCATCAAATTGTGTATTTAAATGCATTCTTGTCTCTTGAACTGCCACTTTGGGAAGTAAACTGGCAATGGAGTCTGCCTTTGGCCCTGGAGAATTATTAGTAGAACGATATTACTTTGTTCCGCAGATTTTCTTCTTCACTGATGAAAATTGATTTTTAGTATGCAGGGCAAGATTTTTTCAACAGAGAGAAATACACAATGAATACAATTCTCTGATGTCATATGATTTGTTTTACATACACAATTTTCACATAGGACAGAAGAGAGATTCTTATTTTTATTAAAACACTCACATTCATCGATGATAATTTCTCCAGAATATGGTCCTGTTATCGGAAAAATCTGTGGGCAGCTTGTCCAAAGGAGGGAGTAGAAATTCATAACTCACTGTCAAGTCACTGACGCACTGGTTGAGGCTGAAATTAAAACTGTGTCTCAAGACAGATTGACATTCAAGGCCAAGTTTCTTCCATCTCCTACAATTGATGATAGAATTTCACTGGATGGGCTCATCTGGACAACTTGAAAAATTATTTCATATCCTGAACTCCAATGATTAATAAGTATTTTATTCCTCTCAATAAATCACAGACTTATGGAAGATAAATGAACAACCTTTTCTATGTCCAGAGTGCATCAATAAAGAATTCTGTATGTTAAAGAAAAAGTGACTCCCAAGTTAGAAATGTTAAACATGCTATTGAATTCTAGAAGGAAAGTAAGAGAATGACCTGTTCCATTAGAGTTATTGGGCTTCCTTGTGCTATAACCATTGAGCACAGTCAGGACCTATTTCCAACATGTTCCATTTCTCTGGCTTCTCTGTTCCTGTCTAGAAATAAATAAAACTTTTGAAGAAACAAGAATTGTCAGACATGAGTTTCATGGATCATTTCAATCTATGTGCGGGGGCCAGGAGGGTGCTTGGCAGTTTGGGCCTTTACATCATCCAAGGGAGAAGAAAAGATGCCATGGACACAGTTCAGCTTTGAATTTGACAAATGTCAGAGAGAGTTGCATCATTTAAAAGCAAATGAAGTAACAGCAAATAAATGGCTGGGGAATGTGACAAGCAATATTAAACAAGAAAGTTGCTCATTAGAACAAACTTCACTAGCAATTACAAGGAAGTTTCTAAAAACCCCTGGTTGTTCTTCTGAAAAAATCCAATTTGAAGTGATTGCTGGTTATGACTTCTATATTAAATTGAAAATATAATGTTTGGACTTGTGGTTGCCAAAGGGTAGAGGGATGGGAAAAGATGGATTGGGAGTTTGGGGTGAGCAGATGTAAACTATTATATATGGAATGGATAACCAGCAAGGTCTTACTGTATAGCACATGGAACTATATTCAATATCTTGTGATAAACCATAGTGGAAAAGAATAAGAAAAAGGATATATACATATATATGTATAACTGAGTCAGTGAGTTATACAGCAGAAATTAACACAACATCATAAATCAACCATACTTCAATAAAATAAAAAGTGAAGGTTAATAATTTATAATTTATCCCATATTTATTCACATGATATTTCCATCATCTTCTGTATTCCAGATATTGTGCAAAGCACTTCAGTTCAGTTAAGTTTAGTCACTCAGTCATGTCCAACTCTTTGCAACCCCATGGGCTGCAGCACACCAGGCCTTCCTGTCCATCACCAACTCCGGGAGCTTGCTCAAACTCATGTCCAATGAGTTGGTGATGCCATCCAACTATCTCATTCTCTGTTGTCCCCTTCTCCTCTCACTTTCAATCTTTCCCAGCANTTCACAAACTTAGGTTGACACTCAGAGAGTACCAACAGAGGGCTGAATGTAGCCAGATGTTGAATTACAGTGCAAGAACTGTGAGCTAGATTTTATCTCCCTGGAAACTCTGTGGTCCAATGTAAGTGGATAGCATTCATTCAATTAGATAGTCATGGGAAGTTAAAGGAGTTTCTACATAAGCATGTATGCTGTCTCAAGAGTCCACATGAAAGTAGGATTCTTCTGGCTTGCCAGGAAAAGGTCTCCTGACCTAGAAGTTCAAAGTGAATATCACGTGGACTTTAGAGCAACTGGTAACCAACAGCTTTAAGCACTGTGATTATCACTGAGGATAAATGATGGGTCGATGGAAAAATGGCTAAATATTTTGGTATTTTTATTTCATGTTGTACATGTTAGAATCTGTTCCACTTTTAATTGCTTAAATGTTTTGCCCCTGGAGTTGATTCCCATAAGAGTAATTTCCCACATTTTCCCGTTTCACAATGGATTCTGAAATACCTTTTATTTTTTCTTAGAAATATACAATGTAATTCACTCATAATCTCTTCTTCTAACTTATTTAGAAACACTCTCAAAACCATGAAGGTTAACTTTTCATGGAAAAATGTTGGCCACCATGCATTCAGCTATCCCACCCACAGGACAAAATAATAGAAACATAATATTAAGAATAAAGGGCCTCTGAGGTGGCTCAGTGGTAAAAAGAAAAGAAAAAAAAATCCACCCACCAATGCAGGAGACACAGGGCTAAATGGCAACTTGCTCCAATATTCTCGCCTGGGAAAGCCCATGAACAGAAGAGTCTGGTAGACGACTGTCCACGGGGTTGCAAAGAGTCAGACATGACTGAGCAACTGAGCACACACACATTAAGAATAAAAAGGGTAAATGTAAAAAAGTCCCCAATCCAGGAACTCTGCAACATGCAGCTGATTGTTATCTCATTGATGAGGGATCTCCCATTTTCATCATGGCTCACGTGAGCCATCTGAGAAGTGGTCTGTGTTAGTTATTTACTGGCTCAGAGCTTCTTTCTAGCAAAACATGACAAAGAATGATGACCTGTCTGGATTCTACAAAATTTTCTGGCTCAAAACATTTAACTGCATATTGATTGATGTGGCGGCTGCATTCCTCTTTCCCCATAAGCTACAGGCATTTAAATAGACACTAGTACAGAGTCACCTTTTCATTTTAAGAGTGAACTCAAAGCAGCTCTTAAACGGTCATACTTTGTCCTTTTTTTGGCCGTGGTGTGGACTCCGGCTGAGATGCTGAGCTGAAGGTTCAATAGAAGCAAACAGGGCAATTCAACGACTGCTTCAAAATGAGTGCAGTAATTCCTAGCTGATGACGTTCTACAAACATAACTAATCTAATGTTTTGCTTCCCATGAAATGGTGGTTACAGTGTTAACTGTTAAGGCCTTATTGAAAGTTCATTGTTAAGTGTCTCAGCCAAGCTGATAAATTATCAGCCACGTCTCTCCCTACCTTTTTCAGGGAGGCCGAGGAGGCCCTGACTCCAGTGGTCTCCAACCCTAGCTTCTATTTATTACAGAGACTTGGGCCTCAGGGTGGGAGGGTAGAAGGCAGAGGATTTGAGTGAAAAAAGAATAAAGGAACATAGTGTTACAACATTAATATTATGCCTTGTATCCTTGTAAAGAATCTGCCTGCAATATGGGGGACTTGGGTTCCATCCCTGGGTGGGGAAGATCCCCTGGAAGAGGGCATAGCAACCCACTCCAGTATTCTTGCCTGGAGAATCCCATGGACAAGGAAAACTGGTGGGCTACAGTCCATGGGGTTGCAAAGATTCCGACAAGGCTGAGGGACGGACATTTTCACTTTCCCTTGTGCCCCTGAGTCAGAGGAGTGAACCTCATGAAAACAAGAGCTACTGTCTGTGCTTCTTTAAAGGAGTCCAGAGAAAGGAGTGGGGACAAGATGTGGAGTCAAGATCCAGAAGTTCTCAGTCCCTGCTTGTTTCCCCAAAGGAGAGAGAAGAAAATGTGGACCCTGCTGGCTGCATCCGGAGCAGGACAGCCTGGATCCATCCCAGCTTGGATACACACCCCACTGCCCCAGCAAAGCCATCCCCCGCCTTCCAGTCTCATTTGCAGATGTTATTAAAACTCATACATTTCCGCTGATTTGAGCCTCTAATCATGGTATAGAGCTTCTTCATTGATGGGCAATTTTCAGGGCAAGAGAATTACTACAAATCCATTCCGAGGAAACTCTCCCCACTCTGCCTCATTACTCCTCATCATATTCTTCGGCACCCTCACCCGTCTCCCTTGCCAGTGTTCACGCCCAGCTGATACTTGTCGACATTTATTCTGTCTTTCCCTGGTCATCATTTAGAAGGGTTATTCATATTGCATTCCCTTAACGCGTCTTCATAAATCAATGCAAACAGCCCCTTCATCATTTTCATTGCTTTCCCCTAAACTGCCATCAGGTTTTTCCATGTCTTGCACACACAATTAGGAATCCAAAGGCCACATGGATACTCTAATAGGTGAGCATGCCGGGGTCTCTGGGAAGCTGCTTCCTCAAGCATGGATCAAGTTGATGGTTTTAACGGTTACAGTTTTAAATTTCATGAACCCCCTAAAAACTATCTACCCTCCTGTCACAGTCTTCATTCCCACAATCACACGGTTGGTTAGACAGGCAAGAGCTTTTATTCCCAGTTTAGAGATAAAAGTGCTCAAGTATCCACCAACAGTAGGGTATGATGGCAGATGTTTCTGCAGGAGACAATTTCTACGAAGCTTAAATTTATTTCAGTTTATCAAAAATATATACATTAGACCTTTTTTTAGTCAGTTGAATCATTTGAAGATATCTAGATAAATTTAACAGAATCAAAAGATTATGAAAATGACATGTTTTTATATTACTTTCTTGGAGCCTATACTCTCTGTGATAAAAATGGTTTAAAGCCAGATAAAGTGAGAATAATTCTAATTCCAAGAGTCTGCCCCAGGCTTCTCACCATTTCCCTTTATTCTGAAGCACACCTTATCCCTTAAAGGGCTTGTCCACAGCTGCTGTAGAATGTTTGTCTCTCAAAATTCATAGGTTAAACCTAACCCCCAGGGTGATGGTATTAAGAAGTCAGACCTTTGAGGGGGTGATGAGGTCATGAGGATGGGGTGCCCATGAATGGGATTACTTGCCTTATAGGAGAGACCTCAGAGAGCTCACTTGCCCCTTTGTTCAGGTGAGCACACAGTGAGAAGATGACTCTCTGTGACTTTGAAGAGGACCTTCACCGGAACCTGGCCATGCTGGTGCCCTGATCTAGGGCTCACAGCCTGCAGAACTGCAAGCAATAAATGTCTGCTGTCTATAAGCACCTAGTGTGTGAGCATCACCACACCATTCTCATCCACACACACAAATACACACACAACCTGAGACACATCTCATCTCCTTTAAATTGAGCAACCCCATTCAGGTGGCTTTGGGCAGCACTGGAGCACAGGAAACCAACCCCTCATTCAAAGGGAGGAGACTTGGGTCTGAGTCTCAGCTTTGCCACTCACAGCGCCAACGTGTATACATGTGTGCTAAGTCGCTCAGTTATGTCTGACCCTTTGCAACCCCATGGCCTGTGGCCCACTACGCTTCTCTGTCCGTGGGATTTCCCAGGCAAGAATACTGGAGTGGGGTTGCCATTTCTTCCTCCAGGGGATCTTCCCAACCCAGGGTTTGAACCCCTGTCTCCTTCAGCTCTTGTGGGTGGATTCTTTACCGCTGAGTTATGTGGGTCCCTTAGTGCCAAGACTCATCCTTAAACATGCTAGTCGATCAGAGATGTTATCATCCCAGGATCTTGATTTAGTTACAAATCCTGAACTGTGGAGGAAGCCACCAGCCCAGACACAGAAATGACAGGCAGGTCAGGGACCCCTTGAAATTTGCCCCTGCGACGTGAGCAATATGGTGTTATTGAACAGATCCAAACATCCTTACTCTTCTTACTCAGAAAATGATCTTCAGCTATGTCTATGTATCCAAACAGACAACATTTACCCTTTCCTTAACTCTAAGGTCAGGCTGTTCTCAGTTAAAGATACTGACCAGTTCCTGGACATTCTGATGGACCTTTGGGTTCAGGTTAGACAGGTCCTGGCTGGTCAAAAGAAGTTAAAAAAAAAAAAAAAAAAAAAGTCCTGTGTTTATTTACCTTGAATAATACTGGTGGCTATTGTTCTTCTAAACAATGATAGAAATACCCCTTGCAGTGAGAAAAATATTTTTCACATATTTGTGGAGGAGGGGGGAATAAAAAGGCAACTTATTTTACATTTTCAGTCAGAAGCAGCACAAGCATATTTTAGTTCCTCTGGGATGAAATGGTTTCATGCTAATATTTAAATACTAAATTTATCTATTGAGACTTTAGCTAAATATAGTTACTCTATACAAATAACTCTAGTTCTTCAAAATGGGGACTTAAAACTCCCTCTAGTGATATTTAGTTTTTTGAAATGTCTCAAATTTTGAATTGTTAATTCACAGTTTACACATTGAAAATTCCACATTGATAGTTTGACAAATTAATTTATGTAGGTTAAAATTCAATTTTATTTTCTCTTTTGTTGTTGCTGCTTAATTGCTAAGTGGTGTCCAACTCTGCAACCGCATGGACTGTAGCCTGCTAGGCTCCTCTGTCCATGGAATTCTCCATGCAAGAATACTGGAGTGGATAGCCATTCCCTTCTCCAGGGATCTTCCCAACTCAGGACCAAACCCAGGTATCCTGCATTTCAGTCAGATTCTTTAGCATGTGAGCCAACACAGAAGCCCTGTTCTCTCTTTAGGAAAATACAAACAGTAGTTTAAAAACGTTTTTATTTAAAAGGTGTGTGTGTTTTTCTGTGTGTGTATGTGCTCTTATGTAAAAAGAAAAGGTATGACAAACCTAAACAGCATATTAAAAAGCAGAGACATCACTTTGCTGACAAAAGTTACTATAATTAAAGCTATGATTATTCCAGTAGTCATGTATGGATCTGAGAGTTGGACTGTAAAGATGGCTGAGCGCTGAAGAATTGATGCTTTCCAACTGTGTTGCTGGAGAAGCCTCTTGAGAATCCCTTGGACTGTCAGGAGATCAAATCAGTCAATCCTAAAGGAAATCAAATCTGAATATTCATTGGAAGGACTGATGCTGAAGCTGAAGCTCCAGTCCTTTGGCCACCTGATATGAAGAGCCGACTCACTGGAAAAGACCTGCTGCTGGGAAAGATTGAAGGCAAAAGGAGAAGGATGAGATGGCTAGATAGCATCACTGACTCTATGGCATGAATGTGAGCAAACTCCTGGAGATAGTGAAGGACAGAGGAGCCTGGCATGCTGCAGTCCATGGGTTCACAAAGAGATACGACTTAGTTACTGAACAAAAAGTGGTAACAGTGGATAGATTTCTCTTACATGCATAGAACTTGAGTGTAGCAGAAACTGAAAGCATTAATCCTTGAGCTACATTTCTTAAACNGAATGTGAGCAAACTCCTGGAGATAGTGAAGGACAGAGGAGCCTGGCATGCTGCAGTCCATGGGTTCACAAAGAGATACGACTTAGTTACTGAACAAAAAGTGGTAACAGTGGATAGATTTCTCTTACATGCATAGAACTTGAGTGTAGCAGAAACTGAAAGCATTAATCCTTGAGCTACATTTCTTAAACATTATTGAAAATTCAATTCTCTGATCTAGTTTCCTAATCAAATTTCTATTTCTGAAAATTAAATTTTGCTGTTGTTCTGGTTCCATAGGTTTTACTGGCGTTCTCCGTAGACTGCATACAATAGGAGTGAGTTTATAATGCCTCATACAATTTATGCCTCATGTATTTGATCCTGCATCCCTGTCCCAAGATATCCAGTTGGCAAATCCCTCATCTCTTCAAGGCTTTGCTCAAATCTCACCTTCTCAATAAGACCATTCCCTTCAACACCATCACTGCCATAGAGATACTAAAGTCTATACCACATTTTACTACCTTTTCTTTAACTTCTAACATGGTACATAATTTACTCATTTTCATATTTATTATTTATCAGCTGTCTCCCTCAGCTAGATATTTGTATTTTGTTTTATGATAAATACAGACACTGGAGCAGTGCCTTGTGCATAACTGGTGCTTAATAAATATTGATTAAGTGAATGATAAATGACTTCTTTTCAAAGATGTCTATAATTAATATCTAAAATATAACTATTTTTAAACATGTATTCTCCCCTCATAATTTATTCCAAAGATTCCCTGAAACTCATACCAACTTATGACATTTAAATCAGGCCATACTAATGGATTAACTTTAAAAAATGTGAACTACGTAACTATAAACACGCACCAGCCCTTCTAGTTGGTTTCCTCAATTAATACCTTCTCACTCATTAGGTTTGGAACTTCAAGCTCAGCCTGAAGGAGGCTTTTCTTTTGTACGACTGTGTAAAAAGTTGCAAACATTTGCTTTTTAAACACTTAGTGACTAAAGGAACAGGAGTAATAACAACAAAAAACTTGCAAAATAAACTGTAATGGTTGTTCCATGTCTTATTAGAGAGTACCCAATCCAGCCTATATTGGCCAGCTTGAGTGTCCATCACAGACTATTACAGACTGGATGCTTTAAAGCAACAGAAGTTTATTTCTTACAATCCTGGAAGCTAAGCCCAAGACAAGCTGTGGTCCCTAATCCTATCATGAGGGCCCCACCTGAGTAATCTCATTTAAGTCCTCCAAAAGCCCCTATCCTGAGAAGGCAATGGCAACCTACTCCAGTACTCTTGCCTGGAAAATCCCATGGATGGAGGAGTCTGGTAGNGGCTTTGGCATAGTCAAGAATAGAAATTTACTTAAAAACAAACAAACAAACAAACAAACAAAAAACCCACATTGCTTCCTTCGCTTTGCTGATATGAAGTAAAGATGTGGTTGGCAAGGTTTCTGTACCTCTTCCTGCCTTGAACACAGAAGTGATGTGTCACACACGAAAAGTGTCACAGCTCTGATGGGGCTGGGAAACAGTGACATCTGGGGAAGCTGAGGTTGTTACCAAGGCGTTGTTTCATGTTGTTGAGCTTCTGGATCAATGGGGACCTTGCATCCTCTGGGCTTCTTGGGAGCTGTTCTTAGGAAGGAATTCAATCCTAGCAGAAACAGTTCTTTATTCAGATCTAAAACAGTATAAGGAAAAAGCTGGTGCAATTGAAAACCTTCTTAGTAACCTTGTTTGCAAGGAATATTACAAAGAAATATGTAAAAAAAGAAGTCAAATGATACTCAGAAGTGCCTGCTGGGGAAAGAACAATAATCAAATACAAAAGGACAGTAGGGAAATTTTAATAGACACAGTGGCAACATATTTTTAATATTTCTGTCACATCTGAAGTGATTTATCATNAGCTCTGATGGGGCTGGGAAACAGTGACATCTGGGGAAGCTGAGGTTGTTACCAAGGCGTTGTTTCATGTTGTTGAGCTTCTGGATCAATGGGGACCTTGCATCCTCTGGGCTTCTTGGGAGCTGTTCTTAGGAAGGAATTCAATCCTAGCAGAAACAGTTCTTTATTCAGATCTAAAACAGTATAAGGAAAAAGCTGGTGCAATTGAAAATCTTCTTAGTAATCTTGTTTGCAAGGAATATTACAAAGAAATATGTAAAAAAAGAAGTCAAATGATACTCAGAAGTGCCTGCTGGGGAAAGAACAATAATCAAATACAAAAGGACAGTAGGGAAATTTTAATAGACACAGTGGCAACATATTTTTAATATTTCTGTCACATCTGAAGTGATTTATCATTTGTTGGCAAAGCAAGGCTGAGGTTTATCACAAAGTTAATGCACATATGAATCATTAATTATTAGCAGTGATCAATTCTCTATAAAAACTTCTCCTGCCTCCTTAAATGAGCATGTCCATCCCGAGCCTTATGTAGCCCTCATTTATCCTGACCTGATATTTAAAGGAACAGTTAACCTTAAAGGTGTGTGAGAGCTCTGTGCTATGTTCTGAATTATGGTCAAGAGGGCACAGCCACAAAGTTGTTAGAATGGCTGTGATTCATTGGAAGTCATTTTATTGGAGAAATTATGGGTGGAAATCTCTGGGAGGGAATCGTTCAGGTTGCTGTCAAAGCAACTTTCTGAAACTATGATTGAAAGATAGGATCAAGGTCAGAGTGACAAGTTGACCCCATGTTTTACAGCACGAACTCCAAAGAGGACCCAAGCCATTAAAACAGGAGTGATGAGAATGGGTGCATTCTTTCTGGCCTGGGACAAATACAAGTTCCAAAATGCCTTCCCTGTAGATTTCCTATGTTCCAGCTTCCTTAATATTGATAGTCTGGTCTATGTAAAGACACATAAATTCAATAAGTGAAATATAGAGGGAGATTTTTCATGTTAGCCCAGACCATTTTGATTGTTGAATATCTTGACACTAGCAGCTCAAACTAGTCATTCTGATGGCCCTTTAGAACCTTGACTGTCTCACTGGTAAGAGCAAGATTCATTTATTATTTTTGAAGTGGCAGGGGAAGTGGAGCCAAAACTACCCTTGATAAATAATGCAATGTACTTAAGTGACACTTCAGTAAATAATTGAAGGGAGGGTTTTAAAAATTATTTTTAAAAGATTACTTAGGACTTCTCTCGTGGTCCAGTGGAATTTGCCTGCCATGCAGGGGACACATGTTTGATCCCTGGTCTGGGAAGATCCCACATGACGCAGGGCAACTGAACCTGTGCTCTGCAACTACTGAAGCCCATGAACCTAGAGCCTGTGCTCTGCAACGAGAGAAGTGATTGCAATGAGAGGCCTGCCCAGCACACCTAGAGAGCAGCTCCCCCTTGACATAACTAGTGAAAGCCTGAGCACTTCAAGAAAGACCCAGCACAGCCAAAAATAAAATATAATGAATACATAAATTATAAAAATTTTAAAATGTTGCTAAATGCTCAGGCCAAAGGCTATCACCTTTACTTGACTTTGTCAACCGAGCAGAAAAGTAAAATACTGATATTCGATTGACAGAGACAGAGAAACAGATAGATAAAGAAAGAGAAAAAGAAAAAGGGGGAGGGATGGAGAGAGAGAAGAGGACAGCAGAAGGACAGGGAGAGAGTGACTGGCTAAGGCAGATACTAAAGAAGGGTAAAAATAAATATATATTATGTATCAATATGTAAGAAGATACACACATATATGTATAAATGATGAAATTATTAAATGTGTTCAACACCAACAAAAATCATAAAAAATACAGCTCCTTGTCAATATCACATCATCACTTTCTTTAAAAAATGGGGTATTGCCTACAAAGCAAAAGCACAAAGTTTAAATTTTTAAATTTGTCTTGAACACTTTTATTTCCTATCAGGATACTGACATGGTATCCTTGAACATAATTTATTAAAAATTCCATTCCTGGAGCTATTCAATGATTTATATAGATGCATGATGGAATGTTACATTTGATGATACACTGAGCAATTTCTTCCCAGGGCAGATACTTAATTATTAAAATATGCATCTTGGCCTAGAAGTTTACTAGGCAAAATATATCATAATCAATGATCCAGCTAGATTATCTGATATACTTTCTAATTCTAACACTCTAAACTTCATTTGACGATTTCAAATACTTCTTTTGTTTTTAGATAGACCTTAAGACTTGATCTTTATTCTTCCATGGAGCAGGCATTCATGCACCCCAGGCTAGAAGTCAGAGGGGACCGAGAGGAATAAGTTTTGAGGCACTAAGTTACCTCTAACAAAACATGTATCTTTCCATTTCCTTGCACTCTCCGTTTGGATTATCTTATGATAAAGCATGCAATAAACACATCATCCATGTTCAAACAGTGGTCCAGGGAGTTCCTATTATAAGACAAAACTGTCATCTATACAAACTGATATAAAAGACCCCAAAGAAATATTAAATAAATTATTCAAGCATGAATTACAGGAATAATTACTAATATCTGCATTTTTAAGGTCCTCAATTCTTTATTAAAATGAAAAGCTCACTTAACCTAGAAGTGATTTTTTTTTTTCAAACACATCAATGACATTTTTATTCATTCATTCCCTCTTAGAATCAACACACTCGTCTCACAGCACCTTTGGAGAGTTCTAGGAAACTGCTCAAACTTTTCAGATTACAAGATTCATTGAAAGTCATGGTGTGATCATCTAGGAGCTGGTGTGTACAGATGAAGGTGCCTGGGGGTGTATATGGAAAAACAGAGAAAAAAATTGTAGCAACTGAGGACTTTCACTTCCAGCCAATATGGAATAACAAGGATTAGAAAGGCCCTCCCTCTTGAAACAGTTTTTAAAATAGATAAAACACGAGAAAAAAAAAAAAACAGTTTTTAAGAACTGGGCTGTGGGCATCATGGTGGAGTGATACTTGAAGAAAAGAAGCAGATGAGGCCAGTGCTTGGATGGCCGCGTTGTCTGGAGACAGTTTCCAGACCCAGACCGAAGCCCAGAGATGAGAAGGCCAGGGGAGAGGGGGATGTGACCTATGTCCGGAGTTAAGAATTGAAATCTGGAGAGGCCAAGGCAGATGGACAGGTGGACAAGGCCAAGGGACAGGTGGACAGACAGATAGCTCTGGAGGTTTGCACAGGGTGCATTCTGAATTTCCGCTGAGTACAGATCACCAGTGCGTGCCTGTGAAGAAAGGATGCATGGCTGAGCAAAGAGCCACCTGCAAGGTTCAGAAAATGCAATCTCAGAAACCACACTCAATCAGAAATATTTCCTGTTTTCCTAACCCAGGGTGGAAAATCTTATCAGTCACAGAGCATGGGGAGAGTAATTAACAGGGTTTTCCCTCAAGTAGTGGGGAAATCAGACCTAGAAATGAGTCACACTGGTCCCACCTGTGCTGTGCTTTGCTATGCTGTGCATAGTCGTCAGTTGTGGCCAACTCTTTGCGACCTCATGGACTGTAGCCCACCAGGATCCTCTGTCCATGGACTTCTCCAGGCAAGAATACTGGAGTGGGTTGCCATGACCTCCTCCAGGGGATCTTCCCAACTCAGGGTTGAACCAGGGTCTCCTGCATTGCAGTTGGATTCTTTACAAGCTGAGCTACCTGGGAAGCCCAGTCCCACCTAAAAAAGATCAAAAGTGAGATTCCAAAGATTGACCTGTGACCAGTAATAAAAATGCAACAACTCAGGGCACAGTTCAGGAATGTTTACAGGAATACAGAAATTTTTCATGATTGAGTTATTACTGATGAAAAGATGGCTGAAATGGTTTAAATTTCAAGCAAAGTCTATTTCAGAGGAAAGACTATTCTCAGGAAGAAAGACCATCATTTAATAGTAAAGAATGGTTCAGTGCAACATCAGTCTGGCTACATCAACTCATCAATAAAGGTTAAATAAATAGTAAATAAGCTTAATGAAGGTGGAAGTTTTCTCTACCGTTCTGCACGCTCTCTGAAGAGCAGCACTGGGCATGCCTTTGTGTCCTGGAGGTCCACTGTAATATTCTTTCCTTCATTCTGTTCAGTCCTGTAGATTGTGACTCATTGTGTATATAAATGACAATTCGGTTCTTTCCCAAGGAATTAGAGCCTTGTGGATGGACAGAAAGGGGGAGAGAGTTGACCAATCCATACCAATGCTCCAGGAAGGCTGCCCATTAGTTCTGACTGACCTGGTTCTGATCATCCCAGGTTATTCAGGTTTGTCTTCAATTTGATGAGCTACACAAGCTGATCTCTGTCTACCTCTCAAAACTTAATTATAATGTTTTCTCAGATTCTCATTAAGCTCCAGTCATCCCAGGCTCTTCTCTTTCCATTAAATGCTCCAAGTTCCTCCCTCCAAGGCTTCTGACTGTGTTACTCCTCCTAGTGATCAGTTTCTGCATTTCTACCTATAGCTGGCCCCTTCTCATCTTCTGCAAATCAGCTCAAACATTACTTCTTCAGAGAGCTCACTTTTTTGAATACTACCTATAGCTATCATCACTCTACTATTCTCTGTAACATAGGGTCAGTACATTGGGGCCTTCAGGCTAAATAGCGCTTACTGCCTGTTTTCCTAAATAAAATTTTATTCAAATGCAGCCACATTTATTTTTTAAGATTGCCTGTGGCTGGTTTCACCCTACAGTGACCAATTGGAGTAGCTGGCACAGTGAAAACATGTCTTGCAATGCCTAGAATCATTTCTTCCTGGCCCTTTGAAGAAAAGGCTTGCTGACCCTGCTTCTTAATACGGTTGCTTGTTTCCTTATATATCTTATCACCATCTGCAATAATCTTGATCATATTTTAGTTGATTAATGTCTGTCTCTACTCAACACTGTAGGAGTCAGGGAAGTAGACGACTTGCCTGCTTTTAATTCACTGCCTGCTGAGAGCAGAGCTCAACAAATATTTCTTCAATAGACAAGTGAAGAAAGGGGGTATATGTCTTTAACAAGTACTCAGTAATGACTAGCCATGCCACCTCTGGTATTCAATATGCAAAACAGTACATTGTTCTCATCTTCTTCTCTAAGGCCACCTTGTTCTTGTGTTCTAGACACTGCTTATGTACCAGGAATGAATTCACCCTCAGTTCAGTGGTTCACACTAGAAGTGGGCATCCAGTTCTAGTGGGCATCCAGTGGGCATCAGCAAGCAGACCAGCATGAACGCTATGACCATAGGTAGAAAGATGGACTAGACCACACAATTCATTAGTTGGGTTTTTCAGGACTGACATGAGAAATGTGGCTAAGTAGTTGGATTTGTCTCTGCTGAGAGATGCCTGAATCAGATCACATTTCTTGATCTTCAGGCATTCTTACATTAAACCCACATTGCGCCTGAGCTAATTTGAGTGTATATCTATAATGTCCATGCAAAGCAAGAAAGTAAACATATCTAAGTTAGACTGAGCAAAAATGCAATAAATAAACTCAGACTATCTCTCTTGCCGAAGAACAGAATGTATACTTTAAGATTTATCCAAAGAATCACTTGAAGACACACGTGGCAGGTGGGTGCACCCAGGCAACAGCAAAACCATCGTCCAGTTCAACGTGTCCTTACAGAGAACAGACTGTCCATCTGAAGCCATTGGCACTAACCAACTGCTTGAAGGTGCAATGTCTTGTCACTGATGTGCCTGATGACAGGAAAATCTTCTGGGCATGCTTAGAGTAGCATTTTTGTTTCATTAGTACAGAAATAAAATTATCTAACCATCTTATTTATTTATAGTAAAGAAGTAAAAAGAAGTGCGGTTTCATTGCTTTTTTTCACCCTGGGAGTTGACTTTACTGTTACTGTCAAAGATTAAATGATTATGACTATAAAATAAAATTTGTTCAATAAAAATATACTCATTGAACACTCAATTTGTTCATTTTATTCTTGTTTCTAAAGATTTATCAATTAATAACACTGTCAAAAATATACATGATCATGGGTGTTCATTTGAATCATACATAACTTGCATGTGGGAACATGAAGAGACACATATATTTTAGGAAAATATAAATTACAACATAATATCAATAAAGTTTTGAATAAATTGTCATTTGTCCCTTGTCATGAACACTAGATATTCTAGAAAACAAGTAAGACCTGACCATGAAAGCTAGATATTCTGGAAAGCATTTAAGAGAAGAAAATTTGTCACATATCATTCAAGCTTTCACTAAAAATAAGCCAAAAAAATTTTTGTTCTATTTCCCACTCTCTATTGTTATACAAAGAAAATAGTTTCTAAATATTTTATGTATCATCCTGTGAAAGAGAACAGGATTTTGTCACTATTGCATTAACAATGTTTTCAATTTTCTAAGTTTTGCCATCATATGCAATTTGCTTTTATTTGTTTTTTTCTTCATATCAAATATCTTATATGTCTAGGGATTTTTTCCTAGTTATTTTAGTCTTTTCCCTATTTCTTATATAATTCTGCTGATTATTTCACCAATTCTCTTTGTTTTTGCTTGTTTATGTATTCTTGGACATCTACAGCTTTGATCTCCTTCTTTTTCATCTTTAGTGTGGTCTTTCATTTCTTTCCTAAATTAATCCAAACAACTAATTTATTTACTTTGGATTGTTTCAACATACTCTTCACTAATGTGCAGTCAAAGGAATGATAAGGAATGAAAAAGAAGACAAAATTCAATTTTGACTTGTTATACTAAAACAGAGACTCATATAGATTTTGTTCAGATATAGTCTTTCAAAGAAAAATAACTTCTTTCTTTGTACTAAATTACAATCATGAATAGCAGTGAAACATCACAAAAAAATATTTCTCAGTTGACAACATAACATCTCAGTTGAAACCAGTGGCTTAAAAAATAGATCATACTTAATAATTAAGTAATTAAGTAACCATTCTATCAACCTTCTAACTAAAAAGACATTGGTTAGTTAGAAGGTTGATAGAATGATATCAAGACAGGAGGCAGGAAGAGTGAGGTTTTGAACTGGGCGGGAATGAAGAATTGCAGGGAGGAAATGGATGGGAAGGCTTTTTGCAGGGTTTTTGTTTTTTTAATTAATTTTTATTGGAGTATAGTTTTACAATGTTGTATTAGTTTCTGCTGTATGGCAAAGTGAATCAGTTACAGTATGTATACATATATCGAGCTTTTTTTGGGTTTCCTTTCCATCTAGGTCACCACAGAACATTGAACAGAGTTCCCTGTGTTATACAGTAGGTTCTCTTTTCGATCCCATAGACTGCAACACGCCAGGCCTCCCTGTCCATCACCAGCTCCTGAAGGTTCTCAGTAGTTAACTATTTTAAACACAGTATCAATAGTGTATGTATGTCAATTCCAATCTCCCAGTTCATCACACTGCCCCCTTCCGCACCCCCTCTCCGCCTTGATGCCCACAGTTTGTTCTCTACATCTGTAACTCTCTTTCTGCTTTGCAAATCAGACCATGTTTCCAGATTCCACGTATGTGCATTAATATATGGCTGGCAGTATTTGGCGTGGAGGGTGAGGGATGCTGGGCTGTAGGGTGACTGACGCTCAGACATCGCATCTCTGCCTGCTTTTACATTCTTCCTTTTGGCGCTTGTTTTAATGTTCTGGAAGTGTTTATTTCATCCAGGATATTTATTTCATCTGTTTGATTACTTATCATGACAAGGACTCCTCTGGACCTTTTGCATCTTTTCTACTTGCACATGGAGGAACCACCTGCTAGTAAAAATCTATTGCTGTTTTTTAAAACTTGGGCTTCCCAGGTGGTGCTAGGGGTAAAGAACATGCCTGCCAGTGCAGAAGACTTTATAAGAGACCTGGGTTTGATCCCTGTCTTGGGCAGATCCCCTGGAGGAGAGCATGGTAACCCACTCTAGTATTCTTGCCTGGAGAATCCCATGGACAGAGGAGCCTGGTGGGGTACAGTCCATGGGGCTGCAAAGAGTCAGACATGACTATAATACTCTCTATTCACCCTCATTGGCAAACCTGAATAAACTGGTATCTATTTTAAATATATGCCATGAGAATTAAGTTCAAAGAACTAAAAGAAAAACAGTATAAACAAATATAATAAAGACTAGATCACATTTAAACATCTGTCTAGAAGTCATTTTAACATACATTCAAGGTATTCCCTATCCTCAAAGCACAAAGTTGAATATAAGCTTATATATGACAGGATGGAGAGGAGAGGGCAGACTAGCTTCACACAGT
>SJYA01001891.1:356533-417267 GCA_006410615.1 Neotragus moschatus
GGCTGAGCCCTGAGCCCCTTCCAGAGGTGTATAAGAGACAGGACTAGTTTCACACAGTAGTGGCGGGGGAGGGGTGTGGGGGAGGGGACAACTGCTGATGGATCCAGGTATCCATTTTCCTACTTCTAAATAGTGAAGACGTGGAAGGTAAACAAAAGTGATAGAAATGAGCTTACTTACAAAACTGAAACAGACTGAGCCTTAGAGAACAGAGTTTATGGTTGCTGGGGGGTGGGAAGGGATGGGGCGGAGGGACAGTTAGGGAGTTAGGGATGGACATGTACATACTGCTATATTTAAAATGGATAATCAGCAAGAACCTACTACACAGCACAGGTGACTCTGCTCAGTGCTACGTGCTGGATGGCAGAGGAGTTTGGGGGAGAATGGATACATGTATATGTTTAGTTGAATCCTTTCACTGTTCACCATCACAACAGTGTTTATTAACCAGCAATACTCCAACACAAAAATAAGAGGTTTTAAAAAAATAAATAGTGAAGAGTGTGACTTGGGCAACAGGGAGGAAAAGAAATGCTTGAATGTCCTTGGCTGTGTATCTACAAGGTGGGTTGCCAAGGGTTTGGTGTTTCTGTATGTAAGTCTCAATAGATAGATGATAGACAGATGGGAAGATAAATATAGAAAATGTATTTTCCTATAAAAGTATCATTACATTTAACACTAAATTATTTTTAGAAACCAGATTGTCAATAAATTCCTCAATTTATTTCAACTATCTGTCTCGTTTTCTATGCTGCCTTGAGAAACCTTCTTCTCTGTAACCATAAACAGCTGCATCTAAATGATTTCCTGCACTCATCATGTTAAAAAAGTGTTCAAATCATACATGACTATATCTATAACATTAAAAAGTCTCATTAATTTATCTTTAACTAATTTGATTAATAGCAGAAGAGCATGTATGGTTGTCCATGATCCTTTTTACATTCTTTAAATTTCCCTCAGGAAAAAAGGAACAGTAGGCTGAGTCTGAATTTATTATTTTTTATTACATTGTTCATTTCCAATGCCTTAAATGAGAATTTAGATGTGATTTAAAATACAAAGAATGTGAGGTATTTTTCAAAAATAAATTTCCTCCCAACATTCTTTGTAGTGAACAGAAGTATTTTCTATACAACAGTGAAAAAAATCTTTATGTTCTGAAATAGAAAACATAGTTCATGGTTCTACTGTCTGAAAAAGATCACAGTTGGCTGACCATGTAACATCTCTATTAGTTCTTGGTATATTTCTCTCAGGGGTCTAATTCCGAGGTTGTAAATGTCTACCTCTTGAGGACTGTGACACTGAATGGAGGTTTTACATGAAGTTTCTCTGAATCAATAAAACATCAGTGCTTAAACTGATTAAGAGAACCACAAGCTTTTATTGATGTTATTAGCAGTCAAAGCATTTAATGATGACCTATTTATAAGGTGCTGTGTTAAGTATTATACAATTATTAAAACTGGTGATCTTTATTCTCATCCATGTTCATTCCACAAATCCAGACCCAAATATTCAATTTACTATGAGGACTTTGGGAGTTGACTGTGCTGTGGCAGTGAGTTTCAGGAAGCGCTGTGGGAAGATGGGAGCCGGCATTACTATTAGGGAGGTGGTACAGAAATCAGATTGGCGTATGACATGGCAGTGGTGGAGGGAGAGAAAGAAGTCACTGGAGTTGAGGAAAGCAAAGGGTTTAGATTCAAGCAGCCTTGGACATCAATTTTCATGTAGAGGATAGAGAAAAGTAAATGGGTCAGAGATGAGGCTCAGATTTTGAAATAAACAAATTTCCGTCTTCTGGAGTTTGGGTGAAAAAGAAAAAAAATAGCCTTCACCATTTTAATCCACTAATGCATTGGGGATTATTTGTTATTTCAGCAGAACAAAGACTTCTGTAACTGATCAAGCCATGAGAATTACATATAAACATATAGAAGGTGTGTATATATATATATATATATATATATATATTCTCACACACCCCTTCACCCATGATTGTTCCTAAGCAACTGCAGCAGTTAGTGCTGGAAAACAACACCACGGCTACTGAACTGCTAAGCTAGGCTACACAGGGAAGGGAAGACTGCTTTGGAAAACCAAAGGGCAGTTGAAATCCCTTCCCTGGTGGAAAAGTGTCAAGTCCCAGAGAGCTGGAGAGTGACTGAAAGTAGGCAGATAGTCCTTTGGTTCTGGAGACAATTTATCAATAAAAGCTGTTTCCTCTGGTTAGTGGAAAACCAAAACAACTTGCTAGGTTTCTAGCTGTATGTGAATAGTGAAAGTGTTAGTCACTCAGTCATGTCCAAGTCTTTGTGACCCCATGGACTGCATCCCACCAGGATCCTCTGTCTGTGAACTTCTCTAGGTAACAATACTGGAGCGGGTTGCCATTTCTTTCTCCAGGGGATCTTCCCAACCCCAGGATCGAACCCTGGGCCTCCTGCATTGCAGGTGGATTCTTTACCGTTTGAGCCACCAGTATAAGGCACAAATGTGCTTAGTCAGTGAGTCATGTCTGATTCTTTGCAACCCTATGGACTGTGGCCAGCCAGGCTCCAGTGTCCATAGGGATTCTCCAGGCAAGAATTTTGGAGTGGGTTGCCACGCCCACCTCTAGGGGATCTTCCCAATGCAGGGATCATTCCCAGGTCTCCTGCATTGCAGGCAGATTCTTTACTATCTGAGCCAGCAGGCAAGATCGTAAGGCATAGATAAATCACCTTCTATGCAAGTTAGTGCTTGAATTGTATGTAAGCCTACATACATATTCAGAATACGTATATGTATCACATATTTACAATGTGTGTTTATCAGATGGGGGATATATTATATGTACACATGGTATTATTACAATGAACTGTGGCCGTCTCAAGGCAGGTGGGCAGCTGGCTTGGCCTGTCCAGTCCTACGGGCATGTCTGAGGCTCTGCCACTGGTCAGACATCTCTCCAGCAGCAAAGCTGGCCTGGCTATACAGATTTATATTTTTGGTCTTCTTAGGAAACTGCTAATTTCACTGTATGTAGGTTTAATTTTCCCCCACAAATTCATTAAGTGTTTGCTCTGTACATGTGGAAAGATCTTTATGAATAAAATTGATTCTACCCTAAAAATCTTTTCCCTTCTGACCTTTCTTTGGTGTGTTCTCCACTTCTTACTAGGGTCCTGATCCCATCAAGACGAGAGCTTCCTTCTGTCAAGGCTCCCATGTCACTGAAGTGCATGAGATTACTATACTGTTTATATAATGTGTTATCTTTGTATAAATATTACATAAATTATATAAATGTTATATTGACATGTACCCACTTGCTGTACTTTAAATGGATAACCAACAAGGACCTAGTGTACAGCACAGGCAACTCTGCTCACTACTCTGTAATAACCTAAATGGAAAAGTAATTTGAAAAGGAATTCTGAATAACTATCTTTGCTGTACACCTGAAACTAATGCAACATCGTTAATCAACTATACTCCAATATAAAATAAAAACTAAAAAGAAAGTTATGTGTTTTCCTAAAAAATAAATAAGAAGAATCTGAACAAACACTGACACAAATGTGATTGTGAAGATCAGTTTGTTCTCCATGTAATCCATGATGGCACTCTAGTCCATGTGAGATGATGACAAAGCTAATCTCTGTGTGTTTTTCCAGAAAGGTGAAGTTAATAGGATCCCTTTTAATTTATGCAGAGAGGTGCCTTGTGGATCCAGAGAGAGACCAGAGTTAGAAATGCCACTCTGTCCACTTCCAGACTGAAAGCAGTGGCTTCGATGCCCACCTTTGACCTGGATAAGAAATTACAACCAGGATCTTCCTTGCATTTTACATCTATGAAACAACTGTCAGGGATAAACTATTTTTTTTGGCTCTCATTTGCAAATGATATATGATGTTCTAACGTTGCCCAAGCTGGATCTTTCTGAAAGCTAGTAACATAATCTTTAGGATCACTGATAGCCAGTTTTCTCATCAAATACAGTGAAATTAGGCTGGAAAAGGAAAGTTTTTTGTTTTTGCTTTTTAAAAAAGGAATGGAGAAATGTAGCAGGCTGACGGTGTCACTGCCTGGAGCTCTACTGTCATGAGGACGTCCTTCACTGACCTTCTCTTTCTACATGACGTGTGGCAAGCTCCCCCACCATCCTGGCCCCATCGCTGGTGAGGGCAGGGACCCTCATTGCACATTTTTGATTGGCAACATGATTTTCCTTTAGGGCTTTTGCCTATTATTCTTCTGGCTTATTTACAGCTGGCACTGGTGCTAAAATACGTTATGGTTGGACACGTAAAAGGTAGTCTGTCCCCTCTCTTGGCAGTTTGATAAAATGAGTTCAATTTTCTTACTGGTTCCCGTCTCTAGAGACAGGCAGAATAATTGGTACCCGAAGACCCATCCAGTCAGGCTTACACTTAAAAAATGAGAATAAATGGTGACAGAAAACGTATTCACTGTGCAGATATAAAATGTTGGAACACCTCATTTTATCATCTCATGTAATGAAGATTTGGAGATGTAACATACTTTTTCATGTTAGACGATGAAATAAAAAGAAAAATTTGTATTCATACAACTAACAGTAGCATATACTAAAGATTTGTGTGGATTTTTCCTAATATGGCAGAGCTTCAAGACAGACAAGTAAAAAGAACCCCATATGGTGCTGATGATGGCAGGTCAGATTCCTAAGTTATCATTTAGAAGATAAGTTATGTGGGTCCCATGGGAGCATTGCCCCCTTTAGCCACATATATGTGAGTGGTTATTATGGTGTGGTTTTGTCAAGGGAACTTAGCAACGAGATAAAGTAACAGCTGTATATTTTGCCAAGAAGTTTGCTTAGGAAGGCAGTTGCCATGGGAACGCTTGGCAATAGCCATTTGATTTTGGGCCTTATGAAAGTGATGAGTTTACTTTGTCTAGATTATATTCCTTGCACTGGCAACTTCTGGAGGAAGAAAAAAGATGACTAAATAGTCTTTTCCAGACATTTGCATATTAAAAAAACAATCCTCTTCACGTTTGAATAGATGTAGAGAAGACATTATTGACGGACTTCTTCACCAGTGAATCAGGTACTCATGCCAACAAATACATACTGTGTACATTCACTGTATTTCAAAAGAGCTCAGACTGCCTCAGCTATGCATTGCAGCCCCGCTTCACACAGATGGATCGCATTCAATTATAAGTCTTCAGAAACATGCCTAAAATAGTTGCAGCTGGGAGATGTGTGTGTGTGTGTGTGTGTGTGTATATATATGTGTGTGTGTGTATATATATATGTATATAATCTTATGAATGAGCAAAAATGAAGTGAACTATACTCCATGGGGAAGTCTCTCAATGGAAAATCTGGTAAACAGGCTCTTGGGAAAAAAAGGAAAAAAAAAACAAACCAGGAAACAGATGCTGACTGATAAGAATTTGCTTATTTTAACCGGGAGACACCCGCCTGTGTACATATTGTGTACATTCACTGTATTTCAAAAGAGCTCAGACTCCCTCAGCTATGCGCTGCAGCCCAGCTTCACAAGGATGGATCACATTCAATTATAAGTCTCCAGAAATGTGCCTAAAATAGGTGCATGGGGTTCCGAGGAGGATTTGGTGAGCCGTTTTTTCTTTTTGCAGGTGGCAGGGCTTCAGGGAACAGAAATATGTGGATCAAGAGATGAATGGATCACTTCACCCTTGAGACATGCAGCATGCATTTCAAATGTAGGAATTCAAGATGGCCTGGAGCCCTGGGTGCCTATAGAGCTTGAATTTACTGCACAGTCCTGGGATGCCTGCCTTCCAAGCCAAGGTTGCACATCAGGAAACAGGAGGCAAGTTCATACCCCTTCCTTAGCTCCCTCCTTCCCCTGAGCCTCCACATCAGGCCTTGCTGAGAAAACTGATTTATTCTGCACTTGACAAAGCTGGAGTGCGTCCGACACACATTGGAATCACCCTGCACTGAGGAACAGATCATCTTCCACCCAAGACCCCAGTCCTTTCGGTCAAGGTAATCTCAGAAAGGCTGTGGAAGGGCAAAGGGAGGAGAAGCAGATGCTTTTTTAAATCTAAGGACCAAGAAATTTCCGGCTTCTGACCTTTAATTATTTTAGCATAATCTACCTTCCACAATGGCTTCCCTGTTGGCTCAGATGGTGAAGAATCTGCCTGCAATGTAGGAGACCTGGATTTGATCCCTGGGTTGGGAAGGGGAGGGCATGGCAACCCACTCCAGTATTCTTGCCTAATGAATCCCCATGGACAGAGAAGCTTGGCGGGCTACAGTCCATGGGATTGCAGGAGCCAGACATGACATGGCAGCTAAACCATCACCACAACCACCAAGTCAACAATGGCTCTGGGGGTGGAGAATCCTGGGAACTCCCTTAACTCATCTGGGAAGTTGACTCCTGATGTTCTTTGGGCTGCTCTGACAGGGGAAGGTGGTTTCACAGGAACAAGCACCATATTTTGCCAGGTGTGTTAGTCTGATGGTGCTCTGCTTCTGGCCTGTCTCTGAGGAACTCTGACCGAGATAGCCAAGGAGATGAGAATGGGACTTTCAGCATAATTATGATGGTGGACATTTATTTCACGTGCATTACGCGTCTGACACTGTGAGACCGAAGCATTTCTTCCCTGTATCTTCTAAATGACTCAGAGATGTCAGGGCTACTATTGTGTCCACTTTAGAGGTGGGGAGGCTGTGCAGCTTGCCCAGTTCTCCAGGTGGATTCTTTCAGCACTGGAGTCGGAGCAAGCTATCTGACTCTAGAGGCTGAGCCCTGAGCCCCTTCCTATGCTCAAGCTGCCCTCACCTCCCGTGTCTTGGAGGTCAGCGGCACCATCCCCAACCTCCTCCAGCCTCTGTGGACAGCAAGAGGCTCCTGGAGCTTGTCACCACTGGCTCTCCAATTCACATTTCCCCACACACTTCTCGTTCAATTTTACCATAGATCTGGAGTCTACTCAGCTGTTTGGAAATGTCTTGGAAGTTCCAATGCACCCACGACACTGATGAATTTGACTGTTGACAACCTCATTTTAAACTGTTCCCAGGACTTCCCTAATGGTCCAATGGTTAAGAATCCACCTTCCAGGGTAGGAAATGTAGGCTCCATCCCTGGTCTGGGAACTAAGAGCCCATGTGCCTCGGGGCAACTAAGCCCACGTGACACAACTACAGCGTCTGAGTGCCGAAACTAAGACTAGATGCAGTCAAATATAAATAAATAATTGCTCCCATTTGAGTCTAATGAGGGCCATATAAAAGTGGAATATAGAGCTTACAACAATGTAATCACAGAATTTAGAATTTGACCAGAGTCCCCTTAGTTTCAGAAAGTTTTAGCAAAAATCAGTAGTATTATTTTAGAGACATTCTTTTTTCTGATTTATTTTATTGTCTTGTTATCACCTTACCCCACTTCACTGAGTATATAAAAAACAGCAAAGGGAATTGGTGGCAGATTTAGTAGGATCTCCGAGTCGAGGAGGAGAGTGCACTGAAGCATGGATGCCAAAAGCGGTATCCACTGGTGATGGCGTGCACAACCCGAAAAGCCATGGGATGAACTGGGAGATTAGGACCGACATATATACACTACCATGTGAAGAGAGAGAGAGAGTGGAATCTGCTGTATAGCACAGGGAGCTCAGCTCAGCGCTCTATGATGGCCTAGATGGGTGGGAGGGGGTGGGAAGGGAGGTCTAAGAGGGAGGGGAAATGTGTATACATATAACTTATTCACTTCATTGTAGAGCAGAAATTAACACAACATTGTAAAGCCATTATACCCCGATATAGAAAGAAACAGTAAGGGCAGAAACATCATGGAACTGATTAGTACCGATGCTGCAGCTGCTCAGGTGCTATCGCATGAGACCTCCTCTGCTCTGAGTGTGCTTACTAACACAGCGGAGAAGAGTTCATAAACACTCCAAAGGTAACACGGTATGCACTTCAAAAACATTGCCTGTAATTGAGCGAGTCATCCTTGTGCAAGGTTCTTTTAGAAATAAAGCCAGGCTTCCTTCATGAGGGGGCAGCTGAACTCTGGAATGAGTTACTAAGACTGGTAGGAGGGTACATGCTAGAATTATAAGAAACTAAGATCTCTCACCCTGCCTGTCAAACCCAGACCAGGTACATCTATTATTTTCTAAGTCTCCCAGTACATGATTATATTTCTTCGTTATCCTGATATACATATATATGTGTGTGTGTATATAAATACACATAGAAAAGTTTCAGCCAGATATTGAGATATTGTTTTCTGTTGGGATGGACAGGAATGGAAAAACAAAATGGATTCTGCTTCATCGTGTGAATTTCTGGGTCACCAAATCCAACAGTTGATCTCTTGAAGATTTTTGGAGGTGGTACCATATCTATAATCAAATAAGCACTGAAATTAATTTTGGCTTTGGAGCAAAATGGAACTGGAGATGTCCCCATAGGAATCTCGTTCTAACACAAATAGAGGTTTGGGAATGCTATTAAACTGGTAAGTTAATCAATCAGACATGTTTCCATGATCATTTTTGTTGTTTACCAGCACAATTAGGATGATCAACTGCTGCATTATTTGCCCACTTCCCTCCTCCAGTCCTCTTACTGAGACCTGACCCTTCTGCAAACCCATGTGGTCACTTGGGTGACTCCCAGCACCTGCAATGGTCTTGTATTTTGGCTGCAATGAACTGACTTAGGTTTGGCTAATCATAGCTCATTCCCAAGGACTTTAGTACTGAGACTAAGAGACCCATGCAGTTTCTTCCCCAAGACTATCCTTACCATGTTGGAAACTTGACAGCCTTGGCGTCATCATTTGAACAGGAGACAGAGGAAGCCAGCTGCAGAGGGGAGTGAGGCAAACATACAGAGGATGTCTTCAGATTCCTATCGGGTCTCTGAACTCACTCAAAGCATCTACTCTTTGGGTGTCTTTTCTTTCTTCTCCAAGTGTTTCATTCTGAAAATAAATACATATATTTAAGAAACCTTGTAAGTAAAATACAAAAGGGTTCTGTGCATAAAGAATTATCACAGAATTGTGAGTGCAAATGACCATTAGAATAAACAGTAAGTAACACCACGTTTTAAATTATCCTCAGAAGACTCGTGTCTGCCACAATGAATGGCGCAAATGTTCAGGAAAGCAAATTTATAAGTGACTAAAACATGTAAATAGCTTCAAAGCAATTTAAAATGTGACAAACGTGACGTAAATACATGAACATGGGAGGAGAAGCTGGAAAAGATTCAAGGAATGTATTCTCTCAAAGCACTAATAGCTTTAGAGAATTGGGTAACACATTTCTGATGGGCCAGACAACATCTTCATCAAATAATTTTTGTTGTCTAATAGTGACTGTGAATTAGCATTTGGTGGTAGATGAGAAGGAATACAAATATTTGTCATGAAAGCTTTTATCATGTTTACTGCAAGCTATAGAAAATTTCTTACTATAATCTGAATTACCTATTTTAAGCATAATTTTCCTTTTATCTAGGACAGACTATAGCATTCCTCTGATGCTCACAATACTTCTAAGTATATTAATATTCTTTTTGGTATCTCTCTCCCAAGGTTTAATCTGAGCTTTGCATGTTAAAGCTTTCACATAAGATGTTTTTAAAAGGAAAAAGAATTACACAGATATTACATCAAGATTTCTGTTAAATTCTAACAGAATAATCTTTTTATCATCATTCCACATTGAACAAATATCTAATAAATGCCTTTCCTTTATCAGACAGCTCTGACCTAGTGCATCAGACTTTAAAATATACAAAGTCAAAATAAAGGTGTGGAATAATACATATAATTTTGTGTTAGTTGCCTGGGAATGAAATAAATCACCTTCCCCTTGAAAATTAAAAATTTTAGATAAACACAAGTTTTCACTGTTTTTGCAAATATTTTTGTTTTTTTTTTCCAATAAAATAACTGTATTTTACCTTCTTTTTGTCTCTATAATTTGTAACTTGGAAATAAACGTAAGTGTATTTGCAGGACTACAGCAGAGAATCTTTTTTTTTCCCCTGAATCATTTGGAGGTAAGTTGCCAACATGATGTCACATCCTGCCAAAATACTTCAGTGTTTCTTACAAAGAAGGATATTCTCCTTCATAACCCAAATACATCAAAATCAGGAAACTGACATTACACATTATCACCACCTAATTTACAGACCCATCCAAGTTTTGCCAATAGTTCCAATATCCCCTGGGAAACTAGAAGATCCTACTCAGATGACATGCTGCATTAAACTTCACTGTCTCTTTAGCTTCCTTCCATCTGAAAGAGTTCTCAAACTGCCCTTGTCTTTCATGAACTTGAGACTTCTGAAGATTACAGGATGATTGTTTTCTTAAATTTCCTTGAATTATAAGGCTATAATGGAATGATGAAGAAAAGTTACCTATTCCCTCACTGTTTCCAAAATGAAAATATTTAACAATTTTAGATAAAAATATTTAAATATTATCTCAATTGTCTACCAAATAAGAAAACTCACACATGGACACACAACTGTTGTTGTTTAGTCACTAAGTTGTGTCCTATACTTTTGCGACTCCATGGACTGCAGCACGCCATGCTCCTCTGTCCACTGGATTTCTCAGGCAAGAATACTGGAGTGGGTTGGAACCTGGGTCTCCTGTATTGGCAGGCAGATTCTTTACTACTGAGCCACCAGGGAAGTTCCAACAGACAATGGTTAATGAGCCGTCATTCCTCTTGGTTCTCTAGAGTACACCACTGGGTCCCCTCCCCTGGCTTACCTCTATCCAGCTAAAAGACACGGAACAGAATGGTCATCTCACTGCCTTTATTTTAAATTGTAGACCAGATCTGCAAAGAGGTCATTTCACTTGAACCACACAGTGTAAAGGTCATGGATTAAAGATAATTTTCAGTTTAGTATTTTACTTGGCTTTCAACGCATTAATGGCTGGAAAGGGAAAAAGCATTATTCCATCTCTTCAGTCTAAATGGAATGTTAGGAATTCCTAACTATACCTTTGGGTCTGTCTAAACACAGCAATAATAATTACTTCGTCATCTAACCAGTCCATTCAGTTAGACAACTTGCTTAACATTTTTTCCTTCTCCTGATAGGATGGGATAATTGCCTGTATTACCTCCATTCACTGTAGCAGCATTACCATGACCTTCCCTGCAGAAGTTAATAAACCTGCACGTGCAATTATTTTCTTTTTTGTTTGTCTTGTTTTGCTTTGGGGGTTACGGATATTTGCACGTTTTGTATGTCACCAAGGAGCCAAACGGTAAACTGCATCATTTTCATTTTCTAACCCACGAGTTTAGCCAGAGTATGTAACAGAGTATTTCACTGTACCAAAGCAATTCTGATCATTTTATGATAGATTTATTGTGATAGAATTAGTAAATGGCATTACAGGAGAGCAAAACTCTAGTTAGGGAAATCTCTCTGACCTGGGGCAGGGGCACGATGGTGGGGGGTGTGTCTAGAATTTTGTGGAAGGGAGATAGATGGATAGAAGCAATTGTCTGGTATATGTTTAAGTTTTAGGCTGCTTGCTCATTGTTTGAAAATGTTATGCTTACATTGGTAAGAAAAACAATTAAGATAAGGCTTCCTGAAATAGAGATAGTTTCAAATTCTCTTCCACAGTCATGGTATAACTCCTGAAATCTGTGTTATATTTCAGGTTAATTTAGATTTGTGATGTCCAGGGAAGAGTTTGGTAGTCATCTACAAAGCATCAGTTTAAAGGGAAGACTTGATCGGAGACATACAATTTCCTGGGAGGAGTGTTCTCCAGTTCTCTGTGGTTGTGACAAGGAAGAGATGTGACACTTTCATTGCTGATTTCTGGGTATGGACTAGATTATTACTTCTTATTTTAACTTAACAGTTTTACAAGAAATTCCCTTTCCTATTTCTTAACTTTATACCACTGTGGGCATATATAAGCAAAGAAAACAATAGTATGAAATTAACTGCTGGATTGAAATCATCACACAGGAAAGAAAGAGTTGATCTTCTGCCGAAAAGAGAGAAACTGTAGAACTGAGATTCTGGGAGATATTGAGTAGTAGTTCTAAATAGATACAATACATTTTGAGGGAAAAAGAATAAGAAAAAATACTCTGAGTCTATCAATGCCTATTAAGAAGTGGATCAAAGGAAATAAATGATTATAGCCTTAAAAGTAAATTTCTACCTGCATAATGAAAATAGTAAATATCATACTTTACAGGGTAAACGGATGAGTAGTTGAAGAGTAATTTACCTCACCACAGCCAGGATCTTAGTGGCTGGCAATTGGTATTATAAACAGGAAAGGGGATCATAATCTAACAAATCTGGGATCTGGCCAAGAAGAAAACTGATCATAAACAAGGCATTCTAACTGAAAAATTTATCTTCAACAATAAGCAGCAATGTTGCATAAATCCTTAGTAGTTGCGTGCAATTAAAAGGCATGAATAACTTTTCATTTATAAAGGGGGGAAAGTAGTCATTTTAATATTTTATCCATAAACAGCATTCTCTCAAAATACACTGCGTTCTGCTTACTAATGGAGAGGACAAAGAAATACCTGCAAATATAAAGTTTGAAAAAAGAAGACAGTTTTCTGCCCCTCCAAGCAGATGTTTACTTCTCTTTGGTGGAGCTCTTATAGTCACTGTTTAAACACCTCTGGTAGCAAGAAATGCACATCCATCAGCAGATGTAGTATTCCTTCCATTTCCTAAGAGATATATTTTTTAAAAACCCAAAACACTAATTCAAAAAGAGACATGCACCTCAGAGTTCACTGCAGCATTATTCACAATAGCCAAGATATGGAAGTAACTTAATGGATGAAAGGATGAAGAATCTGTGATGTGCACGTGTGCACGCACACACACATATACACACACACACACGTAAGCAAATAACTTCTTAATGCTTTCTCTGCAGAGAAGTAAAATAAGTTAGCAAAGCAATTGAACATATTACTAAAGCAAAAAAGGGAGCTTAAAATACCCCCATCTGTGAGTCGAAGGTATACTTTTTCAGCTTGATTGTACAGATAATCACCCCATTTCTGGGCTCTGCTTTGTTAGCAGAGACAGTTCCTGAAGTTGATGTGCTTTGTGCTCATGCACTGGAGTAGTAAATGTTGCCCTTGCAGACACGTTCCCACTGCTCCTGTAGTAAATTCTTTGCCTGTGAAACTGCCTCAGGAGCGCCAGGATTGTGCTGTCTACACCATCTGCAACCACTGGCCCCGCTTCCAGCTGAGTACACTTAGTTCTTCATTTCCTCTAACTGGTGAAGCTGAGTCTCTCAGCAAGTGCTGCTTTGGACAGACTAAAAGGAGGTTTGATCTGTTCTCTGTGTACACAGGAAGCCTGGACCTTGGCCAAGGGTGCGTCCCCTGTGCCCAGTGTAGTCATTTCTCACTTTTGCCCTGCAGGATTGGACGACTGTGCAGGCCAGCTCTGGGCATCTCTCTTCTCAGGGACTACATTGCCATGGGGCATCAGATTCTCTGAAATGCTTTGATCTTTCAGAATCCACGGCATGATCCTATCTGGAAAGCCACGATACTCAGGCTAGTACAAAAGGAGACCCAGCAGAATGGTGAACTGTCGAGAAGGATACTGTCCTTATCTCGGATGTCCTGCCAGCATCTAGGTGACGAGATGCAGAGTCTGTGGGCCTGCCTCCAAGCAGCACAGTGGCTTCAGGCCCGTCTTTTCTCTTCATCCCTCATGTGTCTCTTTAAGATGAAAGTGAGAAAGGGAAGTCGCTTAGTCATGTCTGCCTCTTTGTAACGCCATGGACTGTAGCCTACCAGACTCCTCAGTTCATGGGATTTTTCCAGGCGAGAACACCGGTGTGGGTTGCCGTGCTCTCCTCCAGAGCATCTTCCTGATCCAGGAATCAAACCCAAGTCTTCCACATTGCAGGCAGACGCTTTACCATCTGAGCCACCAGGGAAGTCTTTAAAATGGGACAAAGTTAATGTCTATCTCAGAGGGAGAGCTTGAGGGCCAAAGAGACATTAAAGGTAATGCCATTCAGAACAGTGACTGGTTAAAATAATAAGCCCTCTATTAATATTCTTTAATAGCAGGGAAGCTCTTTTTTTGTTGTTGTTTTGTTTTCATATGATGCTATTCTAGAAAGACTTCATTTAAACTGATTCCCAATATACATCTTTCAACTAAAAAGAGTAAGGCATTAAGAAATCAAACTTTTAAGTCTCTTGCCATCCAGTCACATAGGTGCTTTTAGTCCCATTTCTACATAAAGCAACTAAAGAACGTGCAGCTTATGAGAGATACTGTGCACTGTGCGTGCGTGCTCAGTTGCTTCAGTCATGCTCAACTCTTTGGGACCCCACGGACCGTGGCCCACCAAGTTCCTCTCTCCATGGGATTCTCCAGGCAAGAATACTGGAGTGGGTTGCCATGCCCTCCTCCAGGGGATCTTTCTGACCCAGGGATTAAACCCACGTCTCCCACCACTCCTGCATTGCAGGTGAATTCTTTATCACCGAGCCACCTGGGAAGCCCGGGGGGCACTATATAAGGTTACACTGCACAAAGGGTCCCATAATTCTCCGGTTCCTGAGGGGGGAAGCTCAGAAGCTCTAATGCATACTTGTCAAAATTAAATTAAAAGAATGTTACTCGTTATCCGTTTTACTGTGAGAAACATTCTATTTGGCACATTTTAAATAAAACTAAATGAAATAAATACAAGTGAAAAGTTCAGCTATTCAAAATAATTGACTTTTGAGTCTTGTGACTTTCACTGGTGGAAATTTGGAGATTTTTTAACACATCAGGGAAAGATCGTTCAGAGTCAGATTTACCCTTTACAAAGCCATTAAGAGGCCCCTAAAACATAGGCAGCCCTGGAAGAGGGCATGGCAATCCACTTCAGTAATCTTGCCTGAAGAATCCCATGGGTATAGGAGCCTGGTGGGCTACAGTCCATGGGGTCGCAAAGGGTCAGACATGACCGAAGCAATTTAGCACACACAAAAACATCGGCAGACTGTCTCATTCAGGACATTACATTCTGTGAAGTCCTCTTTTGGAGTGCTGAGGTTTGAGCTTATGAGCGCAGGAAAGAGAAATTCTGCATGTGGCTAACTGACCATTCAAGCCATGGTGCCTACAGTGTAACACTAAGATTCTGAGTTGTGATTAGAGGTAGCTGTGAAACCTAAGGGGTTTTTTCCTATCAGCAGGATAAACCTTATTCTACCCTCTGAATACTTCATACAAGGTAACAGATTTGTTTGTTACAGGCAGCATTAACAAAGATGCTATAATACCACTTTGGAATCAAGGCCATAGATTCTACATTCTGAGTATACATTAAATGCTCATAGGATGGATTCTTTTTTCCCTCACAATCCCATGCATATTGCATTTTATTTATCCATGAAATGCAGACAAATACATTTCTAAGTAATTTTGCTTTAAATTTGTTATTTGAGTTTCAATCTGCTGACTTTGCTTTGTTGATCTTTATTTAACAATAGTATGAATTACCTTTTACATCCTGTGATGACCTGACAGACAATGGACTGTACTTAGATTTCAGAGCTAATCTTGCAGTTACTGCCATTTCATGATTCTACATTATGCTTTGATGAGACCCACATGATTTGGGTCTAGGGACATGTCTCTTGCTTGTTGAGACTCTTTGGACAATTTCATGTTTTATTTGCCAGAATCCATTTGTGGCAAATTTGTGCCAGCTCAGCTTCCGGGGGACAGGTGGCTGATTGAAGTGGCAATTAGCTGATGGCTCTGCTGGTAGAGGTTGTGCACAGAAATTTTATGACATTCTAATGCAGACTCAAAGGCTGTGTGCCAAGGGCAGTCTGCCTGAAAACTCTGTGAAGATCTACAAACAAGCTTTCCAAAACTCTGGCACTTACAAACGCATGCGTGCTAAGTCACTTCAGTCGTGTCCAACTCTTTGTGACCCTATGGACTGTAGCCTGCCAGGCTCCTCTGTCCACCAGGATTCCCCTGACAAGAATACTGGAGTGGGTTGCCATGCCCTCCTCCAGGTGACCTTCCCAATCCAGGGATCGAACTCGTGTTTCTCACATCTTCTACACTGGCAGGCAGGTTCTTTAACACTCATGCTACCTGGGGATCCCCTCAAAATATGCAGACTAATAGAAAAATACCAAGATTAAAAGTTGAAAAGTGTATATTCTTAGTGGATTTGCTAATGTCAATGCATGTTGTTCTCAACATCTTTTCTTATGAACTATTCTTGTGGCTACAGTCTATGAAAAATTTTTTCTCTATATATCTAACAATTTTAAACTGTATATGTCTATATACAATTCCATATCCCTGTCCCCTGTCCCCTCACCAAAAAACCTGTGATAATATTAAGAACTAATGTAACTATATTACTGAGAAAAGAGTTATAAACAATTGATCAAAGTTTATACAGTCATTATTCATTTTTTCAAATGTTTAAATCAACTTTTTTGATGTATACTTTAAAAAGCACAAGATGTACCTGTTAGCAGAGTACATCATGAGAAACGCTGGGCTGGAAGAAGCACAAGCCGGAATCAAGATTGCTGGGAGAAACAGCAATAACCTCAGATATGCATATCACACCACCCTTACGGCAGAAAGCTAAGAAATAAAGAGCTTCTTGATGAAAGTGAAAGAGGAGAGTGAAAAAGTTGGCTTAAAACTCAACTTTTAGAAAACTAAGACCACGGCATCTGGTCCCGTCACTTCATGGCAAATAGATAGGGAAACAGTGGAAACAGTGGCTGACTTTATTTTTCTGGGCTCCTAAATCACTGCAGATGGTGATTGCAGCCATGAAATAAAAAAACGCTTACTCCTTGGAAGGAAAGTTATGACCAACCTAGACAGCATATTAAAAAACAGAGACATTACTTTGTCAACAAAGGTCTGTCTAGTCATGGCTATAGTTTTTCCAGTAGTCATGTATGGATGTAAGAGTTGGACTATAAAGAAAGATAAGCACCAAAGAACTGATGCTTTTGAACTGTGATGTTGGAGAAGACTCTTGAGAGTCCCTTGGACTAGAAGGAGATCCAACCAGTCCATCCTAAAGGACATCAGTCCCTGGTGTTCATTGGAATAACTGATGTTGAAGCTGAAACTCCAATACTTTGGCCACCTG
The DNA here is from genome assembly GCA_006410615.1 of Neotragus moschatus. Lineage (NCBI taxonomy): Eukaryota > Metazoa > Chordata > Mammalia > Artiodactyla > Bovidae > Neotragus > Neotragus moschatus. Next base: position 373,747 of record SJYA01001891.1, read on the forward strand.
ATGTGGAGAGCTGACTCATTGGAAAAGACTCTGATGCTGGGAAAGATTGATGGCAGGAGGAGAAGGGGATGACAGAGGATGAGATGGTTGGATGGCATCACTGACGCAATGGACATGAGTCTGAGTGAACTCCAGGAGTTGGTGATGGACAGGGAAGCCTGGCGTGCTGTGGTTTATGGGTACGCAAAGAGTCAGACATGACTGAGCAACTGAACTGAATGAAGGGTAGAATTCAATGAGTATCTTTTCTTAAAAAAAAAAAAAAATACTGTTTGCTAGAGCAATTTAAGCAGAGAAATCATACAGAAAATAAAATGAGTCCACATAAAATCTGCCCCTTCCCTGACAAATTCTCCGTGATTACTGACATCTTATAGTGCAGTGTATTTGCTAAAACTGAAGAACCAACACATACTTTTCATTGACCAAAGTCCATAAATAACTAGGGTTCACTTTTTGTGGTGTAGAGTTGTAGGGGTCTTGACAAATGCCATATATGCACATTTAGAGTATCATGCTACTGCTAAGTCACTTCAGTCATGTCCGACTCTGTGTGACCCCATAGATGGCAGCCCACCAGGCTCCGCCATCCCTGGGATTCTCCAGGCAAGAACACTGGAATGGGTTGCCATTTCCTTCTCCAATGCATGAAAGTGAAAAGTGAAAGTGAAATCGCTCAGTCAAGTCCTACTCTTTGCCACCCCATGGACTACAGCCTACCAGGCTCCTCCATCCGTGGGATTTTCTAGGCAAGAGTACTGGAATGGGTGGCCATTGCCTTATACAGGATAGATTTACTCCCCTAAGCTCTCCCCACTCTCAGTCTATTCATCCCTCCTTACCGCGACCCCGGACAACCACTGATCTTCATGGTTATGCCTTTCCAGATCGTCATCTACTTGGAATCCTACCATATACAGATTTTCACCCTGGATTCTTTGACTAGCAATGTGGATTTAAAGTTTTTCTGTTTCTTCTCAAGGTTTGATATGATTCCTGGAGAATATTTTATGACTGGATAATATTCCATTGCATAGAGGTACCACACTTTGTTTATGCAACTGCTCATTCAAGAACATATTTGCTTTCAATTTCCTGTTAATTATAAAGCTGTTATAAATGAATAAGAATGTCTTCAATTCCATTTATTTCTGCTGTAGTTTCTTTGTTTATTTCTGTTTGCATTGTATGTAACTTGCTCTTCTATTTCATTTTCTTGAGGTAGAAACTCAGATTATTGAATTTTAGGTCTTCTCTTCCAATATATGTACTCAGTGCCCTAAGTTTCCTCCTAAGCTCTGCTTTTTGCTACATCCTCTAAATTTTCATGCTCTGTATTTTCAATTACACTTAATTCAGAACATTTAAAATTTCTCTTGAGATTTCTTCTTTGACTCGTGTGCTGTTCACCAGTGTGTTTTTTCATCTCCAACTATTTTGGTATTTTTCTAGCTATCTTTTTGTTATTGGTTTCTAGTTTAATTCCATGTTGGTCTGAGGACATTCTTTGCACAGTTAATATCCTTTCCATTTTTGAAGGTCTGTTTTATAGCCCAGTATCTGGTCTATTTTGGTACATGTTCCATGTGAGTTTTGGGAGAATGTGTCATCTGCTATTGTTGGGTGAAGTATTCTAACAATGTTGGTGAGATACAGTTGTTTCATGGTGGTGCTGAATTCAGTGATGTCCTCAGTGATACTCTGCCTGCTGGAGTTGCCAGTTGCTAGCATAGGGGTATCGAGGTCCCCACCTAAGATAATGCATTTTGTCTTTCTTCTTGCAGTCCGATCAGTGTTTGCCTCATGCATTTTGATGTCTCTCAAATGCACATTAATGATTATGTCTTTTTGGAGAACTGACCCCTATATCACCATACCGTCTTTATCCCTGATCATTTTCTTTGCTCTGAAATCTGCTTTTCCTGGACATCAATTTATTTTTCCATTCATTCATTCACATATTTATTAAAATAGTTCAGTCCTGGGCACAGAGCCCACAGCCAGACCTCCTTCATTGGTCTTTTGATTTGGCCAGGTAAGGCCTCAGAGACTGAATCAAAGGAGAGCTGGATAGGAGATAACTGAAAGTGTCCTCCATGTCACATGTCCACCATGGCTTAACTGGAGAATGTTCATGGTGACACTATAAATGGTCACATCCCCTCCCTGCCCCATGCCTTCAAAGGAATAACACAAGAAGCAGAGAGCAGATCAACCTCCAAAATGTGAGCATACTCTATAAAAAGCAAGAGAAATACAAGAAAAAGTGCCACATTTACTGTCATGTAAATTCCATACTGCAATCTATATTTCAACCAGAAGAAAGCAAACTAAAAATAATATTGCTCTGGCCATTTTGGTCATTGATGGTGTGGGCTCCCCTGGTGGCTCAGACACTAAAGCATCTGCCTGTATTGTGGGAGACCCAGGTTCAATCCCTGGGTCGGGAAGGTCCCCTGGAGAAGGAAATGGCAACCCACTCCAGTATTCTTGCCTGGAAAATTCCATGGATGGAGGAGCTGGTGGGCTATAGTCCATGGGGTCAAAAAGAGTAGGACATGACTGAGTGACTTCACTCACTCACTCAATATGTGTATATTAAATACACACAAATAACTTTTTTGAAAGAAATTAGGAGCCACTTTAGAGCCAAGAAAATGACTAGAGAACCAATGTCAGAATTGGTTTTATTTTTAATTGAAATAATTACACTTGTCATTAGTGCATTGCTTCAAAAAATTTGGAGACATCTGAATAATTGCTAATCAATAAGCTCTGGATTAGGTAAAATACTTTATATAAGTAAAATTAATCTAAATGGTGGTGTGAGTGGTTCCCTTCTAAAGAAAATGCTAACCATCCTCAGTTTATGAATGTTAAGGGTTAATATTTGAAGTTGGAGGGCAGCATTGAAAAATTATTAAAAATCTAAATGCATGACCTATAAAGAGATCATTGTTCTTACAGTTTATGTTTAATGATTCAAATCAACTGATGAAAACTCAACTGGAGTATTCATTGGATAATGTACTTAATGAGAAAAATAAATTATATTATTTGGTCAGCCTGATGTCATCATGAAAAAATAGCTCACTTTTGTTTAAGACCTTTAACACATCCTTGAAGGATACTGAGAACTCTGTTCACCTCTCTACAGGAAGCCACCTGGTGACAAGATCTCGGTGCCAGGGATGAAGGTATAGAGGATGGAATTTGCTGCTGTTAATATCAATGACCCTGAAAGTTACCTGGTAGCCAAAAACTTTACATAAATTTGAAATAGGGGCTCATTATATACTTGTTTGTAAAGAAGGGACCACTCATTTTATCAATGCAAATTTGACTCTAAATTACTAGCAGTTTAACCTGATGAAAGTAAGGCTCAGAAACACCTGGAATTAAGACGACAACTTTCCACATTGTCATCTGCAGAATAACTATTTGTCCTACCAAGGAATTCATGCACTTCAGCTTTATGAGAGGATTTAATTGTTTTCAGCTGTGGAAAAGCTTCTAAGAAGCTTTTTATTAAAAAAAGATTAATATTCGAACTGAAATGCTCACTCTAAAGATTCAAACCGCAAAACTTTTAAATTCATGTAATAATGCTGACATCCAAAGAAAATATAACATTATACATATTAAAAGTACAATAAAAGTTGCATGATGAGATGAATCTATTCATAAAATTATAGTGCTCACTTACAATGCCCTCTTTAGGGAGGAAATTTATGTCACAGTATAAATCCCTCAGTCCTGAACCATTGCCCTGAAAGTCTACCAGCAAAAATACATATTTTTGGCTTTGTTAGGTTTTCTTGAAGTTCTTTTGTTAGGAAAACGCTCCAAATGACACAGGAACGTAAAGGATAGCATGATGAACTGTTCTGTTTGTTCCTCACAAAGCACCCCTGGCAGTCATCTCATGTCTCCCATAAATACTCAGCATACACGGAGAGGCTTATTTTCTTCCTACAGGACTTCTAGTCTTCAGGAATTACTTAATAAAATTATTCTGACAGGGATTATTACATTTTAGTGGATTAATATTATGAAAAATATTTTTTTAAATTTTATCTGAAATACACACAGAGTATCACACATTGTTTCCCATATATGTGTATATATACCATATTACATTTCATTTTTATTATACCCCATATTCTAAGTGCAGTTCAGTCACTCAGTCATCTCAAACTCTTTGCTCTCCCATGAACTGCAGCACACCAGGCCTCCCTGTCCATCACCAACTCCCAGAGTTTACTCAGACTCCTGTCCATTGAGTCAGTGATGCCATCTACCATCTCATCCTCTGTCATCCCCTTCTCCTCCTGCCTTCAATCTTCCCCAGAATCAGGGTCTTTTCAAATGANTTGTAACATTTATCAAGAGAAGATAGTCCTCCCTATTCCTTTAAGTTTACTGCCTCAAACTCTATGTCTGGCAGTAAATTACGATCCCTGTTTTGTTTCTATCTTCATTTGCTTGTGTTAGTGAACTTTTTCATTTTTCTATACTGATGTAATTTCCCCCATTGCTGTTATAGTCCTCTGGTCATTTCAATAAGAGAAAATTTATACATCTACACTTGTGTCCCCATCTGATGAAGAGTCCCTTACATTTGTTTGTGATGAGTTACTATCAGACTGTTCATGGTGGTGATGAGGATGTACCTGGGAAGGATATGGTTTGAGGTTTATCAACTTGGCTAATGCTTGTCCTGACTACTAAATCAACATCTAATGCTCTGCTATCAAATACTAATTAATTCTTCCTTCTCTCCCTCACATTAATTTAGTGTTGTTCCAAGTCTTTTGGGGAGAGTGCTAGCAGCTTTCATCAGGAACACTCTTATGCCTTGCCAGAGGTTTTTTATTAATTGCAGTAAATGCAATGGTTTTGGATAACCAAATTTAGAAAAGAAAAATGAGTTTGGAAGATGGTTCTCCCCTTTGGCAAGTCTGATATTCCAAGATCTCAATAAATCTTTCTGAACCTAATAGAACTGGAAGTAATTTTTTCACATCTTTTTTAATACCCAGACAGTCTGGTAATCCAATTACAAGGACTCTTGTAGTCCAACACTCATATTAACATCAACTTCAAAACACAAAAGAAAATAAATGCAACAAATTAGTTCAGTATTCCTAGTTATAATAAGATATTTCATTCTGATGACGAAGACTATGCTTGCATATACTTTACATGTGGCCAAAAATATCCAAGTAAGCATTTTAAAACTCTGCTAGCCAACAAAGTCTCCTGTGTATCATCACAAATATCTTTTTTGGATATTTTAAGCTTTTTCTGAGTTTACTGATTTGAAAGCCATATGATGGAGTCTTTTTTAAACAATATTATCTAGTGAGGAATTACATAGAAAGTTAAAATGCTATGTGGCTTGAATGACTGATAACTATTATGTGAACTTACTACGATGAACTCAGCCATTCATCACTCTTTGCTACACATAAAATATAAAAACAGATATACTCTAACTTTCTTCCATGTATGTTCCAGAAGATCAGGAAAACTAAATATTATGAGAGGGAAGACCCAATGAGTGGTGCATTCCACCTCAGAGGCCTGTGTGGGTCTGCAGTAATGGAGCCTCCCTGAAACCATGACCAAAGGCATATATAATCAAGCTGGAGAGGATGGGATTAAGGCAAAGAAGGATGACTCCCACAATGAGGCACAGCCTTCCCAACTCCAGGGGTCGGAGACAGGACAGCCCTGGAATGTTCTGCCTGTCTAAACACATGCTAGCTTTTGTGCCGTTGATTTTTCATTCTTTTCTGAGCTTTTTCAAAAAATTCAACATTTTAGGAGTGCACAAAAGTTTTTGGACATCATGGCCTGTTTGGAAAGAATGCCTTATTTTAGTCTCTGTCAAGACCTAGGATGGACAAAGGAGCTCCCAGGCCCTGCAGTTGAAGTGGGGAATGAATTAGAGGTCCCTCACTCAACCATGACCTTGGGCCCAAGTGCTTGAGTGTGCAGTTTGCAACCTGCCTAAGGCTGGCTCAAAATCAGGACCCACAGGTCCCTCAGGACAGTAAACTAGGATGGGAAAAAGGACTTGAAATAATGCTATATAAACTATGTGGTGAAAATATTAATAATATAGTCATTTGGGGAAACTCTATCATTTTAACACCACNCTAAGGCTGGCTCAAAATCAGGACCCACAGGTCCCTCAGGACAGTAAACTAGGATGGGAAAAAGGACTTGAAATAATGCTATATAAACTATGTGGTGAAAATATTAATAATATAGTCATTTGGGGAAACTATCATTTTAACACCACCAAGGTAGCACTTAGCAAACCATAAGCAGTAAAGCAGCTTTTAAAATGTATTAAAAAAAAAAATGAACAAGGGAGAAACACACCTACTCAGCAAATTGGGCTCAATGTGTGCAAGGTTCAAAGAAAGATAAACAGTTGTAAAGTCTGTTGGTCAAGGGTTACCATGCCTCTTAAATGACAAGTTGCTAAAGGTTACTGCAGGCATCAGCTTTGCTAGAAACTGTTCATTTAAAAATGACATGCTCAAATGAATCAGTTCTGTTAGGGACATTGAGAAAGGCAGGGAAAAAACATAAAGCACAGATCAATCTTTCCTTTAGGTTTTATTTAGATGGCTGGACATGAAAGTATGTGTTTCATCTTTTATCTTCTATTTTATTAGTGAAATAGAACTTAAGAGTTTCCTGCATGTTATGCAGAGCTATATAAATTGGGTACATGTTATTATCCCTAAATACCCACAGAATTTTGTGCCTACTCAGTAACATTTTTATGTTCCTCTGAAATTCCTTCAACTATATAATAATACATCAAAACAATGCTCCTTGTTTCTTAAGGGAATTCTCCTCATAACTAAATTTATTAGAAAAATGTTAGTATTTCTAACACCTGTAGGTTATATTAAATAACCTAATATATAAATATATTTCACAGACTCCCAGGTGAAATTTTAGCTCAAAAGGTCTCATTCTCATGACTTTAAACTGCATTTAAGAAGTGATGTGGAAGATACACTAGTAAAATTTCTAGCACATTAAAAAAAATTTATAACACTTAGTACTAAATGTTTTGTGATAGAGACATTCACTTTGCTGCACTATCTCTACAAGGGAATAAGGGGCTTATGCTTAGCTTCCCTGTTTTGTTATTTTTTTTCTCTCCCTTCAGTGACAATTCACAAAGTATGTTCCTTGATACTAACAAGTTTTAAGAATAGACTCAAAGAGTAAAGAATCTGCCCACAATGTGGGAGACCCAGGTTCAATCCCTGGGTTGGGAAAATCCCCTGGAGAAAAGAATGGCAACACCCTCCAGTGTTCTTGCCTGGGGAATTCCAAGGACAGAGGAGCCTGGTGGGCTACAGTCCATGGGGTCACAAAGAGTCAGACATGACTAAGCGACTATCTCTCACAAAAGAGTCTCATCAATTAAGGTCTAGGGCTAGGGTTAGGATTAGGATTAGATTTAAGAACTGATACTTTAACACTTATATTTTCATGTTGTAACTTATATTTTCACACTCCTGGCATGATTTAATAAATAGAACCTCTTAGCTTGAATGGAGACCAATACATTCTTTTTTTAAACTTTATGGTTATTTACTGTGCTGTATTTACCTAATCCAAGCAATGGAGATTTCTCTATTTCCTATATTTTCCCAGGAAGATTGAGTATTTTAACCTTCTCATTTAGAACTGCACTTAGCCAAAATTGACCTTTATACGTAGTATGACTAAGTAATCAGAATTTTTATTGAGGCAATATTGCTTATAAGTTTCATTGTGTAGTATTATATTTCTACTTCTGCTTACATCACAGCATGCTTACCATCAAAAATTTAGTTTTGGTCACCATACAGCTGTTGATCAGAAAATTTTACCAGTGAAAACACTTTGATATTCATTTTTACTTCTAAAATAAAGTAGCTACAGTACAATGTACCTACATGGAAAAAAAATTTCCAAATAAATGCTAGATACAAACCCATAATTTTAAATTTTCTTTTATTGGAACTAACTCAAATATCTTCACTTTAGAAACAAAGGTAAAAACTCAGTTGTCATCAATTAATCAGTCTATAAGTGAAAGTACCAACCACGTTGGTCTGTGAAGAATGACATCAACAAAAATATTTGATCAAATTAACTTTTCTCAGCCAACTAAATTAAGTTCCTCAAGTCAAGCATGTAATTAGAATTCTTTCCTCTCTGGTACATACGCTTTACACATTAAGTATGCTTGAAATAGTTTCTATTTTATGAATTAAAATGAAAGAGTAATCTTCAGTCCTTTCACTTTATGAATGAACTTCTAACTACAGAAAATTTAGCAACAAAGCTATAATCTTTCATTGACTATATCTTTAAAAAATATTGAGCCTACAATCCCAAGGTATATTTTTTGCAATGCTCTAAAGTCTGCATTGGCTCTTGAATTATAGCATCTGGGAAGATGCCCTGGAGAAGGGAATGCCTAACCATTCAAGTATTCTTGCCTGGAAAATCTCATGGACAGCAGAGCCTGGTGGGGTACAGTCCCTGGAATCACAAAGAGTTGGACACAACTGAGCAACTAAATTTTTCACTTTCAGACATAAAAAGATGTAAAGAGAAGAGTGAAAATGAAAAGCTGAAAATAAACAGCTGAGAAATAGACTAATTAAAAAATTAAAGAGAGGAATAATAGATGTTACAAAGAATAAACAAAAACATGATTTCCCAAATAAAATTTAAATTTCATATTTATTAATATTTCTGTAAATAGCTTAGTTCTATAAAATACTATTTTCCATATTATTTAACAAGTGCATGATATGCATAGTGGTATGCTTGGAATTGGGTGTCAGTTCTAAAAGATCTTGTAGGTCTTCATAGAACCGTTCAACTTCAGCTTCATCAGCATTAACTGGTTGGGGCATAGACTTGGATTACCATGATATCGAATGGTTTGCCTTGGAAACAAACAGGGCCCATTCTGTCATTTTTGAGATTGCATCCAAGGGCTGCATTTTGGACTCTTTTGTTGACTATGATGGCTACTCCATTTCTTCTAAGGGATTCCTGCCCACAGTAGTAGATATAATGGTCATCTGAGTTAAATTCACCCATTCTAGTCCACTTTAGTTCACTGATTCCTAGAATGTCGATGTTCACTCCTACCATCTCCTCTTTGACCACTTCCAATTTGCCTTGATTTATGGACCTAACATTCCAGGTTCCTATGCAATCTTGCTCTTTACAGCATTGCACCTTGCTTCTATCACCAGTCACACGCACAACTGGGTGTTGTTTTTGCTTTGGCTCCATCCCTTCCTTCTTTCTGGAGTTATTTCTCCACTGATCTTCAGTAGCATATTGGGCCCCTACTGACATTTTAGAACTAACACCCAAAAAAGATGTCCTTTTCATAATAGAGGTCTGGAATGCAAAAGTAGGACGTCAAGAAACACCTGGAGTAACAGGTAAATTTGGCCTTGGAGTACAGAATGAAGCAGGCAAAGACTAATAGAGTTTTGCCGAGAGAATGCATTGGTCATAGCAAACATCCTCTTCCAACAACACAAGAGAAGACTCTACACATGGACCTCACCAGATGGCCAACACCAAAATCAGGTTGATTATATTCTTTGCAGGCAAAGACGGAGAAGCTCTATACAGTCAGCAAAAACAAGACTGGGAGTTGACTGTAGCTCAGATCATGAAATCTTTATTGCCAAATTCAGACCTAAATTGAAGAAACGGGAAAACCACCAGACCATTCAGGTATGACCTAAATCAAATCCCTTATGATTATACAGTGGAAGTGAGAAATAGATTTAAGGGACTAGATCTGGTAGACAGAGTGCCTGATAAACTATGGACAGAGATTCATGACATTGTACAGGAGACAGGGATCAAGACTATCCTCAAGAAAAAGAAATGCAAAAAAGCAAAATGGTTGTCTGAAGAGGCCTTAACAATAGCTGTGAAAAGAAGAGAAGTGAAAAGCAAAGGAGAAAAGGAAAGATATACTCATTTGAGTGCAGAGTTCCAAAGAATAGCAAGGAGAGATAAGAAAGCTTCCCCAGAGATCAATGCAAAGAAATAGAGGAAAACAACAGAATGGGAAAGACTAGAGATCTCTTCAAGAAAATTAGAGATACCAAGGGAATATTTCATGCGAAGATGGGCTCAATAAAGGACAGAAATGGTATGGACCTAAAAGAAGCAGAAGATATTAAGAAGAGGTGGCAAGAATACACAGAACTGTACAAAAATGATCTTCATGACCCAGATAATCATGATAGTGTGATCACTCACCTAGAGCCAGACATGCTAGAATGCAAAGTCAAGTGGGCCTTAGGAAGCATCTCTACCAACAAAGCTAGTAGAGCTGGTGGAATTCCAGATGAGCTATTTTAAATCCTAAAAGACGATGCTGTGAAAGTGCTGCACTCAACATGCCAGCAAATTTTGAAAACTCAGCAGTGGCCACAGGACTGGAAAAGGTCAGTTTTCATTCCAATCCCTAAGAAAGACACAAAGAATGCTCAAACTTCTGCACAATTGCACTCATCTCACATGCTAGTAAAGTCATGCTGAANAAGACCCTGATGCTGGGAAAGATTGAGGGCAGGAGGAGAAGGGGACGACAGAGGATGAGATGTTGGATGGCATCACCGACTAATGGACATGGGTTTGGGTGGACTCTGGAAGTTGGTTAAGGACAGGGAGGCCTGGCGTGCTGCGGTTCACAGGGTTGCAAAAAGTCAGAGACGACTCAGAGACTGAACTGAACTGAACTGAAAAGCAGGTTTCCTGTCTTACTCATCCCTCTCGTCTCGACTAATATTTTTCAAAATATGATGAATGATATTAATTGTATCATTTAAAAAAGCCTCAGAGATTGTAAAGATTAGAAACCTTATGTAAAGACCCTGAGATATATACAATACTTTGATAATATAAACCTGGTGTATACATATGTCCATTTTATCTATTGAACTTCATCTTAACTAATTTTGATTAAGAAAAAATTTCAAATCAGAGTATGTTTCAATACTGAAACCACAACTTATACAGTTGTCAATACGTCTACCTTGTTATTGCTCACTGAGTAGCCTGCCATGTGGGGTTAAAAATACAAACTGAATAAAATGTGGGTAAGTATAGTTGAATAAGCCATAAATGAATGAGGCCATTGAAAAGAAATCTATGTGATACTGGACTTCATATAGATTTCCTCTCTTTTCTCCTTCATTTGTATCTCTTTTTTCCCATTTAATTGGGAAAAAGGGCCATGTAATGGTCATGTTTTGTTGTCAGTTTGACTAGGTTATGAGGCATCCATACACTTGGTCAAATATGATTCTGGGTTTGTCCCTGAAGGTGACTGTGGATGAGATGAACATTTCAAACAGCAGACTGAGCAAAGCACAGGGTTCCCCCAATGTGAGTGAGCCTCCTCCAGTCAGCAGAAAGTCTAACTAGGGCAAAAAGACTGACCCTTCACCTGAAGAGAGAATCCTATGGGCAGTCTTCAAACTGGGACACTGACGTTGGTCCTTTCAAGAGACTCCAAGTGAAACAGGCCTTTTCTTGGGTGAGGAGCCTGAGGGCGTTCCTCCTACAGCCACGCTGTCTGCTTTCCTGGGTCTCCAGTACGTTGACCATCTTGCAGATCCTGGTGCTTGTCAGCCTCCATGATCACATGAGTCAATTTCGTACAATAAACCTCATCCATATTATCAGTGACAATGAGACACAGGGCAGTTTAAGCTCACCTTGTTGGGGAGCAGAACCTGATCGCCAGGCTCTGGCAGGCAGGGCAGACCTCAGGAACCTTCTGCCTTTTCTGCCTAGAATTCTGGGAAGCACCGGCAGTGGGTGCTGCAGGGGCCCCAGCTGGGCTGGGACCCTGGGACCGCGGGTGGCAGGCAGGGTGCGAAGGTGAAGGGAGTGCCCGGGTTTAGTAGACTGTTTCAGGAAGAGGATGGATTTGCACTCCCCGTATTTATGACCCCCAACCATCAGGTCAGAAGCCAAACCCCGCTAGTCCTCTCCGAGCCCACTGCCTGGCATTTCCCAACGTCTCCCTGCCGTCCCTTAGGGCAGTGCAGGCTACGTGGTTGCTTTGACGTGGTCAGGGTCTCTTGGGGACGAAGCTGCGTTGTGTGGTTTCTGCGGTGTCCGGTGCGCCAGCATCTACCACAGGACATCGCTCTTCACAGGCCAAAAGCAGCTTCGCGCCCAGCCCGGGTCAGGATGCAGAGAAGAAGGGAAGACGCTCTGACGCGGTAGCAGTGGTTTCAGGTAAGCTGCTTTCGGAGTGTGCCAGTTTGGAGATCCCTGGTAGGTTTCCAAGGCCCAACAGAGGTTTTAGAGGCGCAGCAGCCCAGTCTCTTGCTGCCGCGGGGCCCTTTTGTCTGCAGACCTTGGTACGGAGAAAGTGGGCCAGGCAGGGAGTTTAGCGGCCTGCTTTTCCGTGAGGAAAGTGAAGCTGCGGGCAGCTGGGCCTCTCAGGAAAGTGGCGCCTTCCTTGAGCTGTTGAGCAGCAGTAAACAGCAGCTGGCGACCTCTGCTTGCCCATTCCCGAGTGTTTGCCTTGCCGAGGCGGAGTTTGGGGGGATGGGGGTGGGTAGTGGGGCGGTGGCGGTGGGGCTGGGGATGCCTGTGGGGGCAGGGGCTGGCTGCTTTCTTACCTTCATCAGGACTCCGAAGAGCACCTGGCCTGGAAGGGTGGGCTGTCTTCAGTTCCCACGGATGGATCTGCTGCCCTGTGGCGCCCTGGCCCCTCCTATGCTCCGTGGCCGTCCAGTCCTTTGTGCCTCCCAGTCCTCAGCTCTCACCAGAGGCAGCCCCTCCTCCAGCCCAAGTCAGAACCGCTCCACAGAGTATAACTCCTCAGAAAGAGCAAAAGCTTCCTCGGGCTTCCCTCCTAGTTGGGACCAGAGGAGGGCCTTTGGTGCCAGATCCCCCAAGAAGATTCGTTCCCTTGTGTGTTAACAGCAGGCTGAGGTCCCCTGGTTTCTCGTCATGTCAGAGGCACTAAGTGAAGATGGTCGTGTAATAGAGCCCTTAGCATGTGGCAGTTGCTACACCCTACGGGTCTTGTATCCCAGCCGGTAGGTACAGGCAGCCTGTTACCAGAGACTGCTAATAGTCCCTCAGCCATTGGTCAGCATTGCAATGGGCCCCTCCCTCAAGTGACCGACTGTCAATGAGCCACCATCATTGGGCCATTCAGCCAGTGGTGAGCAGAGTAGCGGTCATCAGGCAGAGTGAGGTAAGAGGCAGATCCCCACCTTCTCCCAGAACGCTCCAGCTTACCTGGTCCTGGCCAGCAGTTGAGCTGGGGTCCCAGAGAACAGGCTGGGGGCTGTGTTCTTTGGGGCTCCAGAGTGCTTGCCAATTCTGCCCACTGGCTGGGTCCGGGCCTTGAGACAGCAGTGAGCCTTCCCTGTCTCTGCGACCTCACGGCAGTAGCCATCTGCATAGGATGCGGTTTGCTTGATCTGTCCTTGCCATGTGTGCAGCCTGAGGAGCCTGAGGGCCAGTTGAGTCCTGGGTCCCCAGCTCCCTCAGAGATGACAGCTGGGCAGGGCCTGGGACCTGGTCCTGAGGGAGCCACCAGCTGAGATCTGGTCTTCAGCCAGGGTTTGGACCTCAGAGGGTAACAGTCGTGCCTAGGGACTGTGCGCTTTCTCGTCAGAATGCAGAATAACACTTGCTTGATAGAGATGTACAGCTTTTGTTGTTATCTGACCGTGACCTGAAATCAGGAACAAAGGCTCTGACACCGAGATGTTTGCAACAACTCACCCACCCTCCCTCCCTTTCGCTAGGAAAGGGCTTTGCTGAGAGCTCTTGGGGAGCTTGGACTGTTTAAGGCATGAGCCTCCATCTCTTTGTGGGGGCCCTGCAGTAAACATTTTTCTGCTCCAAACACCGACATTTTGGTGCTATTTGGCCTCGCTGCGGGTCTGGCACATGGACTTGCATTTGGTGACACTCAAATATATGTATATTCTGTTAAAAAAAACACTTGAAAAACTGTGATGTTCCTTTATCATACCAGCCAGAATGCAGATGCAGGAGGAGGATCAACTAGTCAGGAGTTTGGGGATAAAATCTTCTCATCCTTCTGCAAGCAGTTTCAGGAAGAGGAGTGTGGAGCCAGCCAAGAGGGGAGGTCAGCACTGAGAGTCTGGTGTGTGGAGCCTCTGCCCAGGAGCTCCTGTCCAGAAACTGCTGCTGGAGAAAGAGGCTTGAGGATGAGCAATGGTTGACTGAGGCTCAGGAGCATTTATAGATTTAGCTTCCCTTGCCTGACCTTCCTCATATTCTGGTGTCTCTACCTTAGGCTGTCGGAGCTGGGATAAAACATTTGCAACTACTGGCCCTCAGGATGAAAGGGTGGGAGCCGCTGCAGTTGTCAAAGACAGAAGGCACATCTCCGGTGGATGTACTGAGCATTTGAAAGGGCAGATCCCAAGTTCAAGGGAAGCAGACATGGCCCCTGAGCTCCATCTCTCCACTGCTAGACATAATGGACATTTGAGCTGCCTGCGCTGCCTGATCTGGAAGAGAGAGGGTCTCTTCAGAAGATTTTGTTTTTATTAAAAATAATAAATAATATTATTCTCAGATGCTTGATGAACTGTTGGAGATATGCTTTTTATATCATGCATATAAACCATTTGGATGTCAAAAAGGAGGGACATTATAGAATAATAAAGGGATCAATTCTTCAAGAAGATATAACAAACCATATGCATATGCACTTACCAATAGAACATCAAAATAAATGAAAAAATGATAGAACTACAAGGAGAAATGGACAAATTTACTATTTCAGTAGGGGATTTCACCTCTGTCAGTAACTGACAGATAAAGCAGGCACAAAATCAGTAAGGATATAATTTAACAGCACCATCAATCAACTGGACTTCAAGAACATCAGATTACCCATTCTTTGAAGTTTACACGGACCAGTTGCAAAGATAGACCATATTCTATGCACAAAACATACCTTAACAAATATAAAAGTATAGAAATCATACAATGTATGCTCTTATAATTAGATTGAACTGGAAATTAATATCAGACAGATGGCTGGGAAACCTACGATATCAGACAACATACTTCTAAATATTAATGACACATGGGTCAAAGAAGAAACATGAGAAGTTGTTAATAAAAGTACTTTAAACCAAATAAGTAAAAAGCATACTTTTCAAAATAAAAATCAATTGAAGTGTGAGTTTAAAAGTAAAACATCAAAATTTGTGAGATGCAGCAAAGGAATACTTAAAAGAAAACTCAAAGTACTGAATTCATATATCAGAATGAAGGTAGAGCTTAAATTCATAACGTTCTCTTCCCCTTTATGAAACTAGAGAAAGGAGAGGAATACAAATTTAAGGAATAGGGAAGTGAAGTATTAGAGCATAAAGGAATGAAATTGAAAACAGGAAAACATTGTAGAAAGTCAATGACATCAAAACCTGATTATTTGCAAAGATAATAGAAATGATAATCCACTAACCAGGCTAAACAAGAGGAAAATGAGAGAAGATAAAGTTACTAGTATCAGAGATGAAATTAGGGCCATCACTAATGATCGTACAGACATTAAAAGGATAATAAAAGAATGGTATGAACAATTCTATGACCTAAATTTAGATAACTTAAGTCAAATGTATTAATTCCTTGAAAGACACAATGTAATAAATTTCCCATAAAAAGATGTAGATAATTGGAATAGGGCCATATGGATTAAAGAAACTGAATTAATAATAACTTTCCAAAATGAAAGCATCAGATCTAGATGGTTTCACTGGTGACTTCCACCAAATATTTAAAGAAATAAAAAAAACATTTCTCAACAATTTATTTCAGAAAATAGAAGCAGGTGTAATAATTTCTATCACTCTATGAGGCTTGCATTATCCTAACACCAAAACAGACAGAGATATTGCAGGAAAGGAAAACTACAATATTTCTTATAAATATGGAAGCAACAGTCTGAACATAATATTAACAATATGAATTCAACACTGTCAGAATTACATTCCACAACAAAGAGGGATTTATCTCAGGTATGCAAAGATGGCTCAAGATTTGAAGATCAATTAATGTAATTCATTGTATCAACAGGCTGAAGAATAAAAATTGTATGATCATTACAATTGATGCAGGAAAAGCATTTGATTAACATCCAACAGTTAATTCATCATAAAAACTCTTTGAAAACTAGGAATGAAAGTGAACTTCCTCTTCTTGATAAAGAATATCTATTAAAAGTCTATAGCTCACATGCATAACTCTGGGGAACTAGAGGCTTTTTGCCTAAGATGAAGGACTAAGCCAAGATGCCCCTTTTATCACTCCTGTTCAGTCTCTAAGTCATATCTGACTCTTTATGACCTGGTGGACTACAGCTCGCCAGGCTTCCCTGTCCTTCACTTTCTCCTGGAGTTTGCTCAAACTCCCATTCAGCATCAAATTGGAAGTCTTAGCTAATGCAATAAAATGAGAAAAGGAAATAAAGGTACACTGGTTTGATTGAAAAACTAAAACCGTTCACACATGACGTGATTGTCTATGTTGAAAATAAAAAAAAACTCATGGAAATAATAAGTAATTATGGAAAGTTTCAGGATATAAGGTTAATATCCAAAGGCAACTGCTTCCCTAAATAAACAGCAACAAACAATTGGAACTTAAAGATGTAATACTCTTTATGTTAGCACTAAAAGAGGCATGTGGTTAGAAATAAATCTAACAAAATATGTACAAGATCTATAAAAGGACTATAGATGAAGCAAAAAAGTTAACTAGATAAATGGAGAGACATTCTATGTTCTTTGGTCAAAAGACTCAACGTTTTTAAGACATCAGCTATTCCCCACTTGATTTATAGATTCAATGCTATTGGGACGATTTCCCAGCATGTCATTTTGTAGATATCAACACAGTGATTCTAAGCTTCATATGGAAAGGAAAAGAACCCAGAATGGGCAACACAATACCAAAGGAGAACAAAGTTGGAGACTTAACATTGCTCAACTTCCAGCACTTTTGTTTTGAGTAGAATTATTCTGTTGAGGATATCTGTACGCTGTCTTCTCTCCTCTACTTATTTTCACCTTCTCTCTTTTCCTGAGCTTCCCATTCAAACTAGCCTGTCTTTCTTGGTATGGATCAGTGCTTCCTATTATTTCCTTTTATCAAAATGAACCTTCTAGCTTTTCTAGATAAGATACATTAATGTGTACAGTGAAACAGTGAATAAAGACATCATTGTCATCATAAAAGGAGAGAGCGACCTGGATTAAAATCCTTGAGTTCAGTCCTGTGCTTTTCAGGACCTGTTCATCTCCACAAAACTCTCCTCCCCCTTTGTCTTAAACTAAAGTATAAGGATTATCAGAGATAATAGGTGTGAAACAGCTTCATTATATGCAATTCATTCTAAAAATATAAGCTATTATATTTTTTCAACTAAAGATCTCATAGGCTCTAAAATGATATGAGCCAAAGCTGTAAATAATAAAGGGTAATTTTAAGGTGTTATGTGAATTTGTGAGAAAAGATTGTTTTAAGATCACCCAGCTTTTGTTTCCTCTCAAAGTTAGTCTCTAGAATCAAATGTCTTATTCTGCCTACTTATATGTGTGTAGAGACCGTATTTTTTCATCACAGCACCGCTGTCCTGAGTACTGCAAATGGCAGCAATGGGAATCTCCTTTGTAATGCAGCTTCCTCATCATCAGAACTGAAATGGTATCATATATAGGTAATTTAATTCCCATAATTTTTATATAAGCAGGAGAGCTGCTCTGCATAACTTTTCCTGTTACTCTTCAGTTTGTGGCTAATATGACAAGATGAATTTGGAAGGAAAGGCCAAGAGACTAGTAGATGAACTTTATGAAATTTAATATAGCCATGTTGGGATAATTTTTCATTGGAACATTTTAAGTCTCAAAGATATCTCCTTCAAGACAGAAATCAGTTTCCCAACCAGGTTTGTGATCAATGTTTAAAATAAACTGTAAAAAACATTACCTAAAAAGCCTATTTATAAATCCTCTTTATTTTCTTGTAGGTAATGTGTTTGGGAGAAGGATGGATTTTGTTTTTATAAACTCATTACTTGTGTTGTCCATTTTGATACTGAAATTCAACTTTCAAATAAAATATTCTGTTAAACAGAATATTCAAATGTACCAGCATTAATATTGTGCAGAATATCTAGTCTTTTTTCTACTTGATTATATGTTGAAATACAAGAAAGTCTATAACTCAGAATACTGAAGCTAAAGAAACAAAGTCATTTGTTCAGGTGTATAAATGAAATTGCACCTAACAATGGGATAATCATATTAGTTTCATACTTGGCTCGACAAATTTGAATTATAAATACATGAATTCCATTTCTTTTATCTNAGAAAAGAGAAATGCAAAGGCATTTCCCAGAGTAATGCAGCAAGTCTAGAGCAGACTGAAGTTTGGAACTCCCAGTGCTTCGATTGTTGCTGCTGAAGTAGGCAATGATTCACACTCATGGTATAACAGGGTCAGAATTCCTATTGTGGAGAAAGGTTTTCTCCAAGGTCGAAAAAGAAAAGTCTTAATGGCCTTGGTGGTAGATTTTAAAGACTTTATGACACATTTATTATTTGTTTATCTGTAAAGGCATATCCTAATAGAGCTGTTTTTCTAAGTGGAAGAGGGATCAGCTTGACACAGATTTCTTACAAAGGACTTTCAGTGTTGATCTGTTAAGGATACAGAAATGTTCCCCAACGTTCGCAGCAAATTATTGTGAGTTTATTTCTTCACTGGGAAAACTTAGCGTAGGGAGTGGGATTGCTCTCGAGGCAAGGGATCACTGCCCGAGGCACACATCTCACTCCTTGTCCTCGGTTCTGCTGCTGCAGAGGCTTGCTGGGCAGGATGGTAAAAGCCATCCTCTTCAGTCAGTGGTCCCTTCCCAGCCTGTCTTATCTCATGTGTGCTCCTGCCACGTACACTCTAAACCTCACGTACCTCACCCTACTCCTTGCCCCACAAGCTCCCTGCGACGACTCTTCACACATTTAATTATGTTCATGGCAGCCACTTGGAACAACTTTGTCTTCCTATTAACCTGTATGTTAGAGTCCCTTTTTATCCTTAACATACTTACTTTGGCATACTTTCTCTTGAATCCCCAAATTATCTTTGTGTAAGTCATTCACTTCCCCTCCTGCTTCTCATAAGACTTATATCAATGGCTTATGAAGTCTTGAAACACAGAAACGTTATATTCAGTTTTTTGTTTGTTTTTATTTTCTGTAAGAACTAGCACAGTGTTTTCTATGTGGCAAATGTTCAGTAAGCAGTTCTCTTGTTCAGTCAGTTTTTAATGTTTCTTCAAATGTCGCTTACAGAGAAGGGGCAGAATTAGATTTGCAATGAGACATGAATTCTTTATAAGACATATAAGGGTAACCAGNACTAGCACAGTGTTTTCTATGTGGCAAATGTTCAGTAAGCAGTTCTCTTGTTCAGTCAGTTTTTAATGTTTCTTCAAATGTCGCTTACAGAGAAGGGGCAGAATTAGATTTGCAATGAGACATGAATTCTTTATAAGACATATAAGGGTAACCAGATCTAGAAAAACCAAAATGTATTTGGTGGCACTAGTCCCTTTGTACTAATGATTTTTGTTTATTTCACTATAAATGCTTATTTATTTCATTAATCCCCCCTCTGTTATATGCATGTTAGAATTTCAAGTTTTCCAAACAAGTTGCTAACAAATCTGATGTTATTTTTACTAGATTTGTATGTCATGTTCTCTAGCTGACTCTAAAATCATATCCATGTATCAGTAACGCCTGAGATTTTCCTGAAGAGTCCCTTTTAGAAAGGTTGGAAGGTACATTCTTGTTCCTAGAGGTATGCTGCTGCTGCTGCCGCTGCTAAGTCACTTCAGTCGTGTCCAACTCTGTGTGACCCCATAGACAGCAGCCCACCAGGCTCCGCCATCCCTGGGATTCTCCAGGCAAGAACATTGGAGTGGGTTGCCATTTCCTTCTCCAATGCATGAAAGTGAAAAGTGAAAGTGAAGTCGTTCAGTCATGTTCGACTCTTCAAGACCCCATGGACTGCAGCCTACTAGGCTCCTTCATCCATGGGATTTTCCAAGCTAGAGTACTGGAGTGGGGTGCCATTGCCTTCTCTGCCTAGAGGTATAGCTACTCTAAATAAAAAAGAGCAAAAATTTAAAATTTTATTATGAAGCTGAGCTTTCCTAGGGACAAAATATAAGTCACTAGGGTTGGAAGAAAATGGTCATTATAAGTTACTGGGTTTAGAAGAGCTGTCACTCCAAAAGGAATATCATAAAAATGGAGGTGATTTTAGCAGTTTGTCTAGTTTACTGTGTAACCAGGATATGACTGCACTGGATTATTGCCAAACCTTTGTGCTCTCAGAAAGTTCTATCCTTTGAAATGCACAAGTTGTTGCTATTGTTGTTTAGTTGCTCAGTTGTGTCTGACTCTTTTGTGACTCCCATGGGCTGTTGTCCACCAGGCTCCTCTGTCTATGGGATTCTCCAGGTAGGAAAACTGGAGTGGGTGCTATTCCCTTCTCCAGGGGAACTTCCTGATCCAGGAATCGAACCTGTGTCTCCTGCATTGGCAGGCGGATTCTTTACCACTGAGCCACCAGGGAAGCCTTGAAATTCTCATAAAGTCACTCAAATCTCCATCATATATTTGATGGAAAATTCAATACCACATTTCTAAGAACTGTTTGGAGAGTTGAAGTGGGATGGGATGAATTTACTTTAATGAAATCCATGGTGCATCATACCCTCTTATAATTCCCTTTATTCCACGTACTTACAGATATTAGACATCAGTGTAATCCATCCATGTTCAAAGTTACAAAAATTTATCAGAGAGTAAAGAGATCACAGAAATAAAGCTGGCTGTTATTGGTGTTTCATTCAAAAGACTCTACTGTAGTTAATATTAGAGAAGGAAATGGCAACCCACTCCAGTATTCTTGCCTGGAGAATCCCACAGACAGAAGCAGGCTACAGTCAATGGGGTCGCAAAGAGTCTGACCCTTTTGAAGTGACTGAGCACACGTGCATTATAGTCACTATAAGCAAAAAAAAAAAAGAGGGGGGAGGGTTTCTGATGGGATTGGGGAATTTAATTTAAAAGCCAGTCCTTAAGCGTAGGATCTCCAGGCTGTGTTATAAAGCTTCACTCTGGAGTGTTGCCATTGCCAGGGTTGTGCTGCCAAGAAATCTGTACCTACTGTTTTTCAGCGTAAATTCCAGATTGCTGGGAGGAACCTGCCTGGCCCTCTTGTGCCACAGACCAAGGGGGCATAGGTGGAGCGCAGTTGGCCAAGACACTTTTGCTGACATCGAAGACACAGTCTCATGGGGAAAATGGTAGTAATTTTAATATTCAGTACACGTGAGTAATCCTTGTCTCGGTGCATTGGGGCTGCTATCATAGAATGGACTAAGATATATTGATGAAATACTTGCCCTGGGAACTGGGGGCCGGGGAAGGAGGGCTGTTGGTCACACTGGTGTTTTCAGATCCATAAGACAGCGGGTGATGATGACGAAGGTGTCATCTTCAAATAGTAGGGGGTTTCGAGGAGGACAATGAGACTCACATTTGCTGAGCATCGTGTCTGTAGCAAATCTAAGAGCCAAGCCCTGTCATATCTGAGCAGAGCATGAGGTACCAGAGGTTCATACATGACTACAGACTATTAGGTTCAAAGCTGTAACCTGAGATTAAGACGATCCAATAGAATGTACAAGGTCTAACAGAATACATTAGCAGATAACAAATATATTTTCTTCATTAAAATATAATGCTGGAATAAGTCACTGGATAAGTTTAATAACAGATTGGGAATGACAGAAGAAAATCAGTGCACTTAGATATGAGTCAATTTATATTGCTCAGTTGAGGAAAAATGAGAAAATTTAAATATTTATAGTACATAATTGCAAAGTTACCTGAGAAATAGGCATATTCGTTGTTAGATGAAAGCTTTAACAGGAAAATCAAATAAAAATTTAACAACATGAGCAATAAATTTAGCTTTGTGAGTATTTATAGAATTATATTCCCAGTTTCTGCAGTTAAAAGGATTGGGTGGGTGGGAAAAGATTTGAACAGCTAGGCTTACACCCATCTGACTAACATCCAGGCTCTTGACTTCTAGGAGAGGAAACCCCTTACCAGCCTGCTAGCCAGGCAGGCTGCACTCTGACAAAACTGGCTTGAATTAGGTGTTTACTCTTATATGGTCATCAAGCAGCCTGAGTCTTAATCCCCATTGACACTAGAAATGTCATAGCACACCAAAATTCTTCATGTGATCGAAGCAGGAAAGAGCATTGAATGAAATGACCATGGACACCCAGAGTCTGGGACCAAGACCATGCCTTACCTGGACACAGGACAAGCAGGTGTGAGCATGGCTTCATCACTTTTCCATCCTGGTGCTCTCTCCTTGGTGATCAGTTCACACCTAAAGGATGCTTTCATGCTTTCTCCCTCAGTAAACTCTGCCCAGTGAACCCAGAGGGAGGTTTTTCTAAGATACATCAGAGACAAACTCTGAGACATGTTCTCCTGTGAAGTAACAGAAAAAAATAAAGAAGGGAAGAAAAAGAAACTTTCTTGGAGGCTTGCTTTCATTTATATATCTCCTCTTATTTTCCCCGAGGACTTCAATATACTGATGTTAGAAACAAAAACAGAGATTTATGAATTCTGCAGAATGAATACTTGAAGTCATAACACTAACCACTGTGAAGTGGTATCAGATTTCTTCCCCACAGAAGCTGTGCGAGCAGAGAGCGCCTGGCAGTGAGTCAGTTCCTGGTGTGGCTCGGCTGGCATGACCCTGATGAGAGCCCAGACTCTGGTCCCAGTGTGGGATTCACCAGCACTTTGAGTGTGGGCTCAGTCTCTCTGCTACTACTGGAATGTGAGTCGCATGCTGAATTAATTAGCAAAAATAAAAACCAAAACAGAGCTTTAAGCCTGTTTTGGCTCTTTCGAGTTCTCTCAATTCATTTTATTTTCATTGGCATATTTTAGTTTCATATCTTGATCCAAGGCTCATTTGCATAGGATTTATTTGCATACTCAGATCATTTTGAGGAATAGAAGACTTACAAAACACTATGAATCAGTTATTCCAAGCAATCCTTGATTAAGGTGTGTCCTTAGAATCAGACAGAATTCCCCATTTTTGATTCTTAAATTCCATCTGGCTAGCTTCCCCTTGCTCACAGCTCCTCTTTTGCCTCTCCACAGATGTGAGGAACACCTTCTATTTCTTGCTTTAAGTTAGTGCTATTTATAGTTCAGAAATTTCAGATCTCTTTGCAAGCCCTTCGAGACCCAGTGGCGAGAATGAATTACCCTCAGCTGTCTGTCTCTCTCCTGACAGGTTGGCCTGGAAAGCTGCTCGCCCGGAGCTGAATGCATTGTTATTTCACTATCTGAGCCAGCAAGAGCCAGTTTTACAAATTTCTAACAGAAGGCATAAAAGGAATTCCAACAGAAACTGATTTTTCCCTTTTAAAAAAAATTCTTGACTTGGACCAAATTAGTAGGGACTAACATATTTGAAGTGCTTAGTGTACATACTGTTGTATGCCTTTGAAANTATTTCACTATCTGAGCCAGCAAGAGCCAGTTTTACAAATTTCTAACAGAAGGCATAAAAGGAATTCCAACAGAAACTGATTTTTCCCTTTTAAAAAAAATTCTTGACTTGGACCAAATTAGTAGGGACTAACATATTTGAAGTGCTTAGTGTACATACTGTTGTATGCCTTTGAAATTTAATCTTATAGTCACTGCTCCTGGGAGAAATATATTAAGGTTTATTGGCAAACACATATCCCCTGTTTTCTTTCTACCCTGAAGTAAAAAGATGAGTTAGGGTGTCACACATACATGAGCACCGAGTGTTTGGTATAGCTCTCATCTTGCAAGCCCAAGTAGTGATTGGTATCCCACAGAGACTAATTACAATACCTGGGCTGAAATCGTACAATTTTACATTAGTAGAATGATTAAACTGAGGATTTAAAGCAGGCAAAACATGTATAACTGCGAAAGTAATGGAATAGCAGAAAGATATCTGAAGTGAATATTAGGAAATGTTATCTGTAGTCAGTTCAGTTGCTCAGTCGTACCCGATTCTTTGCGACCCCATGGACTGCAGCACGCCAGGCTTCCCCGTCCATCACCAACTCCCAGAGCTTGCTTAAACTCACGTCTGTTGAATCAGTGATGCCCAATAAATATGGAAACACATTTTATTTTATTCATCCTAGAAGTGCATCTGCTACGTTCTGATTATAATAATTACGCAGCACATGATATAG
Organism: Neotragus moschatus; assembly: GCA_006410615.1. NCBI lineage: Eukaryota > Metazoa > Chordata > Mammalia > Artiodactyla > Bovidae > Neotragus > Neotragus moschatus. The sequence continues at coordinate 398,201 of SJYA01001891.1, forward strand.
TGTTATATATCAATGCAGCATTTCTCCACTATTTTTCCTTGTTACTTGAGTAAACCAAAGGCAAGCAAATGAATAATTGAGACACTCAGAGCTGTCCAGGTACCCCAGGGAATGTCGGGATAAACAGACTTCTCTACCATTAGCACTCAATATCCTCCATTTACACTGAATGATCATGTTTAAGGAAAGAGAATTTCCAACCCTGTTATTAACTTGTGAATCAGTAAAAATTGCAATCTTGTCTCTATTTGAATTTTTTAAATTAACTTTTATTATAATACTTTCCCCAAATAATAGCGGTCATAATGGAATTATTTCAATAGTAATGAATATTTATTCAGCTCGTTGGAATGTGCCAAATGTCTGTTAAGCATTTTTTTTTAATTACTTAATTCTCATAACCACCACTCCATTGGCAGCTCCATTGTACAGGCTAAAAGATATATGGAGGCTTGAGTGAGTAATGGATGCATCTGGGCTTCAAATGGAGGCATCCTTCACCCAATGCCTGAAGTCTTAGATAGTGCTTTGGTTAGTCCTAAGTTTTGTAATAATAAATAGCAATTTAATGAAAAGATTTCTAAGTTCTCCTTTAGAATGCTTAATGTAACAAGTTTCTTGGTAATCACTTTTGAGATACTAGAACTTGGATCTCATCCTAGCGTCAGGTGAGTCAAATGTACCTTCTACTAAAGGAAGTAATGGCAACCCATTCCAGTACCTTTGCCTGGAAAATCCCATGGACAGAGGAGCCTGGTAGGCTACAGTCCATTGGGTCGCAAAGAGTCGGATGTGACTGAGCGACTTCCCTTTCTTTCCTCTTAAAGGAAGTCGTGCTGATGTCATCATTTAGCTTCTCTCTAATACATTCATTTCTCTCATTCTCCATCCAACAGCCCCCTTCAACCTATGAACATTTCTTACTGTATTACCAAAAAAAAAAGCCTGCTAAGTGGTATCCAGGGGCCACTGGGTAGCACATTTTCACAACTTACTCTCTACAGTCAGAGACAGCTTTTCAGAACACAAGTTGATTGTTAAGTACCCACTCAAGACAGTCCAGTGGTGTCCCACGGATCTTACACCATAACACTTAATAGCCCAACACTTAAAATAGGTTTAGGGATGGGTGTGGTCAGCCCATGGAGGACCATCCTTCTACACTTCACCCCCACAAGCTCTTTTCCTTCCAGCCCTGCTGCCTTTCTTCTCAGCCCCCGGCGCCCACCCTGCCTTGACTGCTTTCCAGCGTGTGCTGCTCTCCTCCACCTCCACCTCCACTTAAGAGTGTCCTCTTCCACTGCTAACCCCTGCTCACTCCAAGACACAGGCTGCATTGCTGTTTTCCACACAAAGCCTCCCTGACCTCCCTGAATGCTGCAGTTTCCCTGTGACCATCTGGCATAATTCCATCTCTCGCAGCATTTCCCTAGACACATCAACTCTGCCCCTGCACCCTGTGCTTCACAAGGGCACGTCCACAAGGCACAACCGAGAAAACACCAGCATCAAGAAGATGTAAATGCTTCAAGCTGACACAAAAAGCACAAAAGTAAGACAGAAATGTGGGCCAAAGATACGCAGTGACATTGCACAAAAAATAAAACCAGCTCGGCGATAAAAATATAAAGAATTTTCATCATCAGTAGTGGCTAGGAACATAAAAACCAATACCACAATGCCATCTTATTCATTTGGCATCTAATTTAATCTGAAAGTAATGAGAATATGGATAAGCAGGATATTCTATATATTGTTATTGGGAGTAAATTTGTACTACAGTATGGAACAAAATGTGCCATTTCTATTTAAGTACAATATTTGTATTCCTTATGAAACAGCAGTTCCACTCCTGGTAATATATTTAATAAAAACCACCTCACATGTTAAGAGAAGAAACTTGTAAGACTGTTCATTGTTGCGAATACCAAAATGTCTGTGAAAATCCTTTGATAGGATAGTGGATTAAAAAAGGAATCAATTAATAAAACAATTCTGATCAGTCCATACTGTACTGGTCAAATTATTGAGAATATTACTGAGAATATTATGTACCCATTAAAAATGGTTCTACCTGGATTTGTGCACACGTTTACAGATGATAGATACATGTGTGTGTCTTCACACATAGATGTAGGTATACACATAAACATAGGTATACATTTTTTATTATAATGGATATTGATTAGATGGAAAAAAGGAGGTTAGATTAAAATATATGTAGATATANAGAATATTACTGAGAATATTATGTACCCATTAAAAATGGTTCTACCTGGATTTGTGCACACGTTTACAGATGATAGATACATGTGTGTGTCTTCACACATAGATGTAGGTATACACATAAACATAGGTATACATTTTTTATTATAATGGATATTGATTAGATGGAAAAAAGGAGGTTAGATTAAAATATATGTAGATATAGATATAATTACATATTATGTACATGGTATATATATGAAATATATGTAAAGCTATAGAACATAATATAGTAGTTCTTTGTATTTTAGCAAAACCTAATCTTTAATTAATGCATAGTAATAAATGAATTTAGATCCATTTTAGTGTGTCTGAATTTCCTAACTCTTTTGTTACATCTCACTTGCCTAAAACATCTTTTAAATCAGTTTGATCTNATATTGATTAGATGGAAAAAAGGAGGTTAGATTAAAATATATGTAGATATAGATATAATTACATATTATGTACATGGTATATATATGAAATATATGTAAAGCTATAGAACATAATATAGCAGTTCTTTGTATTTTAGCAAAACCTAATCTTTAATTAATGCATAGTAACAAATGAATTTAGATTCATTTTAGTGTGTCTGAATTTCCTAACTCTTTTGTTACATCTCACTTGCCTAAAACATCTTTTAAACCAGTTTGATCCCTTCAGAACTTAGCTAACCCATAAATCTGTTAAATCTGTACTTGCTATCTCATCTGCTTCATTTCTTTTAAAATCTAGGGCATTAGCTTTCCTTGATATGAAGCAGTTGTATCTTCCAGCTTATAAAATATTAAATTGTGGCTATATTTAAAGTAAAAATGACTAAGCAAACATTTTTGGATATCTGAATTTTAGTCCTAGGTGTAGCGCCATAAATCTGTGAGACATTTCAAGCAAGACCACTGCTTAAGAACTATGTTGGATTTAGTGATAATACACAGACATGTTAAAATGTCATGTTTTTCTACATATCATTTCTACTGCTTTTCCCTGGTTCCCTTTCCACCTTTAAACTATTATTTTGGTTAAATGTTATTTGCCTATTAATTCTAAAGAGATTTAAAAATCTATATTCTTACACACAATGAATAAATCATGAAGATCATCTACAGAAACAAGAAAAATAGGTGCGTATTTTCTTAATATAGACCATAGTTTAGAAATGTAAATATTAGGGGAAATTTGGCAAGGATAATTCACTATTCGAAGATTGGCTTAAATATTCTAAACCAATGTCTTGAACCATTTTACTCAATAATTTCCTCAGTGTAAAACCTGTCCCCAAATTTTTGGATAGGGAGCTTATTATAAGAACTCAAAAGGTTTAGGGCAATAAATATTATTCACAGAGCAAATGTTTTGAAGTGTTAAATATTACAGAGTCAGAAGCATATGGACTGAGTTTTTACACATCAAAGACTTTTTCTTGAGTAAAACCTAAAGCTACACCTCAGAATTTGTGTTTTGTCAACCTGCTGTGGTAAATGGAGCCAGAGAGTGCTATGGATATTAATTAATTGGCTCTGTGCTTTGCAGAAGCTAGCATAAAAAGGAGATGTGATTAATTAAATATTTTCCAGTGTCAGTATGGAAAAAGGAAACTATTTTTGAAAGTCAAGTTTTATAAAATAGGAGCCTTGCCACTGTGGTTTCGAGGCAAAGCTCCTAAATAAGGTTGGGGCCTGTTGAAGCGTTGTCCTTCTGAATATTTACACTTGAATGAGCACTATACAGTAAAAATATAGAGTTCGCTTACTGAAGTGAGTTATTTTACCAATAACATAGTCAGTTTAACTTACAGAGTATTTTTCTTGTTTCTTTGCTTTAGTGAACAAACAGAATATGTTCATTCAAAAATGCATAAGGCTAAAAGAAGTAAAATGAAACGATCTTAAATCTTATCACATAGAGAGATACATGAATGCATCATTGAAGGTGGTTGCTTGTACATATAAATAACAGTATATTAAACAGTGGGTTTGTAACATACTCTTTTTTACGGCACTGCCATGTATTCATGGCTGCCCAGGTGGTACTAGTGGTAAAGAACCTGTCTGCTAATTTAGGAGATGCAAGAGATGAGAGTTCAACCCCAGGGTCAGGAAGATCCCCTGGAGCAGGAAACGGCAACCTACTCCAGTACTCTTGCCTGGAAGATTTCATGGACTGAGGAGCCTGAGGGGCTACAGTGTATGGGGTTGCAGAGTTGGACACAACTGAGCACGCACACAGACATGTATTCATATTCTATTTCCCTAACCAAATTATTCTCCCAGACTCCAAAACTGCTTGTCAATATCCTCTACACTTTTTTTTCCAACTATCTCCCAACAAAAACAAACTCAACACATGATCTCATCTTCAATTTAACAGAAAAAGAAAACATGAAACGCCTCTGCCAGCAAACTTCACTGGCTCCTTTGAAATCTGTAAAATGCTTGCATTGGTGCCCAGGCCTCCCTCTTTCTTTCTGCTATGAAAGAAGTGGGGGGCCACTTTGATGTTTAAATCAGATCCCTCTCCCTGTCTCTTCTTTCTCTCTCTCAATCCCTTTTTTGCACTACCCTCTCAGCTTTCCAGTTACACTGTTAAAAAGCAAGCTCAGGAAGTAGTACTGCTTTTTTAAAAAGCTGAATTCTCCTTAACCCACACTATCTTCAGATAGTATTCTCTGCCTTCTCTCATCTCCAAAGTCTAATTCCTTGAAGCCTCATTTATTTTATTTCCATTTCCTCTTTCCAGTCACCTTGAATCCACCCCGATCTGGCCTGTTGAGAATGTTTTTCTGAAAAGGGTGGAGGGAGGTGAGGTGTTTCTCAACCAGCCCTTTTAGTAGAATTCAGAACAGTATCTTGTTTTATAGATTCTTTTAAACAGTTCCCGGGCTTAGCGTCTGTAATTGCACACTGTCCTGATTTGCATCCTCCCTCAGGTCCCTATTTATATCCCTTTCTGGCTCCTGCATCCCGACTCAGAGGTGAAGTTCTTTTAAGAGTGTTGCAAGCCCTCCTCTTCTATCTCCCTGCGTGCTCCCCCTGAACGGTTCTGGTTTCAGTTACCCTCAGCATGCTACTGCTCCCTGTCCTGACTTCTCTTCTGGGGCCATCTCATAGATCAAAATGTTCACTTGATGTCTTCACTCAGAGGTCTTAGCCTCTCCACGTAGAGGCTCCTCAAAAGCAACATGATCAAAATAGAATTTATGAAAATCCCCACCAAACTGCTTGTCTCTCATTGTTCCATGTTTACTAAAATGTCCCCAGGCCTCAGCTTGCTCCCTTTAGCCTTCAACACTTATGTCCACTCAACCAGTAAGGTCCATTGACTCCCTTGAGTTATTTTTATGTTTTTTAAAACAGCAACAAATGATAAAGTCTCTCTTTTTCTTGTCACATAGGTTAGAGAGCAAATTGAAAAATAGGCATAAGTCTATAAAGAAGTGTTATCAATTGTCTACTTGTCTGGCTTGCCAACAAAAAGTATTTCAAGTTTCTTTTTAAAATTTCTATTTTCCAATAAGGGAAAATATATGATATGTGTGAAATATAGCAATTATCAGATGTTGTTTCAGCTTCTAGCAGATTCCTCTTCTGTTTAGTCCCTTAACCATTCTCTTAAAAAAATCTAATTTTTTTAATAGAATGCACTAATTTTATCTTATGGCCAATGTAAATCTTGCTTGTCTAAGTAGACATAAAGAATTCTATAGCAATCATTCTTGTAAAATATTTTTGCTGATAATATCATGTTTTATAGTTTGAAGTGTTTTTGAGCAATATAATTATGGAAGGTATTTTATAACTAGTCATGTGCTGTGATAGCTGGATCATATTAAAATGAGTTTAAACGAAATTAATAGGAATATGATTACATAAAGTTTGAAAAGTGTTATCTACCATAACACACTCATTTTCAAGTATTAATAGTTTTCTTAAAGCTGTATTTTCACACAGAATAGATCTTAGATTCCAAAACACATTTGAGAAGTCAGTAAAAATACTTTCAGTAAATTATGACCCAGTAATATTTGTGAAAGCATGAAAAAAGGTCACAAGTCTGCATACCAAGCTGCACAGACTTGATGAGGGCAGGGGTTGCATCCGTCTTCTTTATGACTCTATTGGATGCCTGGTACAGGGCTCTGGCCATAGTAGTCCTCAGGAAATACTTGCTATATGACTAGACACATGTGAAAGAGTATGATGTCCACATGTCTATATGGACTAAACATTGAAGCTCTAACGGCATGTTTCACTTCCCTCCAGACATGTCACACATCTTTATAATCTACTGGGAGGATTGTTGTCATTGTTCAGTCACTAAATTGTGTCTGACTCTGCGACCCCATGGACTGCAGCATAGCAAGCTCCTCTGTCCCTCATTGTCTCCGGGAATTTGCTCAAACTCATGTCCATTGAGTTGATCATGCCATCCAGCCATCTCAACCTTTGTCATCCTCTTCTCTCCTGCCTTCTCTGTTTCCCAACGTCAGGGTCTTTTCCAGTGAGTTGGTTCTTGGCATCAGGTGGCCAGAGTACTGGAGTGTCAGTTTCAGCATCAGTCCTTCCAATGAATATTCACAGTCGACTTTCTTTAGGACTGACTGGTTTGATCTCCTTGCAGTCCAAGGGATGCTCAAGAGTCTTCTCCAGCATCACAATTTGAAAGCATCAGTGTTTCAGTGCTCAACCTTCTTTATGGCCCAACTCTTACATCTGTACATGACTACTGGATAAACCATAGCTTTGATTATATGGACCTTTATTGATGAAGTGATGTCTCTGCTTTTGAATTCACTGTCTAGTTTGTCATACCTAGGGTATCATACTTAGGTTTCTCATACCTAAGGTATTGTTCTCAAACTTCAGCATCATCAGAATCAGCTAAAGATGCTATTAATATTAAAACATTGGGTAGTGAGTCATGCAGCACACAATTTCTGCATCTGGGACACGACCCGAGAATTTGAAATTTTAACAAATGTCCAGGTGATACTGATGCTGCTGGTCCAGGAATCCCACCTTGACAACCACTGATCCATGGCATTATCATTTACATAGGATTCAGTATTATATTTAGCATATGGAGAAGGATACAGAAGGAGCAGCAGCAACAGAATAAACTCACTGGCATCTTTTTTGCATTTTATGTGTGTTACACCCCACACTCAAATAAGTGAAAAATAAGTTGTGCAAAATAAAAGAGAAAAAGGTCAAAAGTTAAGGTTTTTGGATTTTGAAAAGAAGCACCATGGTCTCTTTATTACACATGTTAAGTACCGAGACTATATTTTTTAAACATTTTGCAAAAGTGCATGAAATAGTATCAATAGATATTTGATTTTTTCCAGTCTATACAGACTATCAATTACCTTTCTAAAGCACGACTAGGACTTTTGGTCTAGACAGGATGACATAGACTTATTTCACCCTGCTTCTCCCCACTAAGGGCAACTGCAATTCCTGGAAATTATGCAAGAGGCAAATAACAGGGAACTCTGAAAGGGGNATTTTTTAAACATTTTGCAAAAGTGCATGAAATAGTATCAATAGATATTTGATTTCTTCCAGTCTATACAGACTATCAATTACCTTTCTAAAGCACGACTAGGACTTTTGGTCTAGACAGGATGACATAGACTTATTTCACCCTGCTTCTCCCCACTAAGGGCAACTGCAATTCCTGGAAATTATGCAAGAGGCAAATAACAGGGAACTCTGAAAGGGGGGAAGAGGAGAGAGGAAGGTAAATTAATGTAGGCCCCCAGGGCTGAAGGAATAACACGGCAGCAGCAGATTAATGAATTCTACCAAAATAACGCAGTATAAGTTCTGAAAATTAAACTGTCATTGGAACCACAACCTGCAAAGTAGGTAAGTACCAGGGCAGTAAACTTAAACAGGGTAATCTCCTGCTAAAACAAAAGATTTAAATAGGACATGGAATTCCCTAACATAACAGACAAAATGTCCAGAGAACAAGGAAAAATAACCTGTCACGCCAAGGACCAAGAAAACCACAACTTGAGAAAGACAAGCAACTGATCGTAGCACCAAGATAAATCAGAATTTTTATCTGACTGATTTTAAAGCCATCATCATAAAATGCTTACACGATTATGTGCTTAGTGGCTCAGTCATGTCCAACTTCCTGTGACCCCGTGGACTCTAGCCCACCAGGCTCCTCTGTTCATGGGATTCTCTAGGCAAGAATACTGGGGTATATTGCATTTTCATTCAGGGGATCTTCCCAGCCCAAGGATCAAACCCAAGTCCCCTGCATTGCAAGCAGATTCTTCACCCACTGAGCCATTGGGCCTTAGATAATCAGTTATTAATTTTCTTGAAACAGATGGAAAATAGAATTTCAGCAAAGAAATAGAAACTATGAAAAATTAACTAGAAGTTATGATAATAACCAAAGCAAGAACAGAGCCATAAACAAAACAGACAAATAACAATGACAAAAACAACCTATCTGGATAGGCTCGATTACAGTAGAGTGGAGATGACAGGGGTTAGGATCAATGAACTTACGCAATGATCGGGAGAATTCACCCAAGTTGAACAACAAAGAGGAAATAGATTGAAAAAGAGACTCAGAGGCCTACAGGAAACTAGCAAAAGATCTAATAAATGCATCATTACAGAAAGATAGTCTGAAGGATTATTCAGTGAAATAAAGGCTGAAATGTATATAAAACTGTACTATTTAAAAAAAATAGTAAAAAAAAAATTCAGGATTGAAGAGGGCTAGGCAAAGAGTTCTTACAACTGACACCAAAAGCATGATCCTCAAAGGAAAAAAAATATTAAATTGGATTTCAAAATTAAAAACTATTGTTCCATGAAAATGTGAAGAGGATCAAAAAACAAGCTACAGCCTGGGAGAAGGTGTTTGCAAGCCACACCTGAAAAAAGACTACTGACTAGAGCATATGAAGAATTCTGAAAATTCAACAGTAAAGAAGGAATCCAGTTCAAAAATGGGTAGGAGACACAAGAGTCGCTTCACTGATAAAGACGCATAGATGGCAAATAAACACATGAAAATATTGTTGCTGTAACTACCCATTAGGGATATGCCAGTCAAGAACACCTCCAAGAACAGCTAAAACAAACAAAAATAGTGAGAATACCAAAGCTTGGTGAGGAAGTACAGAAACTGAACTGCTCCCACATCGCTGGTGGCAATATGAAATGCCACAACCACTCTGAAATTGTTTGGCAGTATCGTATAAACCTAAACATCCAATTAACATAAAACCCAGTAAACATACTCAGGCATTCATCCCAGAGAAATGAAAACTTACTTTCACAGATAAAACCGTGTACAAAACTGAAGAGCAATTTTCTTTGTAACAGCCAAGTAACTGGAAATGACTCAGATGTATTTAATCAAATGGATGGTTAAATAGTCTAGGACACACATTCCATGGAATGTTTACTCAGCACTGCACAGTAATGAGGTATTGATATGTGGAACAACTTGATGAATCCCCAGGGGTTACACGAGTCAGTGGAGCGAGTCAATCCCACAATGTTATATACTATATTATTCCATTTGCATGATATTTTTGAAATGAAATTTTGGAAATGAACAGATTAGTGGTTGCCAACAGTTGAGGACTGGAGTTGGTTGGTGAGTATAGTTACCAAAGGCGATTTGATGGATCCTTGTGTTCATTTCCTGACTATGGTGGACACACAAAGCTATACATGGGGTAGAGTTGCCACAAACATGCACATGTATACACAAGTACAGATAAAGCATAGATAATCTGAGTAAGATGGACAGGTTGTATTAATGTCAAGATTCTGTCTGTAATATTGGATGAAATGTAGTTTCACAAAATATTAGCAATGAGGAAAGTTCTTACAACTGGTTTATCCAAGTAAAATATCTCAATGTGAAGCACAACAAACCAATCAGCTGATTTGTTGCTTTTCAAGAGGTCCTTCCGGATGGAGGTCCATTGTTCTGAACGCAAGGAATTTGCAGTGCCTGGAGACAGGTGTATACCCATCATAAACCTGCAGACACAGAATTGAACCTGAAGTCTTAGGACTTGGCTCATGAGTGGCTCAGCCACCCCTCCCACCTCCCTAGGCCTGTTCCACACATTGTTCTAATTAAAAAGCCGTTTCCTCTGCCCAGCTGTTTTCAATCTGGACAAACCACAGTGACGTCCAGCAAGACAACATGGTCCTTCTCATCTTCAGGGAGACCTCGCCCCGAAGCCATATGAGTTAAGTCTTTGGGGCAGTTTTTATGAATGCACTGAAAAGGGTAAAATGCCTCCAGCAAACAGATAACATATTGTCCTAGAAAAAGGTTTTATTCTGTAGACTAAATAGTAAGCCACTCGTTATACATGTTCTTTCCCATAAATCAAAGCTTACGAGTGAAAAGTACTAAGTGAACAAAAACACGCTGACCTGAACTCCGAATGGGATGAATCAGTTTTATAAAATATGTAAATTGCAAGTTTTATTCTTGCCTTAATTCATTTTGGCAGCTTCTCTGTTATAAAAATGTTTCTGGGTTGGTTCTGATGATAAAAGTAGGATAGTATGTGTTCATTTGAAAAGTTGAGAGAAGCAAAGAGTGTGGGAAGGAAACCATCCCATCACAGTCCTGCCTCGTGGAATGAACTTCAGTGACTGTTTTGTCTTAATCCCTCTATTCCTCTTTGTGTGTGTGTGTAACTGGGTTACAACTGCATGCAGCTCCTAAGGACCCTCTCGATGCATTTTTACAGGCATGTTCATCCAGGATCCATAACACTGATCCTGATCCAAGACACTCCTCAGCTTCCAACCAGCCTCCTACCCTACTTGCTAGCAATAACCCCCACTCAAGGTAAACTCTATTCCTATCTCTAGACAAAAGAATGATTTTACCTCTTTTGGTATTTCAGAGCAGTGGAGTGTGTGATTTTGTGGCTGACTGCAATGTTTCAACATGAGGTTACTCAGGCTTGCCCTTTTGCAAATATTGGTTTGTGCTTTCCCACACTGTGGGCTATTCTGATGTGTTAATAGTCAAAGGTTCATTCACCCCTCTTGGGGGACAAGTCTGGAGGCTGATCTCACCAAGAAGCTGTTGTGAATGAGGCTGCTTTTGGTAGACATGAGCTCTCCCATCTATTATCTACCTATCTGGAAGTAAAATGACTAAGCTGGGAGGGTGTATATGTTCACTTAGGTGATGCCACTAATTTTTGAGAGCTTCCATGCTTCCCATTCTTGCTGACACTATGTGTCCTTTTAATTTTAGTCAGCGGTGATAAATAATTGTAATTCAAAAGAAGAGCATAGTGAGTCTAGAATTTTGTATCTTATGCATGACATCATGGTCTTTCACACAGACTATGTCTTGTCCTCATGGAATCCTTTCATTGTTTTAATCTCAGAGAGCAGGGTTAGCTTTAAGAAAAAAAGCAAAACCATCTTATAGAAAGGGCTTTCAAAGATGTCTAAAAGAATCACATATTATGGGATTTTAAAGTTACTTTTAGTGTCACGGACAGTGTGAGTGTGGGTGGGATGTACAGGGCTTCCCAGGTGGCACTAGGGGTAAAGAATCCCCCTGCCAGTAGACATTGGATCCCTGCATCATTAAGAGGACCCCTGGAGGAAGGCATGACAACCCACTCCAGTATTCTTGCCTGGAGAAGAGAAGTCTCATGGGCTACAGTCCATACGGTTGCACAGAGTTGGACACGATTGAAGCAACTTAGCATGGACGTGTATTCTGTACGGAATATGTTTTATCAAAAAAAATTACCATGATTTGTTGGGCCTTAACTTACAAAACATTTTTCAAAAAAGTGATATTTTAAAAGTATTTCAAATTAGAATATGATGATTCATATGATAAGATATATAAGGTTGTACAAAGGTAATAGAAACTTTCTGTAGAAACATTCTTAATCATTTTAAATTGGTTTTTGCTTTGATTTTACTCAAAATTTTACGTGAACATCTATGATTGATGATAGAATTAGTATTCTACTACAAAATTAATAAAAAAGATTTTAAAAATCTTCATGTAAAACCTGCCAGAAGCTAAAATTTAATTACCGATATGCTATATTAAGAACTCTACTTATATCATTTTCATTATGTATGCAGCATTATATTATTGCTGTTTTATTTCTCTTCTTCCTTTGTTGATTTTTTTCTAGCTTAGAGATTTCTCTTTGTTCCCTTTTTGTGGCTGTGTTTTTGTACACATACACATTTTCTCCGCTGCTAAATAGCTCTTTTATGTATTAAACTGACTGGACTTTCCTGGTGACTCTGGTAAAGAACCCACCAGCCAATGCAAGAGACACAGGAGATGGGGGTTCAATCCCTGGGTCAGGAAGATCCCCTGGAGAAGGAAATGGCAACCTACTCCAGTGTTCTTGCCTGGGAAATCCCATGGATAGAGGAGCCTGGTGAACTACGGGGTTCCTGGGGTTGCAAAAAGTAGGACACAACTTAGTGACTAAAAAACAACATTTAAAGAGAGTACAAGAAGGCATATAAAACTGGTCTCTTAATCTGAAAGGATGTTCATCTTGAAACCTTCTTCTTGGGGAAAAGTATAGATATAAACATACACTTTTATTAACTTGCAAATTTGAAGCTCTCTGATTCAATTATGTACTCTAAGCAGGGGATAACTGAGCAATAAATACTAAGGTTTACTAGTTCCTGCTAGGTGATTACCTTTTAAGCCTGTGGTTGTCTGGGACCCATCTAGTTCAGAGTGTGTATTTCATTTCCTACTCTCTCTGCAGTTACTGCAGAGTGAATTGGATCTCCTGCTCTGTTGCCAACACTGGGAGTTGCGAAATTAGTCACAGTCACTTGTTTTCCTTTGATATTCACTTGATTTAGAGGCAAGACCAAACCTACATTTTCCCTCATCTGGGGATACTGCAACAAGCCCCACTGTGTTTTATTCTAGAAGATTCTTGGTGCCCTCTTATAGCTGGTAAGATTGCTCATCGTCTATGTGCCTTATGAACACACTTTTGAATTATTTCAACTCAGTCACTTCTCTTTTGGATGCCCCCTCCCAGCCCTGACTCTCATCATTCCCTCCCCAGTAAAGACAGACTGTAGCTTTTCAAGTTGAGAATGCACTCAGTCACTTTTCATCCTGGAGATTTTATAAATGATTATTTAAGGAATTCAGTTGTTTGGTACCTCTGGATCAACCAAATAGAATATTTTAGTCCAAATGAAAAGAAACCCTTGACTCAGTCATCCCAATATTTTGTCTACAAGATATCCACCCCCCCAAAAAACTTAAAATAATGTCAAGGTACAGAAAACATATTTTATGTGTTCCCACATATACAGCTTCCAAGGAAACTGAGACAAGAAAAACAGCAGAATTAGGTCAGTTTCTCTAAGGCACATAATGTGTGCTATGGTGTAAAAAGCTTTGTGGGCTCTCGGACACTTGGCTGAGATTGTATTTTCATAGCTGTTAAGATGAATATTCATAATATGTCAAACTCAAAAGACCCACTACCGAGTGAGTCATCTTCTCCTCCAACCCGTTTTTCCCTTGGATTATTCCCATTCCTATCAGGGCATCTCCTGGAGGGCAGACCTTTGGCCAGCAGCCGGAGTGCAGTCATCCTGACAGGGCATGAGGCTCATAGGGATGGACTCACCTTTAGTCTAACGGTATGTTGAGGGCATTATTTCACAAAGAACATTTCTTTCTAGAGATTACTCTAAAAGGCCCTTGTGTTGGGGGTAAACTGCACACTAATTGGGATCAGGAGATGTCTCTCCTTCCTTCCATTCTGATCCATGACAGTTTGTATGCTCTTGTTTCTGAAGGGGGAACTGAAAAAATCGATAGAGCTGTAGTCCTGTCATCCTGTGATAGTAAACAAGTTTCTAGGACAGACTTTCACTTAGGAAACCAGGAAATTCCAGGTGGACTACAGGTGGTTTGGACTATATAAGGGTTGATTTCCAGTGGTTGTGAATGAGACTGTAAGCCCATGTGTCATGAAGATTTCACATTAGAGTGCACAGTATTATAGCAAAAGATATGGCCAAGTTTAGGACAAAAAGAAAAAAAAATGGAGGTTGGAGTTAAGAATATTTTGACTGAAAAAAAAAAAAATAGAGGTTGGCAGATGGCTAAGCACCATGCTGTAGAGTTCAGGAGTATTATAGGTTTTCTGAATCTTCTAACTGGTAACAACTGAAGTGTATGTTATTTTACACATATCTTTATATTCTCCACTCCTTTTACCAGAAAGAAAATAAATACCTAAGGATTATGATGATAGTAGTTTGAGGAATGGAATCAATTTTTGTAAGCAAGCTAATTTTTTTTTTTAAGCATTCATCACACAGTTTAAGAATGGACAAAACTCCTCCTGTAGAGGGGCCATGGGGCCCCATTGTATGGAAACACAGTCTGAGAAGAAAGCACAGATGGGAGCACTGTCACACATGGCCAGAAAGATGGAAAGTCTGTATCACACAGAGCCCTTCTTCCTCTCTTCCCCAAGAAGGAGCATCCAAAGAAATGAGATGACTCATTTCAAATGGTTCTGGCATCTGCCCTTCCCTTTCAGTCACCACAGTGATTCTCTTACAACTGCCTTTTCCAAGGGTTAATTTAATGTATCCACTGTAACTGATTCCTCCCCTTGGACCTATCACATATGTCATGGTCAGATTCATGTTCTGAAAATACCAATACATTGGTGGCTAAATACTCTTCTGTTTAAAAAAGTTTAATCCATATTAGCAAATACATGTCATTATATTTATGTTTTGCACATATTTGATATTCTGAAATGATATGTCAGTGATCTGATCACCAAGAGAGATACAGAAAGTGATTTTTATCCTGTGAACCAAGTTTTTCACCCTNCTCTTCTGTTTAAAAAAGTTTAATCCATATTAGCAAATACATGTCATTATATTTATGTTTTGCACATATTTGATATTCTGAAATGATATGTCAGTGATCTGATCACCAAGAGAGATACAGAAAGTGATTTTTATCCTGTGAACCAAGTTTTTCACCCTGTATGATTCCAACTCTATGACATTCTGAAATAGTCAAAACTAGGGAGACAGCAAAAAGATCCGTGGTTGCCAGGTGGGAGGAGCAGATGGAGAGATGAGTACTTGGAACACAGAGGAATTTTAGGGCATAAGATTATTTGAAGGGCTTCCCAGGTGTCTCAGTGGTAAAGAATTCATTTGCCAATGCAGGAGACATAAGAGATGCAGGTTCAATCCCTGGGTCAGGAAGTTCCCCTGGAGAAGGCAATGGCAACCCACTCCAGTGTTCTTGCCTGGGAAATCCCATGGACAGAGGAGCCTGGTGGGCTACAGTCCCTGGGGGTTGCATAGAGTCAGAGATAACTCAGCCACTGGGTGCAACAACACAACACAAAAATTATCCTTACGCTACAATAAAAGAGGATGGATACGTGTTGCTATACGTTTGTGAAAACCCTCAGAATGCACAATACTGAGAGTGAATCCCGAGGTTAACTGTGGGTTTTGAGTAGTTCAGTGTCAGTGCATTGACTGTAACAAGTGTACCACCTGGTGGGGATTGTTGACAGTGGGGAGGCTGGGGGGCTGGCAGGGATTTACCTTTTTCTGTACCTTAACTTCGTTTTGCTGGGAACCTAAAACTTCCCTAAAGATGAAGTCTGTTTAACAAATAGCACAAGTTAAATCAAAATAACCTTGTTTACATAATAGTACACAAAATGGTGTTTTTAATCCACTGACTGCATATCTTCCTTCCAACCAGATAGCCCATCACGCACTTTAAAAAATCGAACTGGTAAGATTCTTCGACGTGTTTGTGACATAATTTTATTCCCAGATTGTTGAAAATTTTATCCAATTTTCTTTTCATGCCTGAAACAGCTTTTAGCTTATTCAAAGGACGTAACTAGTTCTCCAGGGTGCAGGCAGTATGGTCTCAAAGGTCTGTTTACCACATGACATGGAAACACGACTCTCATTAGTGATTGTAGGGGCTTGGGGCACGTGCTGAAGCTTAAATACACACAAAAATTGTTAGATTTCATAGAAATGATTTCCTCTTATTATGTCATAAATCATGATTATTTCTAGTGTCATCTGTGATTTTGTGGACCGATGTGACACGTGAGGCTCTGGAGCTTTCTGAAAGCTGCGTGGAGAACAGAGTCGCCAGCTGTGGGGCGACTGGAGCCTTCAGTCTGCGTGTGTTTCCAGCACAGGGCTACGGATTTGCAGGTGCAGCTGTCTCTAAGCATTCTGATTGCCCAGCACCCATGGTAAAATAATACTAGTACCCATCTGGTTAATTAGCTATTTGAATGAGCAGAGCATATTTGTCACAGGCCAAATCTGAGTTGCCGAGTTTGCACTTACACACACACACACCAACTTGGTGGATACCATTGAATATGCTTTCAGTGTCCAGGTTTTTCTGTTTCATCTTTGTAGTTTAGAAATGATCTGAGTTCTCATCCTCACAAGATATTAGAGGATGACTTAGCAGCAGGTCGAGAGCTTCATGAATCTCAGATCCACCTGTGGTGCAGATAGTGTTGCATTTTAAAGTCCTCAGTGCCTTCATATCTGGATGTGTCACAGATAACTATTGAAAAACAGCCGTGAACACCAGCCCACATCAAGTGCTGGAAGACCTGTAAAGAGCCCACGCTGCTACCCCAGTTGCTGTTCCTCTTGCATGATCTGAGGACGANTTGCATTTTAAAGTCCTCAGTGCCTTCATATCTGGATGTGTCACAGATAACTATTGAAAAACAGCCGTGAACACCAGCCCACATCAAGTGCTGGAAGACCTGTAAAGAGCCCACGCTGCTACCCCAGTTGCTGTTCCTCTTGCATGATCTGAGGACGAAATCTCACATGCTTGCTCTGGCCTGACTGTATGATGTTAGTGTTGTAACAAGTGACCTCCATATAAATTATTATGTCGACTCAACTGTATGTTGCAGGAAGGTATCAAATAATAAGATCTAGACCTGATTCTCTAGCAAATAGCAAGAGTTAGGAGAGGTGAGCTATGTTTTTTTCATAGCAATGCTCCTAGATATACAAAAGATATATCTATTTGAGGTATCTCTCTATGTTCTACAATTCAATATGCTTTCAATTCTGCAGGGTATTGTAGCATGGAAACACCCCTTTCATTTAGCCCACATTTCAAAATGTGTTTATCCAATTTTTTTNATGGATAAGAAAGCTGTGGTACATATACACAATGGAGTATTACTCAGCCATCAAAAAGAATACATTTGAATCAGTTCTAATGAGGTGGATGGAACTGGAGCCAATTATACAGAATGAAGTGAGCCAGAAAGAAAAACACCAATACAGTATACTGACACGTATATATGGAATTTAGAAAGATGGTGGTGTTAAACCTGTACACGAGACAGCAAGAGAGACACAGATGTATAGAACAGCCTTTTGGACTCTGTGAGAGAGAGAGAGGGTGGGAGGATTTGGGAATATGGCATTGTAACATATATGATATCATAAGTGAAATGGATTGCCAGTCTAGGTTTGATGCAGAAGGCTTTGGACTGATGGGCGGGGATGATCCGGAGGGATGGTGTGGGGAGGGAGGGGGAAGGAGGGGTCCGGATTGGGAACTCAGGTACACTTGTGGCTGATTCATGTCAATGTATGGCAAAATGAGTACGGTATTGTAAAGCAAAACAAACTAAAAAATAAAAAAAAAGACATTGCATTTTTAAATGGTGTTTTGCAACATGTTTAGAGAGGAAAATTTCAAGACTTATTTATTATTCTTTATTAATTCTGAAATATGTCATGTATTTCAAATATATCACAACAAAAATTCCATATAATGGCTTAAAGAAGAAAATTAGGGCAGCTACCCATATACTCACCACCACGCTTTAGAATCAGAATCATACCAAGGTGTTTGAGGCCCTGACAAACAGGACCACCCTCTTCAGATGGCTCAGTGGTAAAGAATCCATTTGCCAGTGTAGAAGACATGGGTTCAATCCCTGGGTGGGGAAGATCTCCTGGAAGAGGAAATGGCAATCCACTTCAGTATTCTTGCCTGAGAAACCCCATAGACAGAGGAGCCTGGAGGGCTGCAGTTCATAGGGTTGTAAGGGAGTAGGACACGACTTAGCAGCTGAGCTCACACACACAAAATAGATAAGCAGTACTTACCACATTTAGACAAGCAGCGATTGGCACATTGTTGAATGGCTCAGGTTTTTCCTAGTGATCTTCAGTGACATCTGGCCTAGGTTTCTCTTTAGCCCTCAATCTGTTTCTGAGCTCCCTACTCCTTTCTTGGTGTATTTTAGTGTTCTTGAGTTCTCATCATGATAGCTTCCTGTCAATTTTTGGTACCTCTTGAAGGGAGATGCCCTCACTGCCATCTTAACCTAGTTCCTTTTCAGAAATGTTTTAGATAGCTTTGATCCTTTGCTTTTCCGTATAAATTGACTAAACAGCTTATGCAGTTCATGAAACGGTGACTGGAACTTTGGTACAATTACACTGATTTAGGGAACAGTTGACAAACCTAGATGGGGAAACAGTGGAAACAGTGTCAGACTTTATTTTGGGGGGTTCCAAAATCACTGCAGATGGTGATTGCAGCCATGAAATTAAAAAACGCTTACTCCTTGGAAGGAAAGTTATGACCAGCCTAGATAGCATATTCAAAAACAGAGACATTACTTCGCCAACAAAGGTCCGTCTAGTCAAGGCTATGGTTTTTCCAGTGGTCATGTATGGATGTGAGAGTTGGACTGTGAAGAA
>SJYA01001891.1:418519-450041 GCA_006410615.1 Neotragus moschatus
GGGGGGTTCCAAAATCACTGCAGATGGTGATTGCAGCCATGAAATTAAAAAACGCTTACTCCTTGGAAGGAAAGTTATGACCAGCCTAGATAGCATATTCAAAAACAGAGACATTACTTCGCCAACAAAGGTCCGTCTAGTCAAGGCTATGGTTTTTCCAGTGGTCATGTATGGATGTGAGAGTTGGACTGTGAAGAAAGCTGAGCACCGAAGAACTGATGCTTTTGAAGTGTGGTGTTGGAGAAGACTCTTGAGAGTCCCTTGGACTGCAAGGAGATTCAACCAGTCCATTCTGAAGAAGATCGGCCCTGAGATTTCTTTGGAAGGAATGATGCTAAAGCTGAAACTCCAATACTTTGGCCACCTCATGTGAAGAGTTGACTCTGGAAAAGACTCTGATGCTGGGAGGGATTGGGGGCAGGAGGAGAAGGGGCTGACCAAGGATGAGTTGGCTGGATGGCATCACTGACTCGATGGACATTGAGTTTGAGTGAACTCCTGGAGTTGGTGATGGACAGGGAGGCCTGGCATGCTGTGATTCATGGAGTTGCAAGGAGTTGGACACGACTGAGTGACTGGACTGAGCTGAACTGAACTGACAAACCTAGGTATTATATTCAGAAACAGAGACATCACTTTCCCACAGGGGTCTATATAGTCAAATCAATAGTGTTTCCAGTAGTTGTGTATATATATATATATATATACACATATGTAAGAACTGGACCATAAAGAAGGCTGAGCACCAAAGAATTGATGCTTTTGAATCATGGTGCTGGAGAAGACTCTTGAGAGTCCTTTGACAGCAAGAAGATCAAACTAGTCAATCCTAAATGAAATCAACCATGAATATTCATTGGAAGGACTGATGCTGAAGCTCCAATACTTTGAAAACCTGATGCAAAGGGCCAGTTCACTAGAAAAGACCCTGGGAAAGATTGAAGGCTGGAGGAGTAGGGGACAACAGAGAATGAGATGGTTGGATGGCATCACTGATTCAATGAACATGAATGTGAACAAACTCTGGGAGATAGTGGAGGACAGGGAGACCTGGCGTGCTGTAGTCCATGGGTTTGTAAAGAGCTGGACACGACTTAGTGCCTGAACAAAAAGAACAGTGAAACAGGATGTTTGTTATAGGGATTTTTCTAGATAGTATCTATTAAATTGAAGTCCTCTTCTATTCTCAATTTGCCAATGTTTTTCATCATTAGTGATTGTTCAGTTTTATCACATACTTTTTCTGCATTAATAAGGTGACCACTTGGCTCATTTCTGTTTATTTGTTGATATGTTAAGTTACCTTAATTATTTTTCTTATGCTAAAAATTTACAGTTGATCCTATATTGTTTTTTTTTTTGTTGTTGTTGTTATTTATTTTGATGTACTCATGAGATTGGATACCAGATTTCCTCACTTCTATTGCATACTCTGGTTGTGATGGTAAGGCATAATTTGTCTCATAAAATACTTTAAGACTGCTCTTTTCATGAATTCTGGAAAGATTTCTGGGAGAGGAATTAGGTTTCCTATATGTTTGGTAGATTCCACAAAATTCTCTAAGATTGTTATTTTCTTAATGGAAACACTAGGAGTTATTAAGTTAATTTCTTCAATAAGGGTTACTTACACTTATGTTTCCTCTTGAGATAGCATTTTGTTAAGATGATTTTATGGATCTAATTGTTTGTTTGCTGATTTATACTGTTATAAACAACTCTCTAACTAGATTGTTTTTTGTGTTTTGTAGGATGCAAATTTTTCAAATTTATTTTAGGTTTTAGGTGTGCCTTTTGTAAAAAGCATATGGCTGGGTATTTTTAACTGATCCTGAGAATCTTTGTTTTTAACTGGATGACTCAGTTCTTTCCCATTTATGGAGTTTACTGTATATTTGGATTTATTTCTGCCATCACATTCTTACTTTTTCTACATTTTACTTTTCTTCATCCAATCATTGTGTGGATTAGTTGGGGAGTTTATCCATATATTTTTCTCTATCTTATTAAAAATTATAAATTGAAATTTTGTTTTTCCTTCAGGGCTTTGATTATATTTATGCTGTGAAAATTTTAAATTATATTCTTTTAAAATTGCTCTTTCAGATTTCCATTTCATCCTTTCAGATCACCGAGTGACTTGATTTCAGTTTAGTACTTTATGTTTCAAAGTTCGTTATGTGGTGTAACTCATGAATGCGAGGCTAGTTTTCCAGGTGAGGGTTCCTTGTGACTTGGACTGTGAGCATCTTCCATGGTGGGTTCCTGTTTACTTTTGCCAAGAGCCTGAAGCAAGTAGCGACCTTCAGTTCACATCTCAGTTGGGTGGTTTCTGGACCTCCTGAGTAGTGTAAATATGAGCTTTCAAAATGCATTACAGGTGCATGCCCATGGTTTCAAATTCTACCAACTTTTCTTCTTCTTCCCTGTGTTTCAGACCAAGTATTTCAGTGTTGTCTTCTAGGCATACATTTCATATTGTTTTAAATAAACTGAGTCTGTTTGATAGTTTTGCCCATAATTTCATGTTTCTTGCAAGAGATTTACGCACTTCTTATTCTATCCACCATGCTGACCCTATAGAAACCTAGATGTGTGTCTTACACAATCAGGCTACACAACCTAGCTAGAAGCTAAAAAAATTTAAAACTACTAGAACATCTGAACTGTTAACCATTTGCTTATATCTGCCATGCCCCCAACAACTCACGAAATTCTAAAATCTTTTGTGTTATTCCGTTCCTGTTTCACCTATGCTAGCACAGTTGATTAGCAATATCTGTTTATTGCCCTAACAATTATAGGATGTTTGCCTGCTTCAGTTACTCAATTATCTGGGTTCTCCAGTAGCAATGAGGACAAGTGAAATAATTGTCTACTGTGTAAATACAAAGGTCATCTTACAGTCAGTTATTCATGCAATACTCAGATGCCCCAAATCACTGTTAGCATCTGTTAGGATAAGATGAATGTGTTATCATATATTTTATTACTGTATGAGAGATGTGAACGTCAGGCTAGGCTACATAATCACCAAACAAGGCAAAGGTTGAATTCAGAAAATTTCTCATTTCCCATACTGAGGAAGCTGCATTTTCACAATAACTTTATAACTGTACAGTAATATATAAAATACTATGTCACTTTCCATACTTGAGAATATAAGAAATTGTTTTTTTTTTNGCTCCCCGGTGAGTCATGTCATTGGTGCGCAGAGCTGTGTCTCCCCTGTTCTCAGGCTCTGGGCTGGGCCGCCGGGTGATTTGCTGAAATGCAAGCCTGGCAGCAGTTCCAACTCCTCCTCCCATACCCGTTCTCAAAATGAAATGAACCTGGGCCCAAGGAGAGGTGCAGGTCAGCAGGATTCCCTTTCCTTCCACGAAGAACAGCAGGAATCCCGGCGCCCGGGGCTAGCCGTGCAGCTCTGGGCTAGGTCAGGAAGGCTGTTCTTACTACGTCCCTTTCCAGATGCAGCACGGAGGGATAAGAATCAGCTGGCCCCCACCCCATCCAGTCGATGAATGGAGAGGGCACTGAGGCCGTAGACCCTGCACCGCTCTTACAGACCCTGAGGTGGGCAGAGTCTGTGAAGCCAGGACCCCTCTCTGAGCGAAGCAGCTGATCCTCCCAGGGCTTGAGGCTCTGTCCTTGCCAACAACTGCTGCTCCTTGTTAGCGGGTCCTCGAATGCACCTGAAATCGAAAACATTCACTCAGAGTGGGTTTTCAGATGTAAAAGTGTGTCCTGTGTTGGAAAAGAACTTTATAACCTTCCTGAAATGAGACAGCATGAAAGATCAATGACCTCACAAGGACACTAATGTTCAGATAGTACGAGTGCCTCTGCGTGCTTGCTACTACATCATCTTCACAGCAAGCGTGGAGATACCCTGTGCCTGCGCCGCTCCCCCGCTGGCCCTGAGACCACCTTCAGGTGGCACGTGCAGGGTGCCACAGCCGCTGCGCTCCAAGTCGAGATGCAATGCCTCAGCTGGACCACAGACAGGATGAGGATGGAGCTTAGCTGTGTGTGGATGCAGCTGAGGACAGCCGGAACTTCTGAAGCTCACAAGGCAGCCCTCTGTGTACAGCCTCCTATTAGGAAATTTGATATTCCTTATTGATCTGGGGGGTCTCAGAATGGGAGGGAAGGGAAAACCAGCTAAACCAACAATCTGAGAAGGCAAGTTATACACACGGAATCCAGACACTACCATGGTGGGTGTCATATTGCCAGCAGGTCTCTGGGCAAATTGGTTTAGTTCATTAAATGTAAGATGAATCAAAAGCAACATTTTCACTTCATTCAAAGCGTCAAACTATCACAAACTCTGCTGCTCTGTGTCCGTGCTAGGCAAAGCCTCCTTTCTGATGTGGCTGGAGAATGAACTAGTCCCCTTCCAGGACTTTCTGGATGAATGAAGTGTCCCCTATGCCAGGACTTTATAAAAATTTAGCTTTCATTTTCATAGTAGTTCTTTAAAAATGGGTATTAAAATTCCCTCTGTTTTCTGTCTTTATCATGTAATTCTATAACCTCTGTCCTACCATTAACAATGTGAAATTAGTACATTAAGAAACTGTAGAAATTTGAAATCAGGCTTGGTGAAGTCTGTTTTTTTTCATTTATTTTTCATTGAAGAATAATTGCTTTACAATATTGTGTTGGTTTCTGCCATACATCAACATGAATGGGTCATAGGTACAAATATGTCCCCTCCCTCCTGAATCTCCCTCCCACCTCCACCCCTTACCTTCCTACCCCTCTAGGTAGTTACAGAGCCCCAGTTTGAGTTCCTTGAGTCAGAGTCTGTTGTTTTATTGAGATCTTTCACATTGTGTCCCAGTGATAAAGCCAGATCGTGTTTGTGGCAGCAAAGTTCAGACCTGGCTTGACATTCATGAGTGACTCCCCTTCCTCCCCTTACTCACTCCATTTCACCCTGACTCAGGAAGCTTTGCACCTGCCCCATCCATCTTCAGCACCTGCACACACCTAGTCATCCAGTGCGCCCAGCTCGTGTCTCCACTCAGACACCTGCTCCCACAAATCACATCTCACCTTATGGCTCACTTCTCTTCTGTAAGGTCAGAGCCTCTCTCTGAGAACGTCCTTATCACTGCCCACATCTAGCCCAGGCAGCAGGAGCCTTCTCACAGTCAATAGGAATGTAGTGTAAAAATTCACTTTTCTTTGTGTGTGTGTGTGTGTAAGCAGAAGGAGTGGAGTATACTCAGATCTGCAAATATTGGAGGCATGGTGGTGTTAAGTGTATCAAGGGCTCTATACTTACTGATTTCAGGTTTGATTAGTAATTGGGTGGATTGTTACCTGTGTTGAACACGCGTGGCTCTAGTACAGCTGCCCTTGAAGTTCAGGTGTGTAGAGAACGGGCATACACTCTTCCATGGATGGCAAGTAAGTTTCCATGTGTCTGGAAATGCTGGCCTCACGAGGGCCTTTGGCCATATTCAGGCTTCACTGAGACACAGACTCTTGTTAGCAGTCCCTGTCCTGGGACAGGCTGGATTCATAGCTTGTGTAGCAGGCTTTGCAATTCCAGTCTTCTACACAAGAGAAGCCAACTGTTAAGCTATTCTTTCCACTTTGTACCTGTCACGTCAGGGAGTGTCCATCCATATCACATCTTGGGATCATCAATGGACCGAGATCCACTGACCCCACTATTTACACTCCCCTGTCCAAACTCATTCTAGTCCACGGCTTCTGAACTTTTATGGGCAGGAATTTACGCCATTCAGCTTCTTAAAAGTGTGCTTATAATGGATTGACTTATGGACAGAGGAATGAGTAAGATGGATAGATAGGGAACAAAGCAGAGGTGACAGATATGAATGATAAAATCTGGGTGAAGTCACATGCATGTTCACTGTGCAATGCTTTCAACATTTTGGTATGTAAGACAGACTCCGGGAGTTGGTGATGGACGGGGAGGCCTGGCGTGCTGCGATTCATGAGGTTGCAAAGAGTTGGACACGACTGAGCGACTGAACTGAACTGAACTGAACCAAATAATTATTTGTACCTGACAAAATTGCCTAAAAGTAAAGTGCTTGTGATTCATGGATATCATTCAATCTAATGCACTATACNTGGCGTGCTGCGATTCATGAGGTTGCAAAGAGTTGGACACGACTGAGCGACTGAACTGAACTGAACTGAACCAAATAATTATTTGTACCTGACAAAATTGCCTAAAAGTAAAGTGCTTGTGATTCATGGATATCATTCAATCTAATGCACTATACTGGTTCCACAGGTGCCTTTTTATGCGAGCTTCCACAATTCCATTTTCTCAATATGAAAATAGTCAAATCAGTGGCATAGTTAACTGGGTCATTATTACCTATTTTAAAGAGGTTTGGAACAAAGTGTGATGCTTTTTTGTTGGTTTGCTTATTTTCCCTTGGCTTTTTTATTATATTGGTTTTGTGGGCAATAAAACACAAGTGATTTTCCCCTAAAATACAAATCCAAGATACACCAACATTCTCATGGACATTGTCTCTCGTAGCAGCAAAGCTAGTCAATTAATTTTTATAAACCTGGGAGAAGTTTCAGAATCAATGGGAGACACCTAGTAGATATTTGAAGTCCAAGTCTATCGCTAGTGGCTGAGCCAAATTTTTTAAAAGTGAGTGTGCTGTGGTAATGACCTGGGGATACAAGGAGTCCTAAAAAACTGATGAAAGGCATGCAGTCATAGAGTCAGGAGAAAGAAGGAAATGGGTAGTAATATTTTTTTCTCATGTAAATATTAAAGAGTCATGTAAATTTATCCAACTTTTTTTTTGAAAGTGAAGGAAATAAACTCACTAAATTTAGTGGTTCATAGAAAATCTGAGTATTTAAAAATATTTACAAAGTAACTAAACTGAAACAAGCAATGTTAGTCATTTGCTGTCCCTCTCTTGGACTCTGGAAACTTCCTGCGTGTGTCAGGAAGGAAAACAAAAAGAACATCTACGTCAGCACAGGAGCGTGGATTAAAAATTGGCCAGTGGCTGGAAAGGCAAGTAGAGTCTGGCAACTATGAGGGAGGCTCATACTCAACAATGCCCAG
Source organism: Neotragus moschatus (assembly GCA_006410615.1). Lineage (NCBI taxonomy): Eukaryota > Metazoa > Chordata > Mammalia > Artiodactyla > Bovidae > Neotragus > Neotragus moschatus. The sequence goes on from SJYA01001891.1 coordinate 425,604, forward strand.
AGCCCTGGCAACATTAGCTGCATGAAAAAAAAAAAAAAAAAGTGCCAGGAGAATTTCAGGCCTTTGACTTCTTAACTGAATTCTACACAACAACAACAGTGTGTAACAGGTTGTTGTGCACAGCTAGGTGGACCTTGGCCACAGGGTGACTCGAGGGCTAAGTGTCCAGACCTCACTATCTATTAAAGATGGGACTGATAAGCAAAGGACCGGGTAGCAATTCACGGAAAACAGAGCAAATGACCAAGGATGACTGAGCGGGGAGAACAGGCATGGGCCTAGGCTCCCAGGCCTACTGGTTACAGAGATGTGGTGGGAAGTGCTGAGTTGGTTTCCATTATTTTTTGAACAGTTGAAGAAGTGAAAGCCTAGTTCCTTGAAATGCAGAAAGAAATCACGGTGGAGCATCTTACACTCTGCACAGTGCAAGACGGCATCGTGGGAGCAGCAGCGTGGTTGGAGTGATGAGGGTGGGAGACGGGTCAGTGAGTGTAGGGGGCCGAGGAGCAGTTGGCTGCCCTCTCCTCTAGGATGCATTTGCCCAGACTCGGCCCTTTCCTGGAAACTGGCAGAACCTGCAAGGCTTTCGACAGGACCCCCAAGGCAGCTGCTCTCGGGTCCCGGGTTCCAAGCTTAGTGCTCTGATGTCACTGCTCTGGGGGAAAGGGGGCAGAGATGAGAAGAGCAAGATGGGCCTTTTGTGTGTTTAATCTGAAGGTAACAATTATGTACTGATGCACTTGGCACAGCGGGTATGGGCAGGGCAAGGGCTGGACTCAGGGAACAGCTCTGCCAGCCATAGTGGTGGGAGCTGGAGCCCCCATCCTCTCTGGGCCAGTCATTCTCCTAGAGAAGGGATGATAATGCCTGGGCTCCCTATGCAGCTGGATTGTCACAGGATTGATGGAGAGAACGTATACAATGCACATGCGCTTATGATGTTCCAGACCCTTCTCTCTGCACATGTCATCTCTAAATCTCTAAACTCTAACTGGCAGTTATATGGTCCTCCTTACCAGTGAGCCAAGAAGCCTCCTTACCAGGCTCCAAGAAGCTGATTTGCCGAAAGTCTTCCAGTCTAATAAAAGGTGGAGTGCATATCTGAACCTGCTCCTGCTGTCAGCAGCGAGAGTCCTGGTTTGGGACAGCTTCAGTCCCAAGAAGACGGGGGCAGTAGCGACTCTGGATCTGGCCCCAAATCCTTTTGCTTCTGCACTGCAGCTGGCATCGTCAGACCCCAGTCTTAGGTTCTTTTCATTAGTATTTTTTCTTTTCCATTTCTACCTTGGGCCACATAACCAACCAATGATAGAAAAGTTGCAAAAATGCTTTGGGACATTTTCCAGTAAAATAAATACATCCATGCTTCCTGTAGACTCACATGCTCAGCAAAGATGGCGTATGCTAGGATTAGAGCTTTCAGGGTTACATACCCTTGCTTTTCTTTGTTTGTATTTAAGACAACAGGATCATTTGTTTCCATTTATAAGATAAGGAGGAATGGATACTTACTGCCATATACTTTCATACAGAAAAGATCAAGTAGTAAGAACATTTATTTTTAAAAGCTTACACTACCAAGAATTGAACTTGTCAGCTGTGTCAAAGCTGAGGTCAGGTGTGTGACTCATCAGCAAGGGACACAAAGGTTAGTGACTATTTAAAGAAAGAGAGGGCTGCCTAGTCCCCGCCCTTGGGGCACAGGGAGCAGAAACAGTGTGTTCATTTCGCCCTGGAAGTTTCATCACCAGTCAGGAAGGGTCACTCAACCTAGACACAGTTCTAAATATTTGCTTTTCGGGTGGGCAAGATTACTCAAAATAGAAACTTAGGCAGCTGGANCAAAGCGCAGGAGAAGTAACGACAGATCCCAAGAGACAGGTGTTAATATCCCTCAATGAGGCACAAAGAGGCTGAGCAACCTGCAGAGATCAAAGCCTCCCCCAGCGAACTGCCCACTGCCAAACACCCAAGCGATAAGACGACCAGCTAACAACATCTTCAGGCTCAAAATGATTTGTAATATTTCTCATTATGATCGTTCTTGTTTTTATTCTCTCAACTGGAAAATTATTCCTATTGAAAATTTTTAGGCATCACACACAAAAATATGTTTAACAAGGTCTGTCCAGTACTCAGAAGCTGTGAAAATCTACTTTTGCTCTCAAAACCTCTGTAGCCCCCAGTGGAGTTTTGGCTCTGTCCACTACACTTGCTTTCCAGTAAAAACACAGGAGGAGGGCAGTTTCCCATCAGCACTGTGGTGCAGAGCTATAATCTTGGGATGAAATGAGTAAACACATTACTGAACAGCAGCATGAAAAAAGACGCACAATTGCTTGGTTGTTTTAATAAAAACATAGGGAATTGGTTGACTGTGTTCATGTAGATTTGGGTTGATATACCTGCTACACACACATACACACACACACACGCATACACTCACTCTCTACACATGCTACTAAAGCTACATAGCTCCAGACTACACTGGCTCTAACTCTCTGATCAGTAGATATAAACTAACTGAATGAAAGTACACTTTAAACTTCATGATAGTCATGGTCAATGTATATACATACAGTCACTTCCTGTTAATTTCTTGGAGCTAGTGCAGCTAAAGAGAAGTTAGTATTTACTGAACTTGTTATGAATCAGGCACAGAATTTACCTCTCAGTTTTTTAGTCAACACACACACAAATACTTTAAAGAATATAATTACTGTCTTCGCTTTTGTAGAGGAAAAATGTTAAGCTCAAAGAAGTGACTAACTTGTCAGGGTTGTGTAGATTCATATAAATACAGATTTTTATTGTATGGGCAAAGCCCAACAGAGTATACATTGATGAATGAATGGATAGGCAGACTAAATTCATATGTTTTATATGGCATAGGATTGACCACATTCTGCCTCGGTTCAGTGACTATCCCAGTTTCCATTTTTATAATTTATCCATCAGTTCTTTAGATAGAAAACATCAATTAAATAAACCATATTTCATAGTCAATGTCATTTAAAATGCTACAGTTTCTAAATGTTTTACTATAACTACATTGTTAAGTTTATAGTTTAAAAACGTTTCAAAAACTTTTATTGAGTAATGGGCATTATTAATGGGGTCTATTAATTTTACATCTATTTTTACATAATAAAGTATTTCAGCAGTTAACTCATTTTATGACTGTCTATTTGGAAAATCTTAACTTTACCATATGATGAAGGCGAAGCGCATATCTTGTCTTTGTGGAAGGATGAGTAACAAAGCATACTAAAAATGACCAATTCTAGGGTGCAATCAGGTGTATCAGATTACCCTTTCAATAATCTATCTAGAAAAATGACTATGATTGATTTCATTAGTTGGTTTTATATGCAATGGCCAAAGTCAGTTAATGCTTCAGAACATTCCAATATAATGGAAAAACATGCTCAAGAATAAAGAGGAATAAAATTAATATTTTGTCCTGCTTCATCAGAGACCTTCTTAAATGCAGCAGGCTTGTCTTCCTTTCTCTGAGTGCAGGCCAGTGGAGCAGATGGTGGTACCAACAGAGTCTTGTGCCACTGTCAAAATTTTATTCACTGTTGCTTTTTAAAAATTATTTATTTATTTTTAACTGATTGACAATTGGTTTGATTTTTGTCATACATCAATATGAATTAACCATAGGTGTACATATATTACCTCCCTCTCAAACCTCCCTCCCACCTTCTGCACATTCCCACCATTCTAGGTTATTACAGAGCCCCAGTTTGAGTTCTTTGAATTTTAGTGAAAAGCTGTGAAAATGGTGTGGCAGATATTCAGTGTCTAGTTTTTTTAATAAATAAATGAACCAGTAAATATAAAATACTTGAGTTGCTATGAAGCATCAAGGTAAAAGTCTATTTATGAATGGCAAAAATGCACAGTTAAATACTTCATGTACTTGGAAGTTGTTCTATCTAGTCCATTCTACCTTCTTTCAACTACGTTCCTGAAATATCTAGAATCAAAAGTACCATGTTTAGTGCTTTCTACTTGCATTATATATGTTCCCTCCCCACCCCCACATCATCCTACACTGGCCTGTGGGGGTTGAAGTATTGGTCCAACTATTCCATATCTTGTCTTGAGCACTGGATAAATTCAGAGCTATGAAGGAACTCTTGCAACATCATTCTGGCCCCACTTATTAAAAACAAAATATAGTGTGATCTTAAACAATGGTGGTGATAAAGAGCAAAGTTCAAATTGTAGGACTGGAGAAGAGGACTCACAAAAGATAAGGCGTTTGAAATGTGATTCAGAAATGGCACCGGTAAAGTCAAGGAGACACAATCGTGAAAAATGGTGAGCCCTGGGATGTAGTTTTATGAGTGATGACGCACCTCACTGCTGTCTCTCAGGGGGAGGCAGACTGAGAAACAAGGCAGAGTATATGGCATTCGATGTGGAAAATCATGGAGAAACGATAGTATGGTCTCGGCGCTTTCTCGGGTGGCAGTGTGGATGACAGATTAGAGATTCTGACAGAGACAATCAGATAAAATATGGCCCATAAATAAGAGGATGACAGCATGAGTAAATGGGAAAAAAAGGAATTCTAACTTAGGCAAAAAATTATTATTATGGAACACTGAAAAAAAACACTACTGTAATATCCTGTCTAGTCAATATAATAACTAGGATTCATGGGGTACTGGACCTAGGGGGCTGCTGTGTACACATCTAAACACAGATCGGATGATTTCCTATTCTACTGGGAAGTAGGATAAACAGAAGTAGCAGTTACTGGTCACAAAGAGCAGATTCTCCCAGGAGGCAAGTGGTCTGGAAATTCTGTATCTTCCACAGCAAATACCTCAGTTAATTCACTAGCAAGTGGAAGTGGATTCCATTCCTGTTCTAAACTCCTGCAAATAACAGCAGCAGTTGTTTCACAAAGTAAGGCTTTCTCCTGGGGGGATCCTGATTCAGGCTGGTTGTTAGCCTGGTGTGTTCTCCCCCTGGATTGGGCGCTCCCCTGATTAGCATGGCACTTCACAGCATGTCTTCAGCTTCTGATCACCGTCAGCTCCAGAATAATTGTAGCAGCTATTTTTAAAATGCTGTAATTAAAAAATAGTCTTGCACTAGGACCAACCTAGTTTTGCTTATTGTCCCAACACTTTTCCCGTTTAAACGTTCATCAGTATTGCCATGTAGATTACACACAGAGTGTGCTCACGTTTGTGATGTTCAAAGCCTTGAATGTGTATTACTTGGCAAGGATCGGACGCTGGACTGAAGACTTTAAAGCCATTGTCTTATAAAATGCTGATATCCACACAAACCCTAGGAGGCTACAGATGAGAGAAACTGTTATGTGGAGGTTAGCTAACTTACTGAGGAAATAACTCACCAAAGTGATGAGACTGGAGCTCCACCTAGTCCTGATCCCAGCAACCATATCTGCTGCTCTCAAGAGGATGTTTCTGCTGTTTATAACACGCCTGTGTGCAGGATGTAGATGAAATGTAACCCTCAAGATCACAGCACACACAATTCAATGTTATTTTAAATAAACTTTGGGTGTTATATGTATTCAGTGAATTAGATCAGTATTGTTCGTAACTTTAAAAAAGAGGTTTTGGACTGTTCTTAAGGACCTACTTTGTGCCAGGCACTTTGAGAAGTGACTGTTGCCTCTTTCATCTCACTTAACAGGTGAGCAGTAGAAGTTTCGTCAGTATCTTATAAATAAGAAAATCTATGCTCACCAGCTCACAACACAGCCAGGATATGAACTCAGATAGCATGACATCAAGGCTCTGTCGTGAAATGATGCCAGTAGAACACATTTTAGGAACTGATTATGTTCTCATAAAATTGCAGGGTGGATGCATTCCACACCCTGTTTTGTTTAAACACAGCCTTCCTCAATGGGCGGCTCCCGAAAGGCCCATTGATCCCGGGGTCCTGCTGTTCCTGTGGCCAAATCGGTGGGACATGATCCCACTTAGTCAGTTACACACTGCACACCTGTAATTCTACTCATGACCAGCGCGACAAGAAGAGTGATACCTGCTGAAGCCTGGAGGGTGGTGTGGGGATGATGACAGCTCATTCCAGCCCTGGGACCCACAAGCATTTCCTGCTCCCTGTAACCTCCAGAGCCCTCTCCTGCAACCTCTGCCAACACTTAGATCATCCTTGCAAACCTGTGGTATATATGTACAATGGAATCATACTCAGCTATAAGAAGAGTGAAATTCTACCAATTGCAGCAACATGGATGACCTAGAGAATATTACGCTTAATGAAATATGTCACACAAAGAAAGAGAAATACTTTATGGTATCACCTATATGTGGAATCTGAAGAATAATGTGAACAAATATATAGCTAAACAAAAATGGACTCACAGATATAGAAAACAAANCTATAAGAAGAGTGAAATTCTACCAATTGCAGCAACATGGATGACCTAGAGAATATTACGCTTAATGAAATATGTCACACAAAGAAAGAGAAATACTTTATGGTATCACCTATATGTGGAATCTGAAGAATAATGTGAACAAATATATAGCAAAACAAAAATGGACTCACAGATATAGAAAACAAACTAGTGATTACCAGTGGGGAGAGGGAAGGGGAGGGGAAAGACAGAAATAGGGGAATAACATACAAACTACTGCATATAAAGTAAGATACGACATATATTGTACAACATAGGGAATTATAGCTATTGTTTCATAACTTTTAAAAGAGAGCCCTGGAGCAGATTGGGGATTTTCCTCTGGTTAAAATGATGAGCTGCTGCACTATGCACAGAACTTGATCTCTCTTGCTTTTCTTGTGGGACACTTTCTTCTCTGAGGGGGATGGAATGGTTGAGGAACTGGACAAAATGCTTAGCCATGGCTTTAAATTTCCAAGAAAGTAGTCAGAAAAAATGAGGCAGTGACATCCACAAAGCCTTCCCCATGCCCAGTGTCCTTCATCCTTTTGTTGCTGTTTTTTTATACCATACGTCATGTCTGTGTTAGCAATGCCTTGAATTCCAAGTAGATTAGAGAAGTACATTATGTACAATTTTGCTTTATATACTTGATACATTATTTATACTTCTATTTTCAGAACATAAATTATTTGCATTTTGTTACACTCTTTCATCTGCGCTAAAAATACTTACAGATTGAAGTGTCCTCTCAGGAAGCAAGGAGCCTTCTTCAGGGTATAAGGAATATTAAGAACCACTCTATTCCATCCTGGACATCTGCACAGAAATGTTCTTTTCCGTTAGTGTCTTCAACTCTTTATGACCCCGTGGACTGTAGCCTGCCAGGTTCCTCTGTCTGCAGGATTCTCCAGACAAGAATATTTGAGTGGGTAGCCTATCCCTTCTCCAGGGGGTCTTTCAAAACCGGGGATTGAGCCTGGTTCTCCTGCACTGTAGGCAGATTCTTTACCGTTTGAGCCACCATGGAAGCCCTTTTTCTTACACTGATTAAAAAGCATGCACCCTCTTTCAATATGTACATCTTCAAGATGAAAGATTTTTTTAAATTGTGGTGTAGACAGAATGATCTCTATTCATTTCCAAGGCAAATCATTCAGTATCACAGTAATCCAAGTCTATGCTCCGATCAGTAACACTGAAGTAGCTGAAGTTGAACGGTTCTATGAAGACCTACAAGACAGTTTATAACTAACACTCCCCCCAAAATATTCTTTTCATTATAGGGGACTGAAATCCAAAAGTAGGAACTCAAGAAACACCTGGAGTGACAGACAAATTTGGCCTTGGAGTACAGAATGAAGCAGGGCAAGGCTAATAGAGTTTTGCCAAGAGAATGCACTGGTCATAGCAAACACCCTCTTCCAACAACACAAGAGAAAACTCTATACATGGACATCACCAGATGGTCAACCCCGAAATCAGACTGATTCTATTTTTTGCTGCCAAAGATGGAGAAGCTCTANTTCCTTCCTGGAGAATTCCATGGACAGAGGAATCTGGCAGTTGCAGTTCATGGGATTGCAAAGAGTTAGACATGCCCAAGTGACTATCACTGACTCACTGATACATACACATATGGATGTATAAGCATGATTTATTATGAGGGATGGGCTTGTGCTGTTGTGTAAGCTGAAAAGCCCATGATCTACCAGGAGAGCCAATGATGTAAGTCCATGGACATGAGAAGCCCCGATGTCCCAGGTAGACATCAGGCAAAAAGAGCGAATCCAACTCTCCTCCATCTTTTGGTCATGTTCAGGCCTTTGAGAGACTGAGGCCTCCACACTGGGAAAGTCAAGGGCTTTACTCAGTCCACCAGCTCAGCGCTAGTCTCATCAGGAGACACCCTCACAGACACAAGGTTTAACTACACACCTGGACACCCCGGAATCCAGGCTAACACATAAAATTAGCCACTGCACCTCAGGAGAAAGTCTCCAGATGGTGGGCAGGTACAGGTGTCACTGTGACACGGTCCAGGGAATTCCTTTTCCGTCACCAGTTCACTGCAGAGCGCCCTCTCCTCACCAGAACTTCTCCTTTTCCAGGACACATAGTCTATAAAAAGCAGAAATGTCTTCAGAAATAAATATACTTGAAGAAACTTAATCTCCAGTTTCATAGCAACCAAGATGACTGTTAAATATGCAAACACTAGGTCTTTATGGTAATCCACAAAATACATTTCCAACAAGCTCCAAGCTCCGAACAAAAAGCAAAACTGACAAAATCATTTTTTCTCCTATGATTTCCTACACTAATTACCAAATATAGTTGCTTCCTGTCCTCAAGTTAAACTTTAGCAGTTATAATATAGATGACACAATAAACAAAAAATTAGGACATATATACAGAGACAGATTAGGAAGATAATTTATATAACAAAATGAAAATCAATATTGAATTGAAGCCTTGCCTGATGAAAGTGGTTCTCCATTTGAGTAATTAAGTGGAACTGTTTTGGCACAAATACATGTCCATTTGGCTCAGAGCAAAATAGTAAGGATTGATGTATTTTCAGTTTGATACAAGTGAAAAATCTAGATTAAAAAGTCAATCACCATTTCTTTTAAAATAACACAAATCCTTCTATCATCTTTCAAAATTATCCATTGACAATCTTTCTCAAGGAAGTTGAATTGATTTCATCTTTAATTAGTTATAATCTTTCAAAGAAGTATGCAGTTATGCTTTCATATAACTGCCCTTTATAAGTGCCAAAAATCATATTTCTGCTTTCTCATGAGAATATTTCTTACAATAGGTCTCACATTTTGTAGGGACAAAGTCATCAGCACCTGAGTTGAATTAGTCCCTGGTAGCGTGGTGCTATCCCATCTACGTGACTGGTTGAATGATCCATGAAGAGTATAAATAGAATGCAGGGTCTTTTGCTCAAACTTACTTATACATTTTTTTTCAAAAGATCTAAAATGATGAATTATATAAACCAAAGAAAGAGAAATATGTTAATCCAATGTCCTGTACACATTTGCCAGATTAATATAAGTATATATATACATGCATACATTCTTAAAAATTACTTCAGTGACCATAAAAACAAGAAAAAAGAATATATCTCATCTAAGAAGATCAAATGTAAATATTAAAGGTCCACAAATTTAAGTATTTGAGGAAAAGACGTTTATCAGGCTATCAGTCAAAAAGTGCCTAAAACACAGGCTGTTAAACAGGGCTGTTACCTATGGCCTTAAATAATTAAGGCTCACTCCTGAGACCTACAAAGGTCAGGATGAATGGTGGGGTTATTTGGGACCTTGGTTACCACCGGTTACAAGTATCAGTGGACACGTGCTCATTCTCTGCTCATGACACTGAATTGGTGTGGTCTCCTGGACAGTGATAAACCTGAAGATGGGCATTGATTTTCACTGAGTAATTGCCTTTGTAGATGTTGGAGTAATGTCTCAAAGTTGCTTTAAAAAAAAGAATATATAAGCAAACTTTTAGAGAGAAACATCAAGTAACAGAAACTTAAAAGAAACAGAAGAAATGCTGTTTACAAAAAAAAAATAAATATCCATAAAAACAGGATAAGATGTTGTCTTCTTGAAATAAGGACAGAGTGCAAGAAAAGATAAAAGGAACAATCAGATAAACAAGAAATAGTTTCTTGATATGAAACACGAGAGCAGGCATTTTTTTTTTTTTATGTGTTAGAAGATGACTAGGAAGAAAAAAACCAGAAAGCAGAACAAAGGAAACTGAGGTTAAACCAGCAAAGACAGACAGAACTTGTGGAAACAGGTAACAGAAGAGTGTTTCGGGTGACAGTGGAGTAAAGCTGGAGTCTGAATTGGGGTAGAGGGCAGAGGGGTGCAGGGGCCCCTGTCTGGTGCCCCTCTCCCTTGTTGTGGCGGCTTTTTCCCCCCTTTGGGAGTGTTTCATTCTTCACTAAATTCTAGCAGAACAGATTAAACTATCATTAACCAATCTAATACACCAATTTTTAAAAAATCTTAATGAAGCATAAACTTATATGATCATATACTTCTTGAAAAAAGAGAACACTTTTTGAGATCTCGCAAAAATCTTGCATGCACAAAACAGTGGTCTGTCTGCTCACCTTTGACGCCTAGGAGCTGCTGTGAGAATCTCACCACCTCAGCCACTTTTGTGGGTCACTCAAGGGATGGAGAAATCAAACCTGCTGATACCTGATCCTAGACTTCCAGCCCCCTGAATTGTGAGACCTTACTTTGCCAAAAGCAGAGACATTACTTTGCCAACAAAGGTCTGTTTAGTCAAAGCTATGGTTTTTCCAGTAGTCATGTATGGATATGAGAGTTGGACTATAAAGAAAGCTAAGCACCGAAGAGTTGATGCTTTTGAACTGTGGTGCTGGAGAAGATGCTTGAGAATCCCTTGGACTCCAAGGAGATCCAACCAGTCCATCCTAAAGGAAATCAGTCCTGAATATTCATTGGAAGGACTGATGCTGAAGCTGAAACTCCAATATTTTGGCCACCCATGTAGCCAAAACTGACCCATTGAAAAGACCCTGATGCTTGGAAAGATTGAAGGCAGGATGTAAAGGGGACAACAGATAATGAAATGGTTGGATGGCATCACTGACTCAATGGGTATGAGTTTGAACAAGCTCCAGGAGTTGATAATGGACAGAGAAGCCTGGCATGCTGCAGTCCATGGGATCGCAAAGAATCAGACATGACTGAGTGACTGAACTGAACTGAACTGTGAGAAATAAATACCTATTGCTTAAGTTGCCCTGTCTGTGGTGTTTTGTTGCAGCAGCCAAACAGACTAAGGCACTCATCTTTCCCCAGAGGTTCTCAGGGCCCAGAAAGAATGTGCTCACACTGGACTATTTTACGTTATGGCTCGAGGAACCAATTTGTGTCCTTTTACCATGATAGTTGGTGAGGAGGGCTGGTGCAGGNTGGTGTTTTGTTGCAGCAGCCAAACAGACTAAGGCACTCATCTTTCCCCAGAGGTTCTCAGGGCCCAGAAAGAATGTGCTCACACTGGACTATTTTACGTTATGGCTCGAGGAACCAATTTGTGTCCTTTTACCATGATAGTTGGTGAGGAGGGCTGGTGCAGGTCCCAGTGAATATGCCTGGGTCTAAATTACTAGGCTAAACTCACTAACTCAGCAAACATAAAAATGAAAGGAACTTAAAACAAAATTATGACATAGTCCCTGCCAATTTTCCAATCATTTTAAACAGTTTTGCAAAATATAGCTGAAACCAGGAATATCAGTGCTGCTCCCAAAGGTAGGGTTGTGGTTGTTCATTCACTAAGTTGTGTTCAACTCTTTGCAACCCCATGAACTGCAACATGCCAGGCTTCCCCGTCCTTCACCATCTCCTGGAGTTTGTTCAAACTAATGTCCTTTGAGTCAGTGACACCATCCAACTATCTCATCCTCTGTCACCCCCTTCTCCTCCCCCCCTCAATCTTTGCCAATATCAAGAGTCTTTTCCAATGAGTTGGCTCTTCTCATCAGGTGACCAAAGCATTGATGCTCCAGCATCAGTCCTTCCAATGAATATTCAGGGTTGATTTTCTTTAGGATTGCCTGGTTTGATCTCCCTTGCAGTCCAGGGGACTCTCATGCATCTTCTCCAACACCACAATTCGAAAGCATCAATCCTTTGGCACTCAGCCTTCTTTATGGTCCAGCTGTCACATGTACATGACTACTGGAAAAACCATAGCTTTGACTATACAGATCTTTGTCAGTAAAATAATGTCTCTGCTTTTTAACATACTGTCTAGGTTTGTCATAGCTTGTCTTCCAAGGAGCAAGTGTGTTAAATTTATGGCTGTAGTCACCATCCAGAGTGATTTTAGAGCCCAAGGAAAGTAGGATAGCCCACCACAAAATTCTCTCAAAGCTTAAGGGAGAAGAAATACAAGTAATATCTACTTGTCTTGAATAATCTCAGAATGATCACAAATTGATTTGTTAAGAAAAGCAATAGATGATTTCATTCCAAAGAAAACCACACACTCATTATAATCAGGGATCATTACCAATTGTGATCAGAGAGTCAAATCTGTGTTTGTGACTTTCAGATTATTTTGCTGCCTGAAAGAGAAGGATTGAACTAAAGGGATTAAAAAAAAAATACTCTGTGTTCATGTTGCTTTTTGAGCCATCAATCTCATACCAATGGATACCAGCTTGCTGTGTGTGGCACTCTGAGTAAGTTGTGAAGGTCATGTGTGCACAGGTGGAAAATGGTGTGATTCGATGTGGTCACATGAGGATCTCAGGTCTGAGTCTGGGCCGTCTTTAGCTTTATCTTTCAGTGATTCTCCACTCTCTTCCCTGGGAGAAAACTTGGAGCTAATACTTCTGATCAGCACATGTCCACAACATTCTGTGTAGAGTTTTCCCACTATAAAATGATACATACCTTTAAATCAAAAGAGTGAGGTAATTGATCATTCCTAAGATCTTCTATACCCATTTTCAAGGATGACTTAGAATCTTATTCTAAGGGGATAGAAGTTCTTTCCACCCGCCAGTATCAGAGAAGATCTTCAGTCATCCATCTCTGAGCATCCTTGTACCACCTCCTAGAGCAGAAGCTTGACCTGCCACAGCTGGTCCCCATGCACCTACTTCCCTTCCTTGAGCCTGTTGCTGGCCCCAAGCCCCCCTGCCTTTCCCAACCCCTTCATAGATCCTGCTCTGGTCCAGTGTCCATGCCTTTGTGGGCTTGGGGCAAATGTAGGCAGGTAGAAATAGTTTGGAGCTGGGGTGGACTGGACGGGCAGATCCCATCAGGTCAGGTGGCCAGGCACTGTTGCAACAGCCATTGTGTTATCGTCACTCTGAAAACAAAATTCACCTTCTTAAAATGGGCCCTGAGGACCCACTCCCCTTTTCCTATCAGCCTGCACCCTGGGATGTGGCTGGGCTTCTCTGCCTCTGGGATCTCTGAAATTCCAAAGGCCCTAAGCAATGCCCTATCCTCCCACCGCTTGAAAAACCGATCTGCTTCTTCAGTGTCCACTTCCAGCGCCTTATCCTACACAGACAGCTCTGCAGTTCCAACAAAGGTGGACCGATGTCTCTGCCTGTTCTGATAATGATCACTGGGATGGATGTTCGATCCTGTGAATTTGGTCTCCATGGCATTTTCTGCCCCACACTTTGTGTTTTACTCGGCTTCCTTCTTTTTATTGACTTCCCTGGTAACTCAGATGGTAAAGTGTCTGCCTATAATGCAGGAGACCCAGGTTCGATCCCTGGGTCGGGAAGATCCTCTGGAGAAGGAAATGGCAACCCACTTCAGTATTCTTGCCTGGAAAATCCCATGGACAGAGGAGCGTGGCAGGCTACAGTTCATGGGGTTGCAAAGAGTCGGACACGACTGAGAAGCTTCACTTTCACTTCTTTTTATTATTGCTGTGGTCCAATCAGACATTTAATTGTCTGGAGCCCCAGCTGATTGGTACTGCAACTGGCTCCAAGAGTGGAACTTCACTGAGAATACCCACTTTCACGTCCCTCCTATTTGTCACTGTTTTTCAGGCAAGGCCCGTCATCTACCCCTCATGGTACTGGAAACTTCTTGTTAATTCTTATCCTTCAGAGCAGTGTCTCCTAGTCTCCTGAATGTCTTCCTTAGATCCCTTGAAACAGCTCATGGAACAGGTACCAGTTTTACTTGAGTGGCGGAGAGAGCAGACTGTCTCATCCTCCGAGTGGCTGTCACAGGCAAACTCTGTAAGAAAGGGGTCCTTGGAGAGGCTCCGAGCACCCTCTGACCACGCAGGCAGCCCGATCCCCACGCAGCTCTCCTCAGATGCTCACAGCCAACCGCTCCTCTGGGCCTTTATAAGATCACATCCATTGCATCATTTAGTAAGAGAGATCCTAGTCTGAGGGGCCCCAAGCCCTGACCTGGGTGTTTCTCTGTGGCACAGGATTGAGAAATTTCAGAAAGGCTCTGAAACACGCATGCCACACCCAGGAGTGCCTCCAGGTCTCTGCCCAGTGGAGACCAGTGGGAGGTCTCCCCTCCTGCCCACAAGCCCTCCCAGGACAGAGAGAGAGGCCCAAGAGTCCCCCAAGACACGCATATCCCAAGAAAACCAGAATGTGCTCACTGAACACAGCATTCATAGCTTAACTAAATGCATGATCGAACCCACCGATCCAACAACGGCAACGAAAAATAACAGGATTGCACAGCCTCATTTTTTTATAAAGACTGGGCAGCAATTATAGAAACCAATTAGTAAGCTCTTTCCACTCAGCACCAAGATCTGTCATCAACCTAATGGCTGTCCTCAGCACACTGTTACTAAGTGGCCACATCTGCGGGATGTTGTGCCAGACGCTCCTGAGAGCGAGTTACTCTGTACCCGCAGGGCCGGGCCTGAGTACAGATGCAGCAGGCTGGGTGCCCAGACCATAGAACACGTGTGTACACACACACACACGCTCACACACAGACTCACACATACACATACTCACAGACTCACACACACAGAGTCACACACACACACACACATTCACATACAAGCACACACACAGACTCACACACAAGCACACATACCCACTCACACACACCCACTTACACACACACACATATTCACACACAGATTCACATATACAGACTCACACACACACACACAAACACACACATGCAGAGTCCCAGCCTCACTTGATCACACACACATGCTCTCACACACACATGCTTACACACAAATGTACACAAACAGACATACCCACACAATCATATACATACACACATATGCATGTACACTCACACACATGCTCACACCCAGACTCACACACACACAATCACACACACAGGCTCCCATACACACTCACACATGCACACACATGTACACACATATGCATGATGTCTAACTATTCATGTATGTTTTGCAATGAATCGGGTACCTCATTTAACAGAACTGAGAAAAGAACTTGATTATGTGCCACCTCACTGCACAATGTTTATGAATTAAAANACACTCACACACATGCTCACACCCAGACTCACACACACACAATCACACACACAGGCTCCCATACACACTCACACATGCACACACATGTACACACATATGCATGATGTCTAACTATTCATGTATGTTTTGCAATGAATCGGGTACCTCATTTAACAGAACTGAGAAAAGAACTTGATTATGTGCCACCTCACTGCACAATGTTTATGAATTAAAACCAAAAGATTTTCGGTGCAGATGGCAGAGAATGCAGGTCTGCCAATCTGGCTCCCTCTGCAGAGTAACAAATCATATTTTAACTGCTCCAGAGAAAACCATTATACATAGAACTCTTAGAGAATCTTTTTGTTCTGTGATGAATAGCTTAATATAAATGATTATCCCTAATTCATCTATACAGTCAGAATGGCTTTTTCTCTATTTTTAGGTGAGGTGTTATTGCAAGGTGTTATTCCCTAATTCTCCTTTACTCTAGGCTCTGGAACCTCACTTTCTGATGTTCCCCCAGGAGAATTTATAACTCCGATAAGAAAAATTCTGATATTCGACAGCCATTTACTGTTCTGCTACTGAGGCAGGACAGAACCTGAAGTCAGGACCACCACCTACCTGTGTACACTGCTGGCCTTTTGCTCTGTTCGTTGCTGAGGGAAAGGCCAGGGCCCTGGCATCAGCCTGCACTGGTGTCTCTGGAGTTAAGGGAAGGTTCCTGCCTGTTCTTCCTCTAACCCCACGGCAGCCTGGGCCTCTCCCCTCCTGTCCTCTCTGCCCAGGTGCTGGCAGGGGCCTCCCTTGCATCCTTAATCTCACAGCCGCCGCCACAGCCTGTCGTCATCACTCTCCTTCGCTTGCTGTGCTTTGGAGTAATGTTTTGTCTTTCTCAGTTAACAAGAATATGAACTAAGTGAGAGCAGAAAACTGTGTCTGTTTGGTTCGCTTTCATAGCCCCATGTCTAGACCAATGCCTAGCCCACAGAAAGTGCCCTGTAAATATTCGCTGGGTTAATAAATCATCTGGTGCCATGTGCCTCCAGATATCAGACTTTGAAAGTTAAATGTGACTTCCATTCTTCAATACATTGTATCACAAAACCTTTGCCAAGTGAAGAAAAGTTGAAAGGCAAGCCCTCAATTCACTTGTGCTGTCTGCCCCTGCCCCACCCACCTTCTCCTGTGGGTATCTGGCAGGCAGGGGAACTACCTTAGTCACATGGCTCTTCCCCTGGCAGGTATCCCAGTCCTTCCAGGCCTGTTGAGTGGGGCTTGCGTGGATGCCTGCACTAGTCCACCTGGGGACGTACATCCCTGTGAGACTGGCAGACTGAGCGATTCTCAGTGCTGGTTTATCCCTGGGCCCCTGGAAAGGCTTGTTTGTAGGCTTGTGTAATGTACAGGGTAATGTATGGTACATTTCTTCACTGATTCATCCCCTCCTATATCTGCATAGTCGCCTTTAAACTGTTTTGGAAACTAAAGGGAAGATGGTTTGCAAGGGGTGGAGGAGGTGAAAGTTGAAAAATATCACATATCGAGTCTTAAAACACTTGAAGTCCTTTACTTTTTTATGCTTCTGAACTTAATTACAAACCAAGACCAATACATGACACTTGAGATACTCTGGACCTCAGTCTATCTTTCCCGTCTGCTTATATATCCATCTACCAATCTATACACACACAGAAACATGAATTTTATTCTGATAATTACTCAGAATCTCACCTTAGGCTAAGTCAGGTTTACATTTCAAACTACAGAAGACAAGATGACCTTCTTTCTGAAATGTTCAACATCTCAGACATACTGTCCACGGAACACATAAATGACCTTTTACGAATGTTTTGGTTGAATATCTCTTATAATAAACCTATCCAGGAGATTACATAATAAGATCTGTGTGCTTTAAATGACATTTTCTTGAAAACATTATAGAAAGTAGTCACTAAAGCTCTGTAAAAGATTAGGCTAAATTACGTTATTAAAGCTGACTGGATTGCAGTATAGCTTAATATTTGAAAATAAATATGTAGTGACTTAGGATCTGTCTTCTAAACAGAAGAGAAAGGTGTATGTGAGTGTGTTTTCATGTGAATATGAAGAGCCCTGGGTTGACTGCTGCTGTTTCCTGCCTGCCACCCAACTGGTCTTTTTGAGACAAAACTGTGTCTTTCTCTAGATCGGCTGTTACTCATTATCTGAGAAAGGTCAGAGGTTTCCAGGGCAGTCACTACTCAGTTGTCATTGATGACATGCTGAATTTCATGACTGCTTTATGACATGTGTCNAGCCCTGGGTTGACTGCTGCTGTTTCCTGCCTGCCACCCAACTGGTCTTTTTGAGACAAAACTGTGTCTTTCTCTAGATCGGCTGTTACTCATTATCTGAGAAAGGTCAGAGGTTTCCAGGGCAGTCACTACTCAGTTGTCATTGATGACATGCTGAATTTCATGACTGCTTTATGACATGTGTCCACTCCAAATAATATAAAACACCAGATATTCGCAGCCAAGCAGTATCTCATTGTCTTAATTAGTATGGAGTGATACACAAAAGGTTATTTTAAACACAATTGAACATGATAACCTTCTCCTGATCTTTGTCTTATAAAGTCTTCTCAACCAGTTTCTGTCTTGTCATTAAGATTCCCTTTTTTCGTTTGAAACATACTTATGTATGTTAAAAACAGAGGCATTTGTACCAAGCTTTCTTAAGATGACAGTGAGGGGTTGATTTTCTTAAGGGATTAAAATGAAAACACATATTTCTCCTTCCCACAATTTTATTTTCTTAATTTAATCTATATTATTATTATTGGCTGCTCTGCGTGACATGTGGGATCTAGTTCCCTGACCAGGGATCAAACCCAGGCCCTGGGCAGTGAGAACATGGAGTTGTAACCATTGGACCACCAGCGAATTCACGGCTTTCAATGTAGATTAAAGCTACATTTTCACTTATTTAAGTCTTTAGTTCCAACTAAAATATAGATTGTTATTGTTTAGTCGCTAAGGCATGTCTGACTCTTTGCAACCCTATGGACTGTAACTCGCCAGGCTCCCCTGGAATTCTCCAGGCAAGAACACTGAAGTGGGTTGCCATTCCCTTCTTCAGGGGATCTTCTCAACCTGGGATTGAACCCCTGGCTCCTGCCTTGACAGGCAGATTCTTTGCCATCTGAGCCACCAGGGAAGCCTGATAAAATAAAGACATTGAAGACAAAAAGAAATTGCACCAACAGCGTCTTTTAAAGCAGAACCCTTTGTTTTATCTTTGCAGTTTATGTTGTTCCTTTATGCTATTCCTGATTTACAACCTTATTCTGAGCTTGAAGCCTGTCCGTGGCATATGAAAATAGAAACAGGCAAATAAGCATTTAAATCTCACTGAGTGGTTCTGATCACTTGAATACTTATTATCCTGCTAGATCACTTCTGTACAAACAAAAATAAGTAACATTCTCAAGATGTGAGAATCTCAGCCCAAAATGAAGATGTGTAAGGACCTCAATCCCGTACTCCAGTCAGAGCAACCATTTCCATCCTCTTCACTCTTTTATTTGAAACCACTTTTCCTTAAAGTTTTTAAAAATTACAGTAGATTTAAATTTTCTGTTTTTAGTTCCTTAATTATCTCTTTTCTTCCTACATGGCTTACATCTTAACATTCCAGTTTTGTCAAAAAATGTTCAGTTGAAACTTTTTAGGAGGCATACTTGTTACTGAAAAATTAATCAGCAAAAAATCAGTGAGCTAATTTTAATGATGATTACTATTTTAATGGGGGAATATTTTTAGCTCTATCTGGAATGCAAAGATGCTCTGACTTGGTGAGATTGAAAGTGAGTACAAACTGCGCTGTGCCACATCCAACAGGCCCTGATAGCACATTTTCTTAATTCAAATTAGAGAGCTATTTATAGACTCCCATGGAAACGCTGCAGTGCAGGTAGTGAGCACATGGTGCAGGAGGAGACCCAGTTCCGATGGGCGGGTGATGAGACAGCGCCTGCAAGGGCTGTGGCCAGTTAACCGTCCTGCTGAGACTTGCAAAGATTTCATTCTACTATATTTTTCTTGTTTTACGAGGAAAAAAAATATATATATCAATTTAGGTTAAAGCCGTAAACTACTGTATTATACCTGCTGGGGTATGTTTATGACTCTCATTCATCAAAAGTGAGTGCTGTGTGTCTAGTATTTAGCCCAAGTGCAGGATGGAATTTTCCATAGAACATCATGTTATGAATTGCTATGATTCATAATAGGTTCCCATAAATAAGCCCTCCATGAAAAGTGTATTGTAATAGTCGTCGTGAAATAGCCACACCAATAGGTTTCGACCTCCATATCCGTGATGTGAACTACATCTCTGTCATTTGTTTTCACAGTGGAAGCATTGGATGAAACCATAATA
This sequence comes from Neotragus moschatus, assembly GCA_006410615.1. Taxonomy (NCBI): domain Eukaryota; kingdom Metazoa; phylum Chordata; class Mammalia; order Artiodactyla; family Bovidae; genus Neotragus; species Neotragus moschatus. The sequence continues at coordinate 445,483 of SJYA01001891.1, forward strand.
TTTACAGCTGCACATTTGTTCTCTGTCACAGTAATGTATTGGGAGGCGGTGTCCTGCTCTTAACAGCCAGGACCAAGCAGAGTGGTGGAAGGGACAGAGTCAAGGTTCATACAGTGTTGCGGCAAAAATGTACATGTGTGAGCCACTCCTTTCTAGAACATTCCTGGCGAAGAACTTGCTCCATTCAAAGATTTTTAAAAAGATAATGATACTACTGCTTTGGAGAGGAGCTTCATGGAACTGAAAGTAATAATAATAATAGTAGTAAGAACAATAAGAACAAGAGTGAGAGGGACTTCCCTGATGGTCCAGTGGTTAAGAATCTGCCCCACAATGCGGGAGACCTGAGTTCGATCCCTGGGTTGGGAAGATCCCCTGGATAAGGGAAGTACTGACTCCAGTATTCTGGCCTGGAGAATTCCATACTATACAGTCTGTGGAGTTGCAAAGAGTCAGACACAGCTGCGTGACTTTCACTTTGCAATGCAGGTGACATGGAATCAATCCCTGGTGGGGAAACTAAGATCCCACATTCTGTGGAGCAACTAAGCCAGCACACCGCAGCAGTGCCCAAGGGCCACAACTAGAGAATCCGTGCACTGCAACGAGAGATCCCAGGTGATGCAATGAAGATCCTGTCCTAAGACCCGACACAGCCAAATAAATACCTATCTGAAAAGACCAGAGTGAGGTGTCTGTGGCTTCTCCGTACCCAGGTACCCAGAGCAGCAGCACCTCTGACGGTGACCAAAGGCATCTCTCTGCCCATCTCTCCCTTCCCCTTATCCAGCAGACTGTGGATAAATGAACAATCAGGGCTTTGACTTCAGTAGCTACTAGCCTGCAACTAAAAATGTCAACTTTGGCAAGTAGCATCCATCAAAGAGTAAAAAGGTGGATCCATTATCGACTTAGCCACACTCAGCCCTGAGATGGGCCCAGAAATGAGCCTCCTGTGGCAAAAGTGGAATAAAATTAAACGGAATCATCTTCCTTTCCTTGAGAGACATTTTTGTTAGCCATCTCTGCGGCTGAAATTATTTACTTAACCTTTCATAGTAAATGAAATAGCCACCTTATTGGATAAATGCACACTTTCATTTTTCAGTGCTATGGCTTTAAATGTTTCAAACCATCTCATTTATACAAAATGTCTCCTGGCCACTGCCCTCGGGGTTGCCCGCATGCCTCTGTAGCTGTGGTCACACGTGCTGGAGGTGCCTCCCACAAGCATGGACTCACATATATAATAGTTCAGGATATATTTCAGGGCTTGTGAAAATAGACAATGGAACAGAATTACTTGTCTCCCCTCTCAATTCCTATATAAAGACAACAGGAAAAAAGTTATTATATTACAAATGAAGGTACTGTGACTATTCTTATTAAGGTCTTATATATTCAGCTTTTCTTGAGTAGCTTTTAAATGTAAGTTTTGCTAAATATAATGGAACATAAATATTTATATGATAAAACATCCTCTTACCTTAGAGAACCTATTGTGACAAACAGAGATAGTCAGACACCCAGCCCCACCCTGCCGTCTTGGGTAACAGATCTTTTAACTCTCGTCATTCTATTGTTCTCTCCGGAGATGTACACTTCCAGAGCTTAGAATTTGCCCAAACCCACTTGGGACTGTAAACATCTTCCCCAAGGACTTTTCACTCTGGGCTGTTGGATGCTGTTTATATAATCAGCTCATTGTCCTCAAGCCTCCACCCACCTCAACTCCTCACTCAGTCCACTGAGCACAGGAGAACACACATGAGTCTCACCATTGTGTCTAGACTTTCATCTGCCTGATTCCCATGAGCCCCTGGTCACCTCTTCCTTTCTGTTGCCTCAAGTGTGCGTTCTGACACGCATTTCTTCTCGTTTACTTTCTTGGCACGCTCCCATCTCAGACTGAGTTGTCCCAGAAAGAGACCAGGGTTTGGGGCAAGAATTTATTACAGAAATTCTTTCAGGAGAAAGCAAGGGAGTGAGAGGGCCAGTGAAAGCCAGGTTCAGGCAGAGGGTAACTCTGTTTTAACCCTGGAGGGGCTTCCATGCTCTGGGCCAGCTCAGTCCCAGAGGTGGGGCTGCAGAGCAGGAGCACGGGCTCCGGCCTCTTCCAGAGTGACCGCCTGTAGAGGGTCCCTGTGCTGCAGAGCATGAGGGGCAGGGGGACAGACTGAGGGTGACTAGGGCTGGAGGTCTGGACGACAGGATGGGTGCTGCCAGCTCTCTGGTGTTCAGGTCCAGCACTTGGCCAACACATCCACTTTAGCTCCTGTTTTACGAATAAATTCCTTTGGGATGCAGCATTCCCCCTTATATAGCAGTTCAGTGTAAGAACACTGAGTATCTCATACTTAACATGGACCATTCATCAGTCATGCTTCTATTTATAGAATTTTTCAAATGAAAATTTGCCTCCAGTAATGTGTAACGAAAACTGGAAAAATGAAAGGAAGACTGAAAAGTATTCCTGTGTATGTTACCCCAGCCCCCAACACCAACCTAATAAAACAGCGGTATAAATTACATTTAAGGTTTAGGTTATGTATCTTCTTTGAGAAGCAGAGAAAAAAGGAAAATGAACAGAAATAGCGAGTCGTGGGTTTTTATAATTGGATATTTATAAGACGTTTAAGAACTCTTAATAAGGAGATGGAAGAAAATGACATCTATTGAGAATCTCCTGAGTTAGTGCATGGAAGTGGCCTCATTTAATCAGCATACCTATCATTATGGTTGAATAGAACTCTTTATTTTCTTGATGAATAAACTAAGGTCTAAATTAAACTACTTGTCCACAGTCAACTTATAGAAGGAAAAGTGAGATTCAAATCTGGGTTTCCTCACTCAAAAATGGCAGTTGTGCCTTTTTACTTACAGTATTTACTTCATAAATAACTAACAGGGAAGAACATAGATATTAAGGGACAGAAAAACATTACTTAAGAGTCAAGTATTTGAATCTTGTTGCTTTACCTCAACTAAAATAATTAACAACTAGATACCTAAAATTGCCTTGACTTCTATCAAATAGTTCAGTGATTTTTAGAGTATACACTTAAAATCACATGTTTTTACTATAAAATGAAACAATCACTGGGCCATGGTTAGATTGATGTTATAGTTATATATTGCATGAACTTTCGCTCAACTAAAGAATTATTTAGTATTTACTATGTTCTTTGGGGAATGGGGATAAAAAGATGATTAAGCATCATCTCTATTATCAAACAAGCTTAGTATCCCAGAAATCAAATAAGTTTACTGAAACACTGTAGGATTAGACAGAAGATGCGCTCTGTGTCCTCTGAGCACTAACAAAAGGACGGTCAGTTCTACATGGGAGGCTTAGAACAGGCTTCACAAAGAGGATTATTTTTAATAAAGTCTTTAAAATTAATAGGTACTTATCAGCCAAGAGGGGGAAAGAAGAAATTCTGGCAGAAATGGGAACAGGAGAAGAATCCAAACACATGAATCAGCATGACTTGTAAGCAAAATTACAAGTAGACGCTCTCAGGACCTGGGTTATCTGTGGTGCTTAGTCGAAGCAGTAAGTCTCATTCAATGTATCAGTTCAGTTCAGTCGCTCAGTCATGTCTGATTCTTTGCGACCTCATGGACTGCAGCGTGCCAGGCTTCTCTGTCCATCACCAGCTCCTGGAGCTTGCTCAAACTCATATCTCGACTAGGTGATACCATTCAATGTATAATATAAAGTAATTCATTATAAAACATTGAGAAACTTTGCAAAGAAAAAGCCACTAGCTGTTCTTTTTTGTGTGTTTATCAAACTTTTATTGAAGGAAAATTCCTCAAGGAAAGTGAACATGTTACGTGAACAGTGAGCGAGAATTGTCCCCAGGGGGACTATCCTGTCGAACTCTGACCCTCTGCTCTCTATTACCTTAGCCCTGTCCAGGGGCATATCATTACCTCCCCCAGCCTCTCCCTCCTAAGGCCAGGTGGCCACTTGGTGAGTTCTGAGCAAGGTCACCTGAGTCCAGGGGGCCCTAGCTCTGCAGCAGCAGCCTTGCCTTTCTGTGTGTCTCTACAAGTTTCATCATCAACATACAGATGCCAGGCAGGGCAGACCCACAAGATGGACCTAAGTGGGCCCTGAGTGATCACAAGGCTTTCTGACAACCGGAAACAAAACCTGGAAGTTAACTTCCTCCTGAGGAGGAAGGAACACTGACTGTGCTAAACCACTGAGACATCTGTGTCCTTCTGTTACATCAGCCAGCACCACTCACGTTCTAATCAGGACCTGAATCAACCCACAGGGCAGGAAATGGAGGTCCTGCAGGAAAGGAGAAGCTTCCATTTGAGGAAACTTAACTTGCTTGTGTGACTGCAGGGTAGCCTGTTTGTGGGGAGCCAGGAGGGGGTGAGGGCTCAGCCTGAGGAGAGCAGCAGGCGATGCATGGTGTCTTGTGCCTCTGCTGGGGCTGTCAAGTTTTTAAGTTTACTTTAGAGACGAGAGTGATCATAAAAATCCCTGAATGGAAAAGAAATGTGACCACATCTTTGTTTCAAAATTCTAACCCTGTCTC
>SJYA01001891.1:464694-517381 GCA_006410615.1 Neotragus moschatus
GGAATGATGCTAAAGCTGAAGCTCCAGTACTTTGGCTACCTCATGCGAAGAGCTGACTCATTGGAAAAGATTCTGATGCTGGGAGGGATTGGGGGCAGGAGGAGAATGGGACAACAGAGGATGAGATGGCTTAATGGCATCACTGACTTGATGGGCGTGAGTCTGAGTGAACTCAGGGAGTTGGTAATAGACAGGGAGGCCTGGCGTGCTGCAATTCATGGGTTCGCAAAGAATCGTACACGACTGAGCGACTGAACTGAACTGAAGCAGTCCTGACAAATTAAGAGCTTGTGTCCATCTTCAAGTCAACTGTGTGGTTTAAGATAGTAGTTTTAACTTAACATTTTATCTTAAAATAAAGACATTTATCTCCATAAAGCCTATTGAAAAAATGACAATTGTAACTGATTACCTTCTTGAAGGGGAAAGAAGTGATACAGATTGTCAAAGTTTGTAGAGATCAAATAAGTGACTGGAAGATTATGGAAGGTTTTACAGCATCAGTGAGCTTTCAAGAAGTCTCTGTGAGTTTTACTCATTTTGACAGTCTTTATTCCCAGAGAGAGTGGTTACATCGATTCCCAGCACTTAAGTATTTCTAGTTGACTCTGAAACTGAGGTATACATCAGTGTTTGCTAAGAGTTTCTGTGTTCTGAGATTATCTCTCTATATATACATCTGCACATAGAGATATACTCACTAGAGCCTCAAAAAATAAAACTGGAAAGTGCATGAAGTTATGCCATGGGCGCTTCAAATTTAAAATTTAACAATAAAATTAAACCTATCTTTCTATTGTAAAATCGTCCTCAATTGCTCTAACCCCATTCAGGCTACAGTTTTATCCTATAGAAAAGCATATTGTACTTCATCAAGAGTTTTCATGTGGCTTGATATATTCTTAGCAGGAAAAATATTAAGTTCAAATTTACATATATTTACATATTTTGCTATATGTAGAAAATACTTGTGTAACAAACAAAACAGAACCCAGAGAAAACCTTTAATATTATTTAAGAAAAAACTGATTTAAAAAGTCATTTTCAAGAAAGCATTTAATACAATGCCTTTAATTATGAAGCATTTTTATCTTTCCATTAAGAGCAACCTTTAAGATTTTTACTAAGAAACAATTATTGTCCATAGAACAGAAAAACTTACCTCTTTAATTTCAGTATTTTAGGATATTTTTTGTTGATTCTAGAATTTAAGAAAATCAACTTAAAACTCTAAAGATTCCTGACGGCATATAGTTTGATCCTTGGCTATTATTATTTATAAAGTTTACTTTAAAACTATCAATGTTCTGTGCTGTGCCTANTAATTTCAGTATTTTAGGATATTTTTTGTTGATTCTAGAATTTAAGAAAATCAACTTAAAACTCTAAAGATTCCTGACGGCATATAGTTTGATCCTTGGCTATTATTATTTATAAAGTTTACTTTAAAACTATCAATGTTCTGTGCTGTGCCTAGTCTTGTCCGACTCTCTGCGATCCCCTAGACTGCAGCCCCCAGCTTCTCTGTCCATGGGATTCCCCAGGCAGGAAAACTGGAGTGGGTTGCCATTTCCTTCTCCAGGAAATCTTCCCAACCCAGAGATCAAACTCAGGTCACCGCATTACAGGCAGATTCTTTACCAACTGAGCCACCTGAGAAGTCCAACAATGCATGGTGTTGATATTTCTTAACACGTGTGCTTGGTATCCAAATGCATATAAGTGCATATTTACCTTGTGGCAAACTTCTGAGGTGGTAATGAGATGAATTAGATTCTGTTCTGCGAGGGGCCTTATGTTTCCTACCAGGGGCGAAGAACTGTCCATCTGTTAATGCATATAAGCCCCTGGAGCTGTCTGATTGGTCACACTGACTAAAGGAGACAGCAAAGTGGAGAGACAGCACACGCAATGCCCACGGGCAGGGCTGGTCCCCCGTGTGTTCGCTTCTCCCCAGTGCGTTCACTCTCCCCAGTGCCACTCTATTCTGGAGGTAATCCCAAGGAGAGGGGGCCATGGGGACTCAAGATCACGCCCCAGGAGATGAGTGTAGAGCAGGGTCCCTCCTCAGAGGGATGGATGAGACTCTGCACCTTCCTCAGGAAGACTACCTGATTAGATGTGTCCTACAGTTTTATATCTGAAGAAATGTACCAGCAAGACACATCTTTTGGCATCATATAAAGTGAAACTTCTGAACAGNCCTTACTCAATTTAACTCTACTCTCTTCCATCCTATTCTGCTTCCTCGATTTAAATATTTTCTTCATGTACCAACTCAGTAGTTTTAGACCATCATCCAGCCAAGAGTAAGAAAATAGGAGTAAACTGTCTAGATGGTTTCTTGAGACTAATAAATTCAGTTATTTACTCTCAAGCCATCCCATTGCAAACATATGCTTTAAGTACTTCGATTACCTATGTTGTTGTTCAGTTACTCAGTCGCATTCGACTCTCTGTGACCCCTTGGACTGCAGCACACTAGGCTTCCCTGTCCTTCACTGTTTCCCAGAGTTTGCTCAAACTCATGTCCATTGAGTCGGTAATGCCATCCAACCATCTCATTCTCTGTCATTCCCTTCTCTATCTACCTTCAATCTTTCCCAGCATCAGGGTCTTTTCCAATGAGTCGGCTCTTCACATCAGTATTGGCCAAAGTATTGGAGTTTCAGCATCAGTCTTTCCAGTGAATATTCAGGAATGATTTTCCTTTAGGACTGACTGGTTTGATCTCCTTGATCTCAACAACCTATACCAGTGTTCTTTTTTTTCCCCCCTTTTGTTGAGATATAATTGATATATGACATTATGTTGATTTCAAGTGTATAGCGTAATGTATTTGTGCACACTGTGAGATGATCACGAGTCTGGTTAACACCCTACTATGCATAGCTGTGGGTTTTTTCTTGTGATGAGAACTTTTCTTTTAAACATATTTGGCTGCATTGGGTCTTAGTTGTGGCATGTGGGATCTTTAGCTGCGGCATATGGGGCTTAGTTCCCTGACCAGGGATAAAATCCGGGCTCCTTGCACTGGGAGCTTGGAATGTTAACCACTGGACCACCAGGGAAGTCCTAATGAGAACTTCTAAGATCTATAAAATCAACATTCTATTCTTAATGGAGAAATCTACATATTTTGTCTAAATATTCCTGCTGTTTACATAACTTCGACATTCATTTTCCTTGTGCTGAGAAGTTACAGGATAAGGTCTCCCTATATTACAACACTGGGTTCTCTGCACCTCAGTTGTGAGATTTCTAAACAAGGTAGTGAGGGATTTACCACCTAATCAAGACTAAATTTTCAGGTCTAAGAAGCTAGTTAATCTGAACCATTTTCCCCTATCTTTTACACCCAAAGCAGGTTAATGTACATTTATGGGAACATCAGCTTACTTTCTACCTTTCTTCATTTGAAGGAAAAGCCCTTAGACAGCCTAGACTTTGCTGCTTCCCTCAGGAGCACATTCCCAGAATGTAAAACGCCTGGAGCACGGTAGCTGCCGAAAGAGGGTGTATGGCAGACAACAGTGCTTTTAAAACCTCATGCCAGGACATGGAAGCAACCTAGATGTCCATCAGCAGATGAATGGATAAGAAAGCTGTGATACATATACACAATGGAGTATTACTCAGCCATTAAAAAGAATATATTTGAATCTGTTCTAAGGAGATGGATGAAACTGGAGCCAATTATACAGAGTGAAGTAAGCCAGAAAGAAAAACACCAATACAGTATACTAATATATATATATATATATGGAATTTAGAAAGATGGTAGTGATAACTCTGTATGCGAGACAGCAAAAGAGACACAGATGTATAGAACTGTCTTTTGGACTCTGTAGGAGAGAGGGAGGGTGGGATGATTTGGGGGAATGGCACTGAAACATGTATATTATTGTATAAGAAACGAATTGCCAGTCCAGGTTCAGTACAGGGTGCTTGGGGCTGGTGCACTGGGATGACTTGCTGGGATGGTATGGGGAGGGAGATGGGAGGGGGGTTCGGGATGGAGAACATGCATACATCTGTGGCGGATTCATGTTGATGTGTGGCAGAACCAGTACAATATTGTAACGTAAAATAAAATAAAATAAAATAAAACCTCCTGCCATAACTGATGAAGGATTTTCTTTAAAAGTAAATAAAATGAGTAGTCTCAGATGTTACTGAAAACAAATAACCAGGAGTCAGGAGTAAGAGGAATGTCAGTGTAGTTGAATCTGGCTTCAGTTCAACCATCTTTTCTTCCTTATGGTGTGGCTAGAGCATGCGCTTTTTTGGTTATTGTATGCTTTTCACTCTCAAATTTCTCGCACCAGAAAATACCTTGACTCAACAAGCTTCTCTTTCAATTACATGGGCTGTGCCAAAGTCACACATATCTCCCAGCCGTGCTTGGACTTATGTCTAAGTGCATAGTGGAAAACCTTGTTCAGCCCCTCCTTAACTTTTTACAGTAATAATTCCAGGTGCTAAAAACCCGCCTTAGGAATTTGGGCTTGATAATGGCATGAAGGGCCCAGTATTTAGGGTGCTTTCAGTGGTGCTTCTGGGCCATTTAATGAATAATGATGTGTTTGCCTTAGTGTGTCCTCTGCAGCCTAGTTGAAATATGGATAAGGAAAACTTGCCCACCATTGGAAATGCTGGACACAGACACGCACTCAGAAAGCTCAGAATCCATCAGTAGATCGTGATAATATTTGTTCATTCATTTTTAGTTTATTGTTTCAAAAGTGTTTATTGAGTATCTACTACATACTAGGTATCAAGAACAGATCAGTGAAGTTTCTTATTCTCATGGAATTTTGAATTGTATGTGTGTGTGTGTTGACACTACAATAATTGCATATCTTAAGCAAACAGTTACCAGGTGAGTTCTTTCTGCATACCTGATTTTACTTAGGAAATAAATAATAAAATGGAGCAAATGAGTATTTTCTATTCATTTCAAGCAGAAAGTAGTTTACTTCCTCAGCCGTACATTTGATCAATTGATATTTGATCCACACATGAATGCATAAAATATTCTTAATGCTCTCTGAAAGTTGAATAAAAACAAAGATAAAAGCATTAAAAAGGCAGACAGTCTCAATGTATTCAGAATAAATAAGTGAATCATATCTTCTCTACAAAGGCTCATTTGTAGAAACAGATCAACTTATTTTCTGGGATTAAAAAAAAGTCTTTTCTGAGGACAGTTGATAAAATTTCACTGCTTTTGAGTTTTCCAATCATGTTTCATCCCTTTTGAAGTCTATTTTGAACTTGCAGTTGAATTTTCAGTTTTATAGAGAAGTAATACCTAACAAATATATTTGCATCAAAGTGCATATTTTTTAATAGATTTGATAAAAAAATATATTTGAACCAAAAAAATAGCTGCTATTTCTGTTTTAAATATGATAGTCTTCATATGGGAAGCAGTGGACTCACCACCTCCAGAGCTTGAATATACCTCTTCATTAGTCATGTTCAATGGACACCTGTCTCTTAGTTGAGTCCAAAGAATTTATAGGATATTTCTGGCAAAAGGAGTCTGTGGTTAAGGCGTGTATCGTGGCTTGTTACTCAAGGAAGCTGTCAAAAAACATCATATTTACACCTTTGGTAGGAGCTTTTTAACCCTGTTAAACAGCCAAAGTTAGTTTTATCTATGCACTTAATATGCTGAAATTTTCGCACATGGAGGTAGATGATTTGTAATCAGATGCGCCCTGGTCACGCCCATTTACGTGTGATACCAGCACCGTGTCCCCAGTGCGCCTTCACTCCTGGTGCTTGAAAGCGCCTTCTCCCCACGGCACAGCATCTGGTGACATTTGCCCCCAGCTGTTTCTCTGTGCCTTTCCCACTGGGCACGTGTTTGCTCACACATTGCTTCAGCTACCACGTGACTAAAATCTCTGACCCCAATCACCTATCCTCACCCGAGTGTTGATATTTTAGTGTTAGTTTGATGTATCTGTAAGAATGTCTCCCTTTCATGTACAGCCTTTTCTTAACCAAGCTAGAGACCCTGTCTACTTCCTTTTTGGCACAAACGTCACAGCGGCCCCTGGGAAGCTGCCTTCCTCCACCCCTTCCTCCCTTTCCTTTTCCTCCCACCTTCCTTGCCGTCTTGCCCTCCTTTTTCCTTCCTTCCTCCCTCCCTTCCTGTCAACTCTTCTGTTAACTTGCAGCAGTATGTAATTCATTATGTCATTCAATAACAAACGGGCTCATCACTTCATGGGAAATAGACAGGGAAACAGTGGAAACAGTATCAGACTTTATTTTTCTGGGCTCCAAAATCACTGCAGATGGTGACTGCAGCCATGAAATCAAAAGACGCTTACTCCTTGGAAGAAAAGTTATGACCAACCTAGATAGCATATTCAAAAGCAGAGACATTACTTTGCCGACTAAGGTCCGTCTAGCCAAGGCTATGGTTTTTCCAGTAGTCATGTATGGATGTGAGAGTTGGACTGTGAAGAAGGCTGAGCACCGAAGAATTAATGCTTTTGAACTGTGGTGTTGGAGAAGACTCTTGAGAGTCCCTTGGACTGCAAGGAGATCCAACCAGTCCATTCTGAAGGAGATCGACCCTGGGATTTCTTTGGAAGGAAAGATGCTAAAGCTGAAGCTCCAGTACTTTGGCCACCTCATGCAAAGAGTTGACTCATTGGAAAAGACTCGGTTATGGACAGGGAGGCCTGGTGTGCTGCGATTCATAGGGTAGCAAAGAGTCGGACACGACTGAGCGACTGAACTGAACTGAACTGAACTGAACAAACGGTCTTATGTTATTTTAATTTAGCCACTGGATGTCTACATTTGTCTCAATGACCAGTGGGTAGATTCCTTAATTTTAGAGAAGAAGAATCCTTATTCCTGGGAAGAAACTCTCCCAGGAAAGCATAAGGCTTCCTGAGCTTCTCTCTTCTCCAGAAAGCCTAAAAAGTTACAATATTACATGATATTGCTTATATGTGGAATCTAAAAAGGTACAAATGAACCAATTTACAAAACAGAAATAGAGGCATAGATGTACAGAACAGACTTAAGGTTACCAAGGAGAAAAGCGGGGAGGAATAAATTGGGAAACTGGAATTGAAATTACACACTACTATCACATCATGGCGAATAGATGGGGAAACAGTGGGAACAGTGTCAGACTTTATTTTTCTGGGCTCCAAAATCACTGCAGATGGTGATTGCAGCCATGAAATTAAAAGACGCTTACTCATGAGCAACCTAGATAGCATATTCAAAAGCAGAGATATTTGCCAACAAAGGTCCATCTAGTCAAGGCTATGGTTTTTCCAGTGCTCATGTATGGATGTGAGAGTTGGACTATCAAGAAAGCTGAGCACCGAAAAATTGACACTTTTGAACTGTGGTGTTGGAGAAGACTCTTGAGAGTCCCTTGGACTGCAAGGAGATCCAACCAGTCCATTCTAAAGGAGATCAGTCCTGGGTGTTCATTGAAAGGACTGATGCTGAAGCTGAAACTCCAATACTTTGGCTACCTCATGCGAAGAGCTGACTCATTGGAAAAGACCCTGATGCTGGGAGGGATTGGGGGCAGGAGGAGAAGAGGATGACAGAGAATGAGATGGTTGGATGNCAAGGCTATGGTTTTTCCAGTAGTCATGTATGGATGTGAGAGTTGGACTGTGAAGAAGGCTGAGCACCGAAGAATTAATGGTTTTGAACTGTGGTGTTGGAGAAGACTCTTGAGAGTCCCTTGGACTGCAAGGAGATCCAACCAGTCCATTCTGAAGGAGATCGATCCTGGGATTTCTTTGGAAGGAAAGATGCTAAAGCTGAAGCTCCAGTACTTTGGCCACCTCATGCAAAGAGTTGACTCATTGGAAAAGACTCGGTTATGGACAGGGAGGCCTGGTGTGCTGCGATTCATAGGGTAGCAAAGAGTCGGACACGACTGAGCGACTGAACTGAACTGAACTGAACTGAACAAACGGTCTTATGTTATTTTAATTTAGCCACTGGATGTCTACATTTGTCTCAATGACCAGTGGGTAGATTCCTTAATTTTAGAGAAGAAGAATCCTTATTCCTGGGAAGAAACTCTCCCAGGAAAGCATAAGGCTTCCTGAGCTTCTCTCTTCTCCAGAAAGCCTAAAAAGTTACAATATTACATGATATTGCTTATATGTGGAATCTAAAAAGGTACAAATGAACCAATTTACAAAACAGAAATAGAGGCATAGATGTACAGAACAGACTTAAGGTTACCAAGGAGAAAAGCGGGGAGGAATAAATTGGGAAACTGGAATTGAAATTACACACTACTATCACATCATGGCGAATAGATGGGGAAACAGTGGGAACAGTGTCAGACTTTATTTTTCTGGGCTCCAAAATCACTGCAGATGGTGATTGCAGCCATGAAATTAAAAGACGCTTACTCATGAGCAACCTAGATAGCATATTCAAAAGCAGAGATATTTGCCAACAAAGGTCCATCTAGTCAAGGCTATGGTTTTTCCAGTGCTCATGTATGGATGTGAGAGTTGGACTATCAAGAAAGCTGAGCACCGAAAAATTGACACTTTTGAACTGTGGTGTTGGAGAAGACTCTTGAGAGTCCCTTGGACTGCAAGGAGATCCAACCAGTCCATTCTAAAGGAGATCAGTCCTGGGTGTTCATTGAAAGGACTGATGCTGAAGCTGAAACTCCAATACTTTGGCTACCTCATGCGAAGAGCTGACTCATTGGAAAAGACCCTGATGCTGGGAGGGATTGGGGGCAGGAGGAGAAGAGGATGACAGAGAATGAGATGGTTGGATGGCATCACTGACTCGATGGGCATGAGTCTGAGTGAACTCTGGGAGTTGGTGATGGACAGGGAGGCCTGGCATGCTGTGATTCATGGGGTTGCAAAGAGTTGGACACGACTGAGTGACTGAACTGATACTTATATATAAAATAGATAATAAAGATCTACTGTATAGTGCAGGGAACTCTACTCAATACTTTGTAATGACCTAAATGGGAATAGAATGTAAAGAAGGATGGATATATGTATACATAAACATATATATATATATATAAACTGATTCACTTTGCTATACAGCAGAAACTAACATAACATTGTAAATCAACTATATCCCAATAAGCATTAATTTAAAATAGTTAATTTTTTAAAAAGAAAAAAAAAAAGAAAGTTACCTCTTGAAAGAGAGAGAGAATTTGAGTTGGTTTTCAATACTTCCAAGAAACAAGCATGAAACACTATGTCTCCCATTGGGATTACAACAAAACTGCCTACAGATCCAGGTATGTGTGTCTCTAGTAGACATCTGTTAAGTATCAATTGAAAACATATCAAAGATAATTACACATAATAGTTGAGTATGAATTAATAATTTATAAAATAATTTATCTTTGAAGATTTTTACAAATAACTGAAACTTCTTACAACATCAGCTCTGTGGTTAAATATCAGTCGCTTTTGTATTAGGTTTCAGGGAAGAATGGATCAATAGAAGAAATAATATGCTTACAGAGAGAAAATAAGGTCTTTGAGAAAAATTTAAAATGGAAAATCTAAGTAAAGGTGAACTCGAAGGCTTAAAGATATTAACTCATTGCTGCCAGTCCCTTCAGGGGTTATCAGGACTGAAACAAAGCTGATTTCCTTTAGTATCTGATAAAAGTCAACTTCAGTCTCCACGCGACATGCAGAGCAGTAAGGATCTTTTTAGACACAACCAAGAGGACAGTGGCCGTGGACTGAAGGGCAGTGACTGGAATGGCACATCACTGCCACAGGACCAGTGAGGCCAACTTGAGCAGCTAGCAGTCCTGCCTGGGGACCCTGGCAAGGCTGGAGTGGTAAGGGCAGGACTGTCCCACCCTGAGACGTGACTGCAGGAAGGAGTGAGACAGGGAGGTAGAGAACCAACTAACAGTCCTTCTCCGCTACTTGTTTTAAGGTAGAAATCATGTGAATACATATACTTTTTTGTTTCATTGAGATATGATTGACAAACATCACTGTCAAGTCTACAGTGTAAAGCATAATGACTATTTGCATATATTGTGGAATGATTACTACAAGCTAAGTTTAATTAACATTTGTCACCTCATATAGTTATTAAAAATGAAAGAAAAAGAAAAAAGTGTTATTTCCCTTTGTGATAAGAACCTTTAGCACTGCTTCAATCTCATTTCTGACACTGATGGTCTCTGTGGGGACTTTCAAGGGCCTCCCCATTTCTTGCTGACAGAATTCACCCCCAACAGAAGGAAGCACAGGTGAGCTCCCTCACATGAGAGGTCCTGGTTTACTTTGAACTCCAGCACGGGCATCGGAGCCAGGGCAGCACCAGCTGTAGACCTCTGCCTCTGATTCACACATGGATTCAACACAAACCCAAGGAAGCATCCAGCTCAAGGTCTCAGCTGCACAAAAACATCAGACTTAAATCACATTCTTAAAAATCCAAAGGTTAACCAGGAAATCGTCACGGCTGTCAACTCCCAGGACAATATAAACAAATCACCTGATATTGGTAACAAAGTTCCTCTCCATCATTGACCACAAAGACTCATGAGTCAAGGGTTAGAAAATAATTACCCAGTAAAACTTGAAATGATGGAGCACAGTTGAAAAGGGAGTGGCCTCTGATGGCCAAGATGCTTCCAAGTCAATGAGATGTGTTTGACCCAGACAAGCTAATGACTTGGAGAATGTCAGCTGGCAGCACTGAACAGAGAAACTTTGGATTGCCTGCAAAATAGAGCCTGGTTTTGTGCACAAAGTTCCCTGAGCTTGATGGGAAAGTGCACCATGGAAACCGTGTTTGTCTATGGATCAGAAACACGTGCACTTAGGCAGAGATTCCACCAGAAGACATTTTCCACAAATGTTTGAGGAGATGTCGTGGATTTATTGTTGGTTTCTACATGATATTAGCAAGTTGACCTCCCCTATGACTCTCTCCATGCATGAAGCCCAGAAAATGCCCTGTTGAACTCAGGCATCCCAAACTCCTGACATCAGAGTGAAATCTTAGGAAATTACAAGTGAATCTTAACACAGCTTCTAAAATCTAGCAACTTCAAGCACTTCATTTTTTTGTAACTTTGCTATCACCCATGTTAGGAAGATGGTTATTTAGATCGTGAAAAGTGTGACATGTCATGTTTAAAACACAGAATGAAAACATACCTTATGCCTATTTGGTTCCCCTTCTTTAGGGATTACAAAATACAAAACCACAGATTCATTCAGGGAGAAAAATGAATGATTTTTTTTTTCTTTTGCAGACACTGTCCATTTATCAACATGAAAGAAAACAAAATGCATATTTAAAGATTGGGCAAACCCATAAAGTTGATTAAGAGCAGATCTAACTCTTTTGTTTAAACAATGCCTTATTTTTTTAAGCTTTTTATTTTGTATTGGAGTATAGAAGGCTGAGCGCTGAAGAATTGATGCTTTTGAACTGTGGTGTTGGAGAAGACTCTTGAGAGTCCCTTGGACTGCAAGGAGATCCAACCAGTCCATTCTGAAGGAGATCAGCCATGGGATTTCTTTGGAAGGAATGATGCTAAAGCTGAAGCTCCAGTACTTTGGCCACCTCATGTGAAGAGTTGACTCATTGGAAAAGACTGATGCTGGGAGGGATTGGGGGCAGGAGGAGAAGGGGATTACCGAGGATGAGATGGCTGGATGGCATCACTGACTTGATGTGAGTCTGAGTGAACTCCGGGAGTTGGTGATGGACAGGGAGACCTGGCGTGCTGTGATTCATGGGGTCGCAAGAGTCGGACACGACTGAGCGACTGAACTGAAGTGATAGCCAGTTAACAAACAGTATTGTGATAGTTTCAGGTAAAGTGTGAAAGGACTCAGATACACTCTCCCCCTAACTCCCTCTTTTCCCCCCTTCCTTCTTCCAGGTCTACTGCCAACCAACATCAGTTATCCAGGAAGGAGGTGTTGAGTGTTTGGAACAGCTGACCTCACCATGCACGATGTCGGTTTCGTCCTTTCTGTGTGAGCTGACTTAGGCTGGAGAAAGCATGAGGGGTAAAATGTTTCCTTCATTTCTGACTGTGGTGTGCACCAACTTGAGAGGGTTTTCATGACACTTTCTAATGGAGTGGATCATTCAGTTGGCTATCAAGATGTGTGTCTTCCACTCTGTCTTGGAGGAAGTCATCTAACCCATGTATTTGCATATTTAAAATAGCATTCATTTAAAAAAATGTATGTTAATGAGTAACATCATTAATATGAAATTTTACTTTCCAGTGGATACTGTTTAGGGGCCTACCAGTAGGCAAAGGACAGACACAGGTTACATCCTATTCAAGAAAAGAACATTAGATGATTAAATCTGACCATCCACAGCTGCCTGTAACTTTAGGGGATAACATTAGAGTAACTGTTTAATGAGATTAATTAGTTAAAGTTAACGCAATTAGATTCTGTTTTGTATCCAGTGAACCACTCTTAAATATTTCAATATTTTTATTACTAAATACACTATTACGATAATCCTTTAAAACGATTCTCATTCACATCTATATGAAGTTCCCATTTTGTGAGTCACTGCAATTAGATCAGTAACTGGAAAAAGATGGTTGCTCCCATCGGAAAGAGATTATACATTAGAATAAATCAACTGCGTCTTATGAGCTCCTGAGAAGTATCTGATCCACTTTGCTCCCTGGCTCCACTCGGTGCAAGCAATGAAGACGTCTGTGAGCCTGGCGAATTCTGTTGAATAATTGAATTGTATGTAATCCGATAAGAAGTGATTGAGAAAGAAATGGCAGGAGGAATAAGGAAATGACCTAGGTGAATATGTGATATGGATGCGTGGGTGGGGCAGGGGCAGGGTAAAAGCCAAAATTATAACCAACTAAACATGGTGCCGTGGCGGTGCTGTCTTTTCAGCGCAGGACCACATATGTGAAACCTCTTCACAGGTCCTTAGAGCTGTGACTCTGGCTGAAAAAAGCATCTCAGCCAGTGGAAGGCAGGTTTGCTTAACTCCATCGTCTCCACTTCTGCCTCCATTTTGAGAGTCATGGATGAGAGAAGCTGTGGAAGGTATAAAGCATGTATCTCCCCTTGGAGGCTGGAAAAATGAAGGGCTTGATCAGCACAGCAAATGCTCACACTGAGATCTAAAGTCAAGCGTTCCTGCAATCCCCGTCATGCTGATCTCGGGAATGTCTTTGCCTCCCTCTAAATAACTCTGTAATTTGTCTCTGGCTTCTAACAGGGATGGAGTGGGTGGCTCTCTCACAACACTGCCTAAAAATAGAATTTCCTTTTTCAGAGAACATCCAAAGGAATGCAGGCTACAGGTACCCCGATTTATATGCAAAACAAAGACTGCTTGCTTCCTCAGACAAGCGTTGCATCAGTTCAGAGTGGTAAGATGCTCTGAAAATGCAGTAAAATACAAGGAGGTCACAGCAAAGGGGGAAAGTGAATATCACTCTGGGACTGGCAGAAATTCTATTACTCCTTGACCCTGTGGACCCACTGGGTTACTGAATGATACTCAGAACAATGTTCAAAAAAAACCAAAAAACTCACAAGGAGTCAGCAGGGCCTTTCTGTTCAGTGGGAATTATAGACACAGCAGGAGAATTTACCCCAAACATCACAGAACAGCTTCTCTTGCATGACTTTAAAGATACTCCCTAGTGTTTCTTACTGTTTCATTTTTCCTCCGTGTTTACCCCAAGTTGGCATAAATGAATTAGTAAAACAGCAAATTTGTGCATCTGTTAATTATGTCTAAGCCCCAGAAATAGAATATATGAAATTGGCCAGACTCTTACATTTTAAGATATTCTAGAAAGAAAGAAAGAAAGAATGGAGACAGGAGAAAGACCAAGAGGAAAGGACCACAGCCCTTTCACTGAGACATATTCATTTCTATACGAGATCTCAAATCACATACAAGCCCACAATTTCAATCCATATTCAAGTTTAATAACCACTTTAAAGTATTTACTGTGGGGTACAGTTTGCATGTGTGTGTGTTCAGTCACTCAGTCATAGCTGACTCTTTGCAAACCCATGGACTGCAGCATGCCAGGCCTCACTGTCTATCACCAACTCCCGGAGCTTACTCAAACTCACGTCCATTGGGGTGGTGATGCCATGCAGCCATCTCATCCTCTGTTGCCTTCTTCTCCTCTTGCCCTCGATCTTTGGGAACATAAAAATGGCATTAAATAAGCCCAATGTTATGATAAGTTCAAAATCATCAAACAGCCTCGGTTTATTTTCTCTAATTTTAATGACAAAAGACTAGAAATTTAGCTGGGATAAACCTTTTCTAACCTTTGGCCGACTTTCAAAAATCCTAATCTCTAGACCAACAAAGGGTCAGGAGAGAGTAGCACCAAGTGTATAGTTTAGCCAGACTGGTGGACTGTCTCTGCTCCTTCAGTATCTGTTAAATGGAGAAGCTGCAGGACTTAGTGCCTCAGTCTCCACACCTGCAGACTAGGAACAATTTTAGAACTTATCTCATAAGCTTTGATACAGGTTGGAATCAAGATTGCTGGAAGAAATACAAATAACCTCAGATATGCAGATGATACCACCCTTATGGCAAAAAGCAAAGAAGAATTAAAGAGCCTCTTGATGAAAGTGAAAGAGGAGGGTGAAAAAGTTGGCTTAAAGCTCAACATTCAGAAAACGAAGATCATGTCATCCGGTCCCATCACTTCGTGGCAAAATAGATGGGGAAACAGTGGAAACAGTGGCAGACTTAATTTTGGGGGGCTCCAAAATCACTGCAGATGGTGACTGCAGCCATGAAATTAAAAGATGCTTGCCCCTTGGAAGAAAAGCTATGGCCAACCTAGATAGCATATTCAAAAGCAGAGACTTTACTTTGCCAACAAAGGTCTGTCTAGTTAGTCAAGGTTATGGTTTTTTTAGTAGTCATGTATGGATGTGAGAGCTGGACTATTAAGAAAACTTAGTGCTGAAGAATTGATGCTTTTGAATTATGGTGTTAGAGAAGACTCTTCATAGTCTCTTGGACTACAAGGAAANCAAAAGCAGAGACTTTACTTTGCCAACAAAGGTCTGTCTAGTTAGTCAAGGTTATGGTTTTTTTAGTAGTCATGTATGGATGTGAGAGCTGGACTATTAAGAAAACTTAGTGCTGAAGAATTGATGCTTTTGAATTATGGTGTTAGAGAAGACTCTTCATAGTCTCTTGGACTACAAGGAAATCCAAACAGTCCATCCTAAAGGAAATCAGTCCTGAATATTCACTGGAAGGACTGATGCTGAAGCTGAAACTCCAATACTTTGGCCACCTGATTCGAAGAACTGACTCATTTGAAAATCCGGATGGTGGGAAAGATTGAAGGCAGGAGGAGAAGGGGATGACAGAGGATNTCCCACTTTCTGCTGAAAAGCAATTCATGAAATGTTCCTGGAGAAGAGTGTCCTCCCTGGACCAGGAAGAGCCGAACCTTCTTGTTCTGCCAGAATGGATCTAGCAACCTCCGAAAATAACTTCAACCTCCACTTATTGCCCTCCCACCCACATCTCCCAGTCCCTGTCCCGCAATTTACTGCACCTCAACCAAATCCCTTCAGCTCATCACGTCCCCAGGATTTGTCATTGTCTGTGTAAAAGGCACAGAAGGCTTGGGGTCTGCTGCTTCCTGTCTGCTCTTACGCCCTCACCTAGCCTGCCCACTCTCCTCTGGACCAGCCGCCTTCCCCTCTCCACCCGCGATCACCTGGCAAACCCACCCTATTGCTTCAAGACACATCCAGACCCCTCTCCTTCTGGAAATACCCTCCCGGCCCTCCCCATCGTCTCTGAAGTATTGATTCTGTATTCTAAGCAAAAATTTGAAGAGACCTCTTTAATATTCCTAACAGAAAAATACATAGGTTCCTTGTATCAAGGAGTCCTCCCATTCAGAATGAGAGCCTCTGATTATAATGATACCTCGATGCATTGTTTCAGTAATAGTCACATCTAAGGTAAATCATATTTTCTCAATGCAGTATAAACCAATCCTAAATTAGGACCCAAACCTCATAACTTTGTATCAAGATAATGTAAAGCTCTCAAGGTCTAAATTGCGGGCATTTGAAATACAAGGAGTGATGCAAATTCAAGGAAAGCATGCTTATGCTATCTTTTGGAAACCTGCTTTACTTTCCCATTTCATAATTTTTTGCACAGTCAGACAGCCTGGTAATATTCAGCAATTTGCAGCATAATTTAGTCTCTTCATATTTCAATTGTATTCATCCCGAAGGCTCATTTCCTTGAGTGTCCTCCAGCTGGAATCCAGAATTTTAAATGAAAGTTGAGCAAGGCGACTCAAGAGGTACTGAAGAAATAAGTCAATTTCTTTCTTTCTTTCTTTTTTTAAAGAACAGAGGGCTTCTAGGCAAATTCACAGAATCCAGTTACACAGATATTAGTTGTTACTGATGGTTTGACACTTGGTCGGCCGCGTGTATCACACACAGGCTTTGACTCATAGGCTACACAGTGCCTAACACAATGTACATTGAGCAGTCTCTTAAAGGATGAAAACACTGACATCTGGTGAATGAGAAAGAGCTTTCTATTTCGCCAAGGATGTCCCCACAGTGATTCATTGCTGGTAAGCGCATCATTTGCATAATAGTGACATTAAAACTCTGAGCTGCACGCATGCTCAGTCAGTCGGTGTGTCTGCCTCTTTGTGCCCCCATGGACTGTAGCCTGTCAGGCTCCTCCGTCCATGGGATTCTCCAGGCAAAGGCACTGGAGTACCATGCCCAGCGTACCCATGCCAAGGGCACCATGCCCTCCTCCAGGGGATCTTCCCAACCCAGGGATCAAACCCACATCACCTGCGGCTCCTACACTGGTAGGCAGATTCTTTTCCACTGCGCCACCGGGGAAGATAAAGCTCCATGCTACTCTGTATGAAATGTTCTGTCATCTATGCCAGCTTCAAAGTACTTCATATCCTGAACTCTTATTAAAATAAATAACTATTTTCTGTTTATTTATTTTACAACATGCAACAAATGTTGTGAAAACATGCCTATGAGCATTTCTGTGTAGCAAAACTGGCCCCATTCATGGTGGCTCTTCCTTTGGAAATGGCTGTAACTGACTTGTTCCGTTCCTGGGACAGGAGGGCCAGGAAGCCAGTGTGTCATGATGAGTGTGCTCTTAGTTCACCACAAAAGATAAGAGGCTGGAATATAAAGTAGGTCCCACCAGGCTTAAGTTGATTCTAAGATGACAGGTCTATTACACCAGTGCAGTTAGACAAACAATATAGAACATCAAACAGGAGGGAGAGTGTCCCCGGAAGCACAGGCTAAGGCTCCCATGTTTGGTTAACTCTTCTCAGTTACTGGAGGAGGATGTGTCCATGTTTCAGCTCATCTGACTTAAGGTGAATGAGGATGAGATGGGAAAGTGGAAAAATATGATCATGATTGAAATTTTGAAATAGTAAAGTGCTAGACATACAGGCAGAGTTTAAAAAAACCAGAATGTCAAAGCTGCAAATGAAATTAGAAATAATCTTATTTCACTTTCTATTTCAGAGTTGAAGGAATTACAGTAAGAAGAGTCAAATTGCTTCTTTACTGCCCTGCAGTTAGCTAAATTCAGAAATGGCACAAATTCTTTCTTGCACTAGTATAGTGCTTTTTTTTATGGCAACAAGGCTCCACCTGCAAGTATCCATGGGAGTAGAAACAAGAGAAAAAGGAACAGGAAAACAGTACCTAGCTCCCCAATTCCTGTGAAGTAGGAAGCGTTTAACAATGAGTCCACCAGAGCAGTCAATAGCTGTAACTAGTAGAGGTCATCAGGCACAGCGAATCTGACAAATTTCCAGAGGGGAAAGTTTTTAGGAAACCACTGTGGGGCTTGGTTTTGTACTCACTTACTCAACCCAGGTGGATTGAATTTGTTATGTAAAACAGGGGGACACACAAAGATGAATCACTTCGCGATGGGTCAAACCCTTGGCACCTTTCAGGGACCACAGATTTCCCCGCCCCTGATCGCACGAGGCATGTCACAACATTCTACATCATCCACATTCACAGAGGCATCCACATTCCGCATCATCAGAGGAAGATGACGGTACATACATGAGTGCTTGGAGCACCCTGGCTGCTATAAAGTCATTCAGTTAACGCTTGGCCCTGACTTCCAGGAAAGCCATGTCGTCCCCTCTGCCTCCGTCACCTGCTGTCCCCTGCTGTGTTCGGATGCCTGGGCTGGAAGCCTCAAGGAGTGCCAGCGCTGTCAGCATGTTCCACAGTGCCCGAGGGGGATGTCAAGAGCATCCATGGAAAGCCTCCAGCTGGCCCGGCACCCACCCAGATGAGCTGCTCAAGCTCCTCTGGATGCCCCTCCTTCCTGGCACTCAGCACGTCCATGCAGCTCTATCTGTCTCTCCTTGTCACAGCCGTGCCCACCGTGCGGGGCGTGGAAGCTGGGCTTAGTGCTTCTGATACAAATAAAAGCTGTGTCTTGGGCTGTTCAGGCTGCAGTGACAAAGTACCATCCACTGGGTGCCTTTCAAACAACAGACATGGCTTCCTCCCAGTTTGGGAGGCTGGAAGTTCAAGATCAGGCAGATTCCATGGCCGGTGAGAGCTGTGTTCTAGCTGTGTCCCCAAAGACTGGAAAGCTCCTGACAACTGGAAGAAGTTCCCTTTCTGTGTATGTGTCTGAGCTCAGATGTGACCCCATGAGTCTTAGTAAGGATCATTAAGTTAACTGACTGTCATAGGGGAACACAAAATGCAGCCCTCTGGGGACTGGGCAGATATCGAATCCTTGACCAAGGATGGGAGGAGATGGAGACGGCGCTGGAGGTAGACATGGTGATGGGAGATCTTCTCACTCACAGCTTTCCTTTGTGGCAACCTCTAAATTCAAGTCCCTATGACCTGTGGCCCTTTGGCTCTAGTATCTTTCCAGTGTGTTTGCACTCAGCACCCTTGATGAACAAACTCACACACTCACAGAGCAAATTCTGCATGCTAGGAACAAAACTAGACTCTTGAAAATATGGGGGAATATCAGCCAATGCAAAGAAAAACAATACCCCAAGCTCCAAAGGTGGGAATAAACTTGATGTCCTCTCAAAATATGAGAGCAGAAAAAGAGGAGAAATCAGAAAGGCACGCTGGAGCCTGATTCTGTTGGGTGCCTGGGGCCGTGGAAATGAGTTTGGATTTTATTCTTCCTGAGTGTGAAACCATGAAGGAAATACACTTGGGAAGGGGCCTACTCTGGCTCAGGTTTTAAAAGAACTCTCTGGTGGCCTCATGGAGAACGTGACCAGGGGAAAGCTACAGTCCCAACAAGAGGTCAGACTTCACCTGTCCCACGTCAGGGCAAAGCCGCAGATTTACTGTAGTCACTGTGCATCCTCAACCACTTAGCCTGTGGAAAACGGCTGATGTTTGACACATTTCCTAGCTTCTTCAGGCGTCACTGAGGACTTGTTTGAGAGCCGGGTCTCACCCTGTTGCCCTGGATGTCTTGTCTTCCAACTGCACAATTCAACATGTGCAGGGAGTGTTAGAACACAAGCTCCTGGACAACAGGGCGGGGTTCAAGTGCAGAGGCAGAGCTGGAGACAGGGCCCGAGGTCTGGACAGGGGTGGTGGGAGGTCATGTGGCTCCCCTGCTCTCCTCTCCTGAGCTCCCGGGCTGTTGCCTCTCTTGAATTCGCTCCCTCCACCATGAGCACCTTAACATCCCAGCTTCTAGCAGAGGGCCTGGCTTGAAGCGTGGCTTCTTGATTGCTGACCTAGCTGTTCCCAGTACACGCCTTCCTTCAGAACCCTGATCATCATGAACAGAGTGGAGTTTGCTGCCAGTTAAAGTCTCAACCAAGTTATGTCCAGGCATTAAACTCATTTTGTTTTTAAAATGTGTGTGCAAATGCTGCTCTCCTCTCTCTCTCATTTGATTTTGATGTACATTTTTGTTGCATTCTGAGGCTCTGTTAAGCCCGTCCTGTGAAATTCTCAGAATCGTTCCCACCTCCTCACTGAATCTAGCAGGTGTGGTCCCCCCACATCTGTTAAGGGCCTGAATGATGACTTCTGACCTAGCTATTATCCAAGGCATTGACAGGACCTGGGTTTCCTGAATGTTGTCATTTAGTCACTTTGTCATGTCAGGTTCTTTATGACTCTACGGGCTGAAGGTTGCCAGGCTTCCCTGTCCTCCACTATCTACCAGGGTTTGCTCAAAGTCATATTCATTGAGTCAGTGATGCCATACAACCATCTCATCCTCTGTTACCCTCTTCTCTTCTTGCATTCAATCTTTCTCAGAATCAGGGTCTTTTCCAGTGAGTCATTTCTTCATATCAGGTGGCCAAAGTATTGGAGCTTCAGCTTCAGCATCAATCCTTCCAATGAATGTTCAGGACTGACTTCCTTTAGGATGGACTGGTTGGATCTCCTTGAAGTCCAAGGGACTCTCGAGTCTTCTCCAGCACCACAGTTCAAAAGCCCGCTCAGCCTTCTTTAGGTCCAACTCTCACATCTGTACATGACTACTTGAAATACCATAGCTCTGACTACACACGTATTTGTCAGCAAAGTGATGTCTCTGCTTTTTAAAACGTTGTCTAGGTTTGTCGTAGCTTTCCTGAATGTTCACATCACCAAAAGTTCATGGTGAAATCTAACTCCCAATGGATGGTGTCAGATGGGGAGCCTTTGTGGGGGGGTGGTGATGAGGTGGAGCCCCCAGCATGGGATTAGTGTCCTTGTAAAGGAGGCCCCAGAGAGCTCCAGCCCCCTCCTCCAGGTGAGGACACAGAGAGAAGATACTGTCTATGAACCAGGAAGCAGATCCTTGGCAGACACAGAGTCTACTTGACCCTTGATCTGAGACATAAACATCTGTTGTTGATATGCCATCTGGTCATGGTGGTTGGTCACTGCAGCCTGAAGGGGCAAGGACAAAGCTGAAACATGTTTTCTACCCAAGGAGGCAGAGTTCTGGCCCGGGTCACTGTGCCTTTCTCCCCCAGGTCCAGGAGAACCAGAGTCTATGGAGATGGGGCTGCACCAGCATAGAGGGTGGGATATTCAGGGCAGGACAGGTGAGGCAGAACCCTTATGACTGCCTCAACATGACAGCCCCCTTTTGGCCATCCCGGTGCAAAGGAGGGAGGAGGGGCATCCACTCAGGTAGTCTTGTTGGACCCTCTTGTTTAGAAACTCTGCAATGACGGGGCTAGCACAGCAGCGGGAGATTTTAGATCCTGAAACCTGAGGCTTTCGAGTTCCCATTCTTGCCGAGGACAGGAAGGTGGCAGGCCCCTTACGCTCTCTTGCGATGAGCTGGGGTTGTAGAGCACGGAGCGGGTAAGGGTGGCCTTTCCCAGTGATCCTTGAAAACCCCTCTACTATTTTCCTCCTAACACACTGCCTCACTTCAATCTCCTTCTGTCCTTTGTGGCCTTATATAGCACCCTGCTTTCTCTGGGTTATGAGGTTGGCAAATGCCAATAGAGAACTGCCAACCTTTTCTGTCTCACAAATCCATCAACAGAGACTGCTCACCCTCACTACCCTCAGTGCCCTTAACAGATTGCCCGTGAGCCCTGGATGCTGTCAAGGAGACCCACCTGAGTCCAAAATCCTTAGCAAGAGGAGTGCCTTCTTGCTTTGGGACGTAAACTTCCACGTGTATAAACAATCACACTCTTTCTGTTCTCCAGAGGAAGGTGACTATATTTCACAAGCTGTTAAAAACCCTGGGTTTCAAAGGCACGCTTTATAGTATCAGCTGAGGCAAACAGATCACTGTCAGGCTTACTGCAATAAGCAGCTTACTGCTTACCCCTCTTTATGAGTGATGGATTTTATTTCCAAGTTTATGACAAATATCTGAAACCTCAGGTCTCATGTTGTAATCACATTTTATGGACTTTGGTCTTCTCCCATTCTCCAGAGGGTCACGCACACTTGTGCCTGGGATTTAGAGAGACTGAGACTCAGACCAGGATGCCCTGGGCAGCCTTGGGCATATCGCTCAAGGTCTCTGCTTTGCATCTTTATAAAACCTTCCTTGTGTAGATGCAATGAGAATTGATTGAGCATTAATGCTAATGTTCGTTGAAGACATGGAAGTGCTCTATGTGGCCGTCATTTTAGCAGCTTTATGAGTTTGGGTCCTTTTTAGCAGTTTTCACTGATTGTTCCTTTTCTTTATTTTATTAATTCATGAAAATTAACCCCAACACGAGACTGTTCCTGTTACACTTCCTGGTTTGTAGTATGGTGTCTGTTTGGAAGCTGATGGAACAAGGTGCCAGCGTCGCACATGTGGGCCACAATGCCCCTCTTTGTTCTCTACTCCTAGAGGATGAGAGCTCTGTCTGCAGCCAGCTGTTTGGAACAGACCCTGAAAAAGGGTGGGTCTCAGAAGTGCCGATCGACGCATGTGCCTGGGCGGTTATGCTTGAGTGCAGCCTGGGTTGTCGAGGAGTCAGCCTGGCTCCATCAGGAGATGTTGAAAGATGGTCCAGCCGGCTGTGAAATCAATCATGCTGCATCTCTGAGTGGAGAGATGTCCACCCTTGGGATGGTCTGTCTGGTGGGAGGGCTCAGGGG
Source organism: Neotragus moschatus (assembly GCA_006410615.1). Classification (NCBI taxonomy): domain Eukaryota; kingdom Metazoa; phylum Chordata; class Mammalia; order Artiodactyla; family Bovidae; genus Neotragus; species Neotragus moschatus. The sequence continues at coordinate 487,341 of SJYA01001891.1, forward strand.
TCAGAGCACAGTTCAGTGCCCTGTGGCTTCTTCCCCACTCTCCCTCTGGAAGGGCAGGCAGTGCTGAGCCCACCAGACAGTCACAGATGCCCCCTCGGATGCACCATATTGAGCTTCAGTTCTCTATGTCCACACCAACAACAGGGATGAGTCAGGCCAAGGGCAAGTTCTTCAGGTTTCTAGAAAATGTGTCAAAAACACTGGAATCCAGTTCCACCCATGCACCTGTTTGCTGCCTTGAGTAAATTCTACAAAGCGCCTTACCTCCCTGTCCTCACCAGTGGAACAGAGGAAAATAACTTCTCCGGACTTTGACGTGAGGATGGAATGCACTCACATTCCCAATCACGTGTGGTTGAGGAGAGGCTGGTGAAAAGTTAATTGTTTCAAAGCTGAACCATCTAACGTGATAAAGCGTATTCAAAAGGCACAGACATCACCCAAAGGCAAGTAAATTATCAAACTAGATTTCCATGTGTCTCCAAAAACAATGTCTCAGGAAAACGCCAGCGCAGCTATTCGCTGCAACCACTTCTTCACTCAGTGCACTGACACCCTCAGCTCACAGCTTCCTGACTCCATTCCAGAAAAAGCACTCCCCCACCTCGCTGTTAGCACCCTGCCTTCCACACCGTTTGCTTCTGAATTTGATATCTACGGTGTACCTTTAAGTGGGGCAATATGACAACCAAGAGAAGCCATGATGACAAATCGCTGCTCCTACGTCTCACACATTCAAAGGTATACCTCATTTGGTTGAACACATTTCAATAGCAAAACTCAAATGAATTTTCAGTGTTTAATCTGGAACCTGCAGCCATTGTAAAACCTGTCATCATCACTAAAATTAAAAGTGTTACATACTCAGACATGAGGTAATAAAGGCATCAGGATGCGGATAAAATGTCTACGAAAAATGAAAACTCACCTCCGCTATTTAGTTCCTATTACATTTTGGCAGTGCAGTAGGAAGGGAATTTTTAAAAGCCTAAAACATTTTCATTCTACTTGCCTCAAGCTCTTCTCCCTGTCGATGTTATAGCAACTGAGCTATCTTATTTATTTGCTGAGTTTCTGCTCTCTGTATGGATTCTACTAACTGGAATGTACACATTGTCACTGTGGGTCGATTAATTGCTTAAGCCTCATTATTTGTGTCCACCAAGTGAACTAAAAAGATTTAAAATGTAATTCTAGCTTACTAGGAGTTCAACAGTATATTCAGGGAATGAAACAAGCCCATGATTAATAATAAACGGACAGCAATATGCTTACTGGCAATTTAGGTTCACAAATAAAATAAAGTGCTGATGGTGCCATCCAGACTACTGTCAACTGGAAATTCATTTAACAAAATCCAAAGAGTGATACGTTAAGAATGAAATGAGCTAAGTTCAATCACAGTAAGCTTGCACTGCTGGGATTGATGCTCCTGGTCAAGGAAGGAAGGGCCGGAGTGAAGGCTGAGGCGATGATATGAACTCAAAGCAGAACAGTCATAAGCCCACCGCCCTCTCATGTCATCCCACTAGGAACCCCTGACCCCAGCTCCCTGACTCCTGGAACATGACCGTGAGATCATGGGAAATAGTTACTGGTCTCTGCCCCTTCCCCCACCCTTGCCAGTTCCTGACACAGGACTCATGAAACCTTTGGAATCCCTGGGTGATGGGGTGTCTTTTCTTCTAATGAGGTGACTCTGGGTGGGCTCCTGGATGAAGACTGGTTTCCAGGAAGACCCAACTATGATTAGAAGCTGGGAAGTTTCAGCCCCACCTCCATTCTCTCGAGAAAGGACAAGGGTTAAAAAATGGGAGTTAAAGGTAGAAGATGCCTTCATGATGAATCCTCCATAAAACCCTGTAAGGGCAGGTTTCAAGAGGGTCTGGGGCGGGTGGGCCAGTGGTAGTGCTGAGAGGGTGGCGCCCCCAAGAGCATGAGAGCTCGGCCCCATCCTGCACTCTCCCCGTGCACCTCTACCATCTGGGTGTTCATCTGAATCTTCGTCCATGTTCTTTCATGACCTAGTGAACATGGGCGTTTCTCTGAGTCCCCTGAGCCGCTCCTGAAGATTAATCATATCCGGGGAGGCTGTTGTTGGCACCTCTGATCTATAGTCAGTTGGTCAGAAGGACAACTTGGCCTTGCGACTAACATCTGAAGAGTGTGTGTGTGTGTGTGTGTGTGTGTGTGTGTGGTGAGGATGGTTTCCTGTGGGGCTGAGCCTACCCTGGAGACCTGACACTATCTCCAGATCGACAGTATCAGACTGGGTAGGTTGTGGGATACCCAGATGTTGTGGAGGGAAGCCTTCACGCACACCTTTGATGACTGGAAACATCAGAAGTGAAGTGTTGTGAGTGTTTTGTGTGAAGAATAAAGGAGCCTTAGGAGAAAGAAAGACATGTAGGAAGAGCCGAATTTTCCCTCCATGGGAAGGAAAAAGCTGCTGGGCAACTTGACCTTGGCTTCCCAATGCTAATTTCATAAAATACCCTTCTGCCCAAGCTTACTGAAGAAGAGAATTCACCATGAGGAAGAAACTGGTGTTGAACTGCAGAAAATCAAAGAAAACAAGCTCCATCACAGAAGGCTCCAGGGCCTGGGATGGCTTCACACCCAAGTCTAGAAAACTTACTCTGTGGACACTAACTTGGATCCTTTCTCCTGTCTTTTTGCCTCTGTGTACATGTCATTTTCTTCCCCAAGACTTCTCCATTTACAATCCTGCACATGAACAATCCCCACCCGAATCCCATTTTCCCCAACAATGTCATCCTGGACCTCACATTCTCACGCTGTCTTCTCTGGGCCCTTCAACCCACGTGAAGGCTCCTGCCAACAAGCTATGGGACCTGGTTCCTGCAAGTGTGGTCTGGGAGCTTGTTAGAGCCCCATCCCAGACTGTCTGAGTCAGAATCCGCATTCCAACCAGAATCCATGGGGATCTCTGTGCACAGCAAGGGTTGAGAGGCAGTGGTTTTGAACTCTGGACCCCTTTTTCACAGTATCTGTGGTTATCACCCACCAAGGCCTGTTTGCTTCTCCCTGGCACACTCAGAGCAGTGGTTGCCTCCCTGGTGGCATCTCACTTCCCCTTGGACAGCGAGTTCTATGCAGGAAGGAACCTATTTGCCCTCGGTGCCTTTGCAGTACGTGCCCGATGTCTGGCTGAGCGTACTGTGCAGTAGACGAACGAATGAATGAGTGAAAAGCACCGGGGAAACACCCTATCCCACTACTGCTGGAGCTGTGACCCTCTGTGAGGGTGAGCATGACATCACAGGCAAAACAAGAAGCAGCTAAAGCAAAACCCATGAGATGGACAGACGACCGCAGGAGCTCGAGAAATGCAGCAGTCCGCTAGGTCCTCAGACAAAGGAAGGGACTGACAGTCTTAGACCAGCAAGCACACAGGTCCTTGGCAGTTTCCCAACCACATAAAAGTTATGCCTCAAAATACTTCTCAAATTAGATTCCTGGGGCTCACCTCCAGGCAACTTTTTTTCATTTCATCAAAATACTAATGCTAGGGGTACACTTTCAATAAGAGAAAGCTTTCTCTTCCCTGCTTGAGGAATTCAGAGGCTATTTCTACTTAATGCCTTGGACCATACAAATAGAAGCAAGGTTTATTTGATCAAGTAGTTCACAGTGATGCTACAAGAGACAACAGGATAATCAAGAAGGATGCTGTCTCTTAACAGAAATCAATGTTCATGCCATTGGCTTGTTAATGAATGCTTCATCTCAAAGGCAAAATCAGGAGAAGAAAGGCCAAAGTCCTGGTTGGAAAATACACACTTGGGAGCCCCAGGATGAATGAAATAAGAAAGTAAATAAAGGTATATTCTTGGGCTGTGCATGTGTGCATGCTCAGTTGCTAAGTCATGTCCAACTCTTTTGCAACCCCATGGACTGTAGCCCACTGCTGCTAAGTCGCTTCAGTCGTGTCCAACTCTGTGCGACCCCATAGATGGCAGCCCACTAGGCTCCTCTGTCCATGGGACTTCCCAGGCCAGAATACTGGAGTGGGTCGCCATTTCCTTCTCCAGAGGATCTTCCTAACCCAGGAATCAAACCTGTGTCTCCTGTATTGGCAGGTGGATTATTTACCACTGAGCCACCTGGGAAGCCCACCTTCTTGGGCTGGAGCTAAACCAAAACATTGTTTTCAAAAAAGACCAATTTTTGTGTGGTTGAAACAACATGGGGGATGTGGTCTGAAACTTAAAACTATTACTGATTAAGGATGATCCTTTTATATATATATATATATATATATATCTTAGAAGTGTTAACTGTGAAAAAAATCTATTATAATCTAGTTTTAAACTGGAAATTGAATCCACAGTTTGCTAAACAAATTCCTGACCACTTGGGGATATTTCACTGTCTGGATAGCTAACAGTTGAGAATCTTCTGAGAGCCGCTCAGAAGTCCCCTCTCTTTGCTTCTGAAATCTATGAGGAGATCTCACAGTCTACTCTTTCCATCTTTGTTTGGTCCTCTCAGTATCATGATAGCTCTTGAGGGCATGGCCAGATCACATCTGCTCATGGGTGTTTGGTTAAATGAAATCATTGTCTTCTAAAAAGCAAATACTGAAAACTTGCCATTGAAATCAGACCTTTTTGGTTTAGAGATGAGTTTTCATCCCTAGTTACACGCTGAGCCTCTGACACTAAGGGTGCACACGGTGTGGAGAGCTGGGGTAGGGGTGCAGTGGAGACAGGGACCTGCATGTGGTCACCACAGAAAAGCTTTAAAGTTTATTTTTGCAGCTTTCTAGAGTCCTATGGTGCCATCATGAAAGAGGAAATTCTATTCTTTCCATTACATTAAAAAAAAATTATTAAAGTACTAAACCGCAGCTCTATTTTTAAAGTAAATATGAACAGCAGTCCGACAAGTGTATGTTGAGATGGATTGCAATCAGGAAAGATCACCAGGGGGAAATTTTTGTAAAGAGACGTGCCATAAACACATGCCCTTTTGTTCAGTGAGATACTCAGATGCCGGAAGCTAACACAGTTTTCGAGCTTTTTCTTTGCTCAAAATCCTATCAGAAATTTGGCAAGAAACACTAGCAAGGAATTCAATTCTGTTTTTCTCAAGATTCACATATGACATCAATTTGGGCCTGAAGTCATGCTCACCCTTGGGTTGTCCACTCAAAGTAGTGTTTTATTAAAAGGGCACATTTGTACACACTTGCATATGTGCTCAGACACTGAGTCCTGTCCAACTCTTTGCGACACTATGGACTATAGCCCGCAAGGTTCCTCTGTCCTTGAGATTTTTCAGGCAAGAATGCTGGAGTGCGTTGCCATTTCCTCTTCCACGGGATCTTNCTGCTGGGCAACTTGACCTTGGCTTCCCAATGCTAATTTCATAAAATACCCTTCTGCCCAAGCTTACTGAAGAAGAGAATTCACCATGAGGAAGAAACTGGTGTTGAACTGCAGAAAATCAAAGAAAACAAGCTCCATCACAGAAGGCTCCAGGGCCTGGGATGGCTTCACACCCAAGTCTAGAAAACTTACTCTGTGGACACTAACTTGGATCCTTTCTCCTGTCTTTTTGCCTCTGTGTACATGTCATTTTCTTCCCCAAGACTTCTCCATCCACCATCCTGCACATGAACAATCCCCACCCGAATCCCATTTTCCCCAACAATGTCAGCCTGGACCTCACACTCTCACGCTGTCTTCTCTGGGCCCTTCAACCCATGTGAGGGCTCCTGCCAACAAGCTATGGGACCTGGTTCCTGCGAGTGTGGTCTGGGAGCTTGTTAGAGCCCCATCCCAGACTGTCTGAGTCAGAATCCGCATTCCAACCAGAATCCATGGGGATCTCTGTGCACAGCAAGGGTTGAGAGGCAGTGGTTTTGAACTCTGGACCCCTTTTTCACAGTATCTGTGGTTATCACCCACCAAGGCCTGTTTGCTTCTCCCTGGCACACTCAGAGCAGTGGTTGCCTCCCTGGTGGCATCTCACTTCCCCTTGGACAGCGAGTTCTATGCAGGAAGGAACCTATTTGCCCTCGGTGCCTTTGCAGTACGTGCCCGATGTCTGGCTGAGCGTACTGTGCAGTAGACGAACGAATGAATGAGTGAAAAGCACCGGGGAAACACCCTATCCCACTACTGCTGGAGCTGTGACCCTCTGTGAGGGTGAGCATGACATCACAGGCAAAACAAGAAGCAGCTAAAGCAAAACCCATGAGATGGACAGATGACCGCAGGAGCTCGAGAAATGCAGCAGTCCGCTAGGTCCTCAGACAAAGGAAGGGACTGACAGTCTTAGACCAGCAAGCACACAGGTCCTTGGCAGTTTCCCAACCACATAAAAGTTATGCCTCAAAATACTTCTCAAATTAGATTCCTGGGGCTCACCTCCAGGCAACTTTTTTTCATTTCATCAAAATACTAATGCTAGGGGTACACTTTCAATAAGAGAAAGCTTTCTCTTCCCTGCTTGAGGAATTCAGAGGCTATTTCTACTTAATGCCTTGGACCATACAAATAGAAGCAAGGTTTATTTGATCAAGTAGTTCACAGTGATGCTACAAGAGACAACAGGATAATCAAGAAGGATGCAGTCTCTTAACAGAAATCAATGTTCATGCCATTGGCTTGTTAATGAATGCTTCATCTCAAAGGCAAAATCAGGAGAAGAAAGGCCAAAGTCCTGGTTGGAAAATACACACTTGGGAGCCCCAGGATGAATGAAATAAGAAAGTAAATAAAGGTATATTCTTGGGCTGTGCATGTGTGCATGCTCAGTTGCTAAGTCATGTCCAACTCTTTTGCAACCCCATGGACTGTAGCCCACTGCTGCTAAGTCGCTTCAGTCGTGTCCAACTCTGTGCGACCCCATAGATGGCAGCCCACTAGGCTCCTCTGTCCATGGGACTTCCCAGGCCAGAATACTGGAGTGGGTCGCCATTTCCTTCTCCAGAGGATCTTCCTAACCCAGGAATCAAACCTGTGTCTCCTGTATTGGCAGGTGGATTATTTACCACTGAGCCACCTGGGAAGCCCACCTTCTTGGGCTGGAGCTAAACCAAAACATTGTTTTCAAAAAAGACCAATTTTTGTGTGGTTGAAACAACATGGGGGATGTGGTCTGAAACTTAAAACTATTACTGATTAAGGATGATCCTTTTATATATATATATATATATATATATCTTAGAAGTGTTAACTGTGAAAAAAATCTATTATAATCTAGTTTTAAACTGGAAATTGAATCCACAGTTTGCTAAACAAATTCCTGACCACTTGGGGATATTTCACTGTCTGGATAGCTAACAGTTGAGAATCTTCTGAGAGCCGCTCAGAAGTCCCCTCTCTTTGCTTCTGAAATCTATGAGGAGATCTCACAGTCTACTCTTTCCATCTTTGTTTGGTCCTCTCAGTATCATGATAGCTCTTGAGGGCATGGCCAGATCACATCTGCTCATGGGTGTTTGGTTAAATGAAATCATTGTCTTCTAAAAAGCAAATACTGAAAACTTGCCATTGAAATCAGACCTTTTTGGTTTAGAGATGAGTTTTCATCCCTAGTTACACGCTGAGCCTCTGACACTAAGGGTGCACACGGTGTGGAGAGCTGGGGTAGGGGTGCAGTGGAGACAGGGACCTGCATGTGGTCACCACAGAAAAGCTTTAAAGTTTATTTTTGCAGCTTTCTAGAGTCCTATGGTGCCATCATGAAAGAGGAAATTCTATTCTTTCCATTACATTAAAAAAAAATTATTAAAGTACTAAACCGCAGCTCTATTTTTAAAGTAAATATGAACAGCAGTCCGACAAGTGTATGTTGAGATGGATTGCAATCAGGAAAGATCACCAGGGGGAAATTTTTGTAAAGAGACGTGCCATAAACACATGCCCTTTTGTTCAGTGAGATACTCAGATGCCGGAAGCTAACACAGTTTTCGAGCTTTTTCTTTGCTCAAAATCCTATCAGAAATTTGGCAAGAAACACTAGCAAGGAATTCAATCCTGTTTTTCTCAAGATTCACATATGACATCAATTTGGGCCTGAAGTCATGCTCACCCCTGGGTTGTCCACTCAAAGTAGTGTTTTATTAAAAGGGCACATTTGTACACACTTGCATATGTGCTCAGACACTGAGTCCTGTCCAACTCTTTGCGACACTATGGACTATAGCCCGCAAGGTTCCTCTGTCCTTGAGATTTTTCAGGCAAGAATGCTGGAGTGCGTTGCCATTTCCTCTTCCACGGGATCTTCCTGACCCAGGGATTGAACCCACGTCTCCTGCATCTACAAGCAGATCCACCACTGAGCCACCCGAGAAGCAGATACACACACACGCTAGACCAAAAAGGCACCCATGGAGAATCATCTTCCGTCTCCGGGGAGAGGAAAGCCTGCTAATAAGGGGCTCTGGGGGTAGAATTATGACTTCTTTTCAGAAGTATTGGACTGAGAAACAAAGATCTATTAGGAAAGAAATCAGTTAGTCTTATTATATGGCATTAATTTGTGTGGTATTTGTCCTCACCAGCATTTTAATCTGTTTATAAACAGTATAATATGGTGTAGCATTTTTTGCCAAAGGATGCAGTTCAAAAGTGATAAAACACATTTTTTCTTTGCTAATCTGAGGCAAACACCCTATCTGACATTTTTTTTTTCTTTAAGGAGGCCAGTATGAGTCTCATCTATTGATTGTGGCTTAAGGCAGAAGTTTGAAAGTTCTAGCCTGTTCATGAACTGATGAGAGGGCAAAACGAGACAACTCGAAATGTCTCTGTCCAGTCAACTTCCTAAATTATCCAGAGACTTAAGTCTATGCTCATAAAGCGATTACTTGGTACATGAGCATAGGTGTTAAACATTCAAGATTGTACCATTAGGAGCCAAAGTCTCACTGCTGAAAGAACACAGGGTTCAGAGTTGGAGCCCACTTTCTTCATTCCTGGGTCACCTACTTGGGAGAGGCCAAACCAAGGAGCACTGTGAAGGGTTGACCAGCATCTTCTTTGTGCCTGTGGGATGTGATTACACCATTTCCCACCAGGAAGCAGAGCATAACCATTCTACAGCCCCAGTCCTTAAAAATCACAAAAAGACTTTCTAATCTGAGTGACTACACTGATAACTTCATTCGATCAATAGATACTGACTACAGTACATACAGCATCTATACTCAGATAATGTATGAGAAATGCTTTTATTTGCAAAACTCCAAGCTCCCAACCCAGGCTCAGCTGTGTGGCCATGGTTAACATTGTCACAAGCTTTCAGTGGAATTTGTTTTGGAAATTCTTACGGTATAATCAGGAATTTACAACCATTCTGCGAACCCCTAGCCATGTGACCTTGTGTGACTGGTAAGGAGATGGCAGTATAGCGTCTTGGATGCTATGTAATTCTCTTTAATTCCCATCAACATACAGAGGTGACATGTCATAATTCATTTATTTAGTGGGTAAAAGAGCAAGAACAAGAAAAAAGTAAAAACAAAAACATATTAATTAAAAAAGAGTTTATTTATATATATACACTAGTTTATTTGTATATATAAAATATATCATTAATATATTAATTGCTTAGGAAAAAGATAAATCTATATATGCATAGGAATGAAGACCATCATTGTGAAGAATGTCAATACTGTATTATAAGTTGCTTCCTTTTTAATCAAAAGTGTATAGGAAAATATTTGAATCATTAAAATGTCATTGAAGTGGAATTGGAAAAGAATGTTGGATTTTAAGCATTGACTGAAATCTCAGAAATGAGATACAAATGACTTAAATTGCAAAAATTCTTTAAATGTAATTATTATAGAAATGTTTATATTTTCATTAACCAATAACTTGAAAAAGTTATTTAGCTTGATAAAGCTTCTTATATCTTTCTTGAGAAATCTGCTCAACAAGTCCAGAAGATAACACTGTAGTTTTTTAGAAAGTCAGGAAAATTCAACACGAATTCAAAGAAAAAAAATGGAAGAAGCTATTGAATGTCTTTAGGTAGCAGTACTTAAACCAGTTGTGAGTTCTTCATTAAAATGTTCTTGAAGATGGTGGATTTTCTGCACAAGATTAGAACTGGACAATGCAGTCCACTCTGAGCACCGAAATGGTCTCCTCTTGGGCACACCCATGATCTGGGATGTTTTCTCAGAATAACAGGAAAGGGAGGAGAGTTGAGCCGAAAAACCCATCTGGTTCTAATTCAACACTCCCAGTAGACTCTTATGCACCAGATCCAAAGAACGAAAGCCAAACTAAAATGGTACTAATTTGAGGGAACCAGTGGAATGGACCCCACTTCCTGTCGTAACAAACGTCCTGTGAATGTCCTGTGGTGAAGGGTCTGGCTAGGGTGCCAGTCTGAAGGAGGAGAGACTGTCCTTTGAATGTTCCAGTTTGCCTGAGAATTAAAGCACATCACTCATGACATCTTGTCAAACTTAGATCTAAGCTGGAGTAAATAAAATCCTCGCTGGATGCGGTCATGGGTCTGCCATGTTCCTGGCCAGATGCTCTCTCATCCAGGCCTGAGAACCTACAAGGCTGCCCCTGTGCCGGAGCCGTGTCCTTGCTTTACTGGGATTCAGGGTAAACAAGACTAACCCATAAACATATCAGAAGGTTAAGATTTCTGGTTATGAAGGCTTTCCTCCCTCCACTCAGCTGCTGGCTGAGGCAGCACTTCACAGGGCCACCTGGTGAGGGAAGAGATGTGGTTCTACAGGACAGCTTCTAAGCTTTTGAGCCTAACATAATCTGCTAAGTGTCTTGGCAGATGTACGGGATTTCAAAAGACACATTTTCCCACCTGACATATAGAGTGTGCCTATGTATTTATGTGTCATGAGGATTATGTACACTTACTTATTCTCTACTGAATCTTCATGGATTTGTACAGAAACAGACAGGACAGTCAAGATTTAAGATAGTTAAGCAAGAACGCTAAGAGTCGGGCACGATTGAGCGACTTCACTTTCCCTTTTCACTTTCATGCACTGGAGAAGGAAATGGCAACCCACTCCAGTGTTCTTGCCTGGAGAATCCCAGGGACAGAGAAGCTTAATGGGCTGCTGTCTATGGGGTTGCACAGAGTTGGACATGACTGAAGCGACTTAGCAGCAGCAGCAGCAAGCAAGAAAGGAAGCTTGAAATATTGGGGGGGTGGGCGGAGATAAAACTTGAGTTACATTAGCACAAAAGAGTATTGAATTTCTTTAGTTTCTGCCATTTAAAGGGCTAAGTAAAGGCACTTGACCTGGAGTTCTTCAGTGAACTGTGGAGTAAATTATGCTTTATCATTGGCAAATGAATATTTAGACTATATGTTTGAAGAGCTTAAACATATATGGGAGAGCAAAGACAACCGTGAACAGAGCCAACTACAGACTGTCCCCCTGGGGGTCAGTTCATTTGATTCCACTTCCTACACAACCATATTGGGAAGTCTCAGGTCTGACATGGGCCATTGTTAATGAAGTTGAAATGCTGCCATCCAGGACACAGGATCCCAAACAGAACTACATCCACAAAGCCCTGACACAGCAAGGAGCAATTAAAACCCAACTTCCTCATTACTGTTTGAGTTTACTGTCACTTAAGATAATATTCTAATATTATTCTGATTGTAAGAAGAAATTATTTACTATAGAAAAATGTGAAAAGAAAGAAAATGGTACAAAAATGAAAAAACGTATGCATAATTTTTTTTTACTAGAACTACTGTTCATGTTTAGATATAGTTCTTTCAATTTTTATATGTCTTTGTAAAACTATATAGATATATACATGGACTTTTTAAATTCTATCTGTATGAAATCACAGTTTGGTTTCCTACTTTGTTTTTACTTAATGGTATATCGCCAATTTCCCTGTTAATTTGGTTTAAAACAACGGCTATATAATATACAATTGTTTGATCACTATTGCACTCTAAATTCCTCAGTAAACCCACTGTTTTAAAAAATATACACTGTTTAATTTTTGTCACGATAAATTATCCTACAATGAATATCTCTTTAAATACAGATGTGGGTATAAAAGTATATAAGATGTAGATAGATAGGTATGGGTATCGCTAAAGATATAGGCGTAGATATGTAGATATATAATCCATGGTAAACATCAGAAGGAAAACTTGGTGGAAATGAGCTACAGAAAGTTGTAGCAGTTTGGTATTTGAATGACATGCACAGATGCATTGAGAGTTTGATTAGAAATGATGGATAGTATGAGAGAAATAGTCACAAGAGCACTCAGAGAAAATACAATCCTCTGCCTGACTTTGCCGAGACCCTGCTCTGGAGTTATTTGACTCCATTTGTTGCCAAGATGGGAACATTAACACAAGGATAGCTTCCTGAGCAAATGCTTTTTGACAATAAAGTGAAATATCGGTGATCAAGTTTCAGGAATTAACCCAGGGATTAGAAGTATTTCCACATGCATTTAAAAAGTCATTAAGAATGCAAAAATATCAATACAATGAGTTCGCTTTTCTTTCTTAGTCAACATAATGCGTTGGTGCCACTTTTGTATTTATAAACTATAATATAGACATATTCCAATTTCCTTCCAAAAAATTGTACACAAATTCCCCAGTGTATAAAATCTTATTTTTATTGTCAAATGACACTATAGTTTTACATTGTCCTGTTTTTAATTTGTGCCAAATGAAATTATTTTTTGCTTTCCCTTCAGAGTTATTCTTAAATTTGCACAAAAGATTGAATGGTTCTGAATTAAGATAGACTCTGTTCCCACTTCAAGTTTTATAATGTAGGATGCTTTGTGTACATTTAGCATAAAACATGAGTAAACTACAGAATTCTATCTTCTGTGTGTACAAAAATGTTTTTATAACACAAAGAATGTCATCTGAAGTAGCATCCTTAGTATAAAAATGTGTTATAAAAATTTCTGGCATTTACATAATATTTGCATGAGATAGTGCTAAATACCATATTTCATTTTTTCTTTCTAAAATTCATATAACAAATAATCCCATTTCCCAAAAAGATGCATATTTCTTTCACCTGTAAAGCAGTACTCATCTTTTAAAGAACTGAACTTTTAGTTGCTAGAACCATAAAATTACTCTTACTTTAATAAAAGTTTAAAAAATATAAGAAAAACCATTCCTTTTTCTAACTTATGAAAATATGATAACACATTTATAGGAGACTTGGAAAATACAGAACAGAGTTACCTATAGTTCCACTATATATTTCAATTATTTTTTAAGTAGATAAATTAAAAATTTTAGTTGGAGCTTCAATATCAAACTCTCAAAAATTAATAGAATGAATATACAGAGATGTAGAAGGACAGAGTAGACCTGAAAAGCACTATGAACCCATTCAACATATTTAGGACTTATGCAGTTTTCACACAACAGTAGGGTATAAATGCTATTCAAGTTCCCATAGACTGTAAACTAGAAGACCCTGGAACATATCCAGGGACATAAGACCAGGTGCAAAAATTTTATGGTCTAAAAGTATTGAAATCGTACAGAGTCTGTTCTTTTATCACTGTGGAATTATGTTAGAGATCAATATCAAAAGATATTTGAAAATAACCCACATATAGAAAAACAATTCCTTGTACTCCAAAACAGGCAGTGCAGAGAGATTTCTAATTTTCTTTTTTTTAAGTCAGATACATATTTGAAAGCAATTCATCAACCCCAGTGGGTTTTTTCCTTTTTGGAAAGCTCTCTTATGATTGTGTAAGACAATGTTCTCTATGTCGGTAATAAATGGCATTCGTGGAGTTTTGGCAGCAGGCACTTCACTGTCCACGTGAAATGGATGGCGGTCCCCACGTAGATTAGCTCGAGTTACACAATGTCACTGCAGAGATCGAGCACAGAATTCCTCCTTTGGGCCCATCCTGCATAAATACTGTAAAGTTGGGTGTGGGAGTGAGACTAGACAAGGGTTTGAAATGAATGGCTTAAGGGGTCTTCAGAGAGAAGGGTCACGGGGATTGTGATCTTCTCATCAAGATTCCCTCATTGTAAACCCAGCTCTGCTGATGTCTCAGGACAGCTGTTTTCACTGTAGGACCTGGAGATGGCTTGGTGTTAGATGTCAGAGTATAGAATAGTTAGCCATAGATCTGGGGCAAACCTTCCTTAAACAAGAGAACAGTGTGCCTACAGAGACACGCCTAGGCACATGGTTCACTTGCAATGATCCTGAGGGTTTTTACAGAATGGGGTTAATTGTACTCAGCCAATAATGCCGACATGTGCCTCTAACCACAGGGCATGGGGCGAGCTTGCACCCCAGCCTGATCCCCTCTCCTTGGAGGAGCACAGTCCACTCTCCCTACTCTGTCCACTCCACCGGGGTCCATCTGCACGCAAGTTACGCGGCTCCAGGGAGATCACACTTAAGTGTACATGCGTATAAACACTCACATACACACACATAGGCACACACTCAAGTGTACACATGTGTACACACACACACAGAGGCACACCCAGAGAGTCCAAGGCAAGGACTTTTATTCCACCTACTTCCAGGTCAATAAGGACACAGTTCTTTTTTACACCCCATCTGACTTTCTTATGAAAATATTTTTTAATGGAAAAGTCAAGATGTATCCTTTTTTTAAGTCTGCTTTTTCAGAGGTCCAGCTCCCGGTTGACTTTAATCCATAGGTCCTTCAGAAATGAACAGAACAGCCTCCGTACCTCTTGCCAGCGTGTCCTGGAGGTCCATGTCTAGGCAAAGCAACAGTGTTCCCTCCTCGGAGACGGAGAAGTCTCTGTGCCTCCGGCATCTGTGTGGGAAGAAGAGCAGTGAAATGTACCCATATACCCTCCAGCAGGCTTTTCACATCAGGTTTCCAAAGTACTGGAGCTTCAGCTTTAGCACCAGTCCCTCCAGTGAATATTCAGGACTGACTTCCTTTAGGATGGACTGGTTTGATCTCCTTGCAGTCCAAGGGACCCTCAAGAGTTTTCTCCAGTTCCATAGTTCAAAAGCATCAATTCTTCAGTGCTCAGCCTTCTTTATGAACCAACTCTCACATTAATACATGACTACTACAAAACCCATAGCTTTGACTATATGGACGATTGGACAATCATTGGCAAAGTGATGAGATAAGTGAGAAGCTTTAAAAAATCCAAAATAAGATAAAATCCAGAATGAAGGAGAATGGGTAGGGGGACATATTTAAAGCACCAGGGTCTATAAACAGAGGGTCCACTACATTTACTTTAGCCACAGGGTAACATGGACCTAAGAGAATATTTTAGGAAACAGTCTGTTTTTTAGAAGAACAAAACCAGACTTATTTTTATTGATGCTACGTTTGTGGCAAGACAACTTTGGGAAAGATGCGCGAGGTGACAAAGAGAAAGACAAAGTACTCATGTTCTAGGTTTCCAATCTTCTCCCTAGAGAACACTGTCCATGTTGGACAGGGTCAGCTATTAGGTTGGGGGAGTCAGGGCGTATGTTTCTTATATGTGAGCAGCATGGCATCCTGATGACCAGCTTCCAGTGTTAACATCCTCCTGGTCCAAAAGGAAGCCCTGTGAATGGCAGGCATTGTTTCAGTCTGACTGCTGTCCTGACTTTCCAGGAGAAGTTGTANATGCACTGGAGAAGGAAATGGCAACCCACTCCAGTGTTCTTGCCTGGAGAATCCCAGGGACAGAGAAGCTTAATGGGCTGCTGTCTATGGGGTTGCACAGAGTTGGACATGACTGAAGCGACTTAGCAGCAGCAGCAGCAAGCAAGAAAGGAAGCTTGAAATATTGGGGGGGTGGGCGGAGATAAAACTTGAGTTACATTAGCACAAAAGAGTATTGAATTTCTTTAGTTTCTGCCATTTAAAGGGCTAAGTAAAGGCACTTGACCTGGAGTTCTTCAGTGAACTGTGGAGTAAATTATGCTTTATCATTGGCAAATGAATATTTAGACTATATGTTTGAAGAGCTTAAACATATATGGGAGAGCAAAGACAACCGTGAACAGAGCCAACTACAGACTGTCCCCCTGGGGGTCAGTTCATTTGATTCCACTTCCTACACAACCATATTGGGAAGTCTCAGGTCTGACATGGGCCATTGTTAATGAAGTTGAAATGCTGCCATCCAGGACACAGGATCCCAAACAGAACTACATCCACAAAGCCCTGACACAGCAAGGAGCAATTAAAACCCAACTTCCTCATTACTGTTTGAGTTTACTGTCACTTAAGATAATATTCTAATATTATTCTGATTGTAAGAAGAAATTATTTACTATAGAAAAATGTGAAAAGAAAGAAAATGGTACAAAAATGAAAAAACGTATGCATAATTTTTTTTTTACTAGAACTACTGTTCATGTTTAGATATAGTTCTTTCAATTTTTATATGTCTTTGTAAAACTATATAGATATATACATGGACTTTTTAAATTCTATCTGTATGAAATCACAGTTTGGTTTCCTACTTTGTTTTTACTTAATGGTATATCGCCAATTTCCCTGTTAATTTGGTTTAAAACAACGGCTATATAATATACAATTGTTTGATCATTATTGCACTCTAAATTCCTCAGTAAACCCACTGTTTTAAAAAATATACACTGTTTAATTTTTGTCACGATAAATTATCCTACAATGAATATCTCTTTAAATACGGATGTGGGTATAAAAGTATATAAGATGTAGATAGATAGGTATGGGTATCGCTAAAGATATAGGCGTAGATATGTAGATATATAATCCATGGTAAACATCAGAAGGAAAACTTGGTGGAAATGAGCTACAGAAAGTTGTAGCAGTTTGGTATTTGAATGACATGCACAGATGCATTGAGAGTTTGATTAGAAATGATGGATAGTATGAGAGAAATAGTCACAAGAGCACTCAGAGAAAATACAATCCTCTGCCTGACTTTGCCGAGACCCTGCTCTGGAGTTATTTGACTCCATTTGTTGCCAAGATGGGAACATTAACACAAGGATAGCTTCCTGAGCAAATGCTTTTTGACAATAAAGTGAAATATCGGTGATCAAGTTTCAGGAATTAACCCAGGGATTAGAAGTATTTCCACATGCATTTAAAAAGTCATTAAGAATGCAAAAATATCAATACAATGAGTTCGCTTTTCTTTCTTAGTCAACATAATGCGTTGGTGCCACTTTTGTATTTATAAACTATAATATAGACATATTCCAATTTCCTTCCAAAAAATTGTACACAAATTCCCCAGTGTATAAAATCTTATTTTTATTGTCAAATGACACTATAGTTTTACATTGTCCTGTTTTTAATTTGTGCCAAATGAAATTATTTTTTGCTTTCCCTTCAGAGTTATTCTTAAATTTGCACAAAAGATTGAATGGTTCTGAATTAAGATAGACTCTGTTCCCACTTCAAGTTTTATAATGTAGGATGCTTTGTGTACATTTAGCATAAAACATGAGTAAACTACAGAATTCTATCTTCTGTGTGTACAAAAATGTTTTTATAACACAAAGAATGTCATCTGAAGTAGCATCCTTAGTATAAAAATGTGTTATAAAAATTTCTGGCATTTACATAATATTTGCATGAGATAGTGCTAAATACCATATTTCATTTTTTCTTTCTAAAATTCATATAACAAATAATCCCATTTCCCAAAAAGATGCATATTTCTTTCACCTGTAAAGCAGTACTCATCTTTTAAAGAACTGAACTTTTAGTTGCTAGAACCATAAAATTACTCTTACTTTAATAAAAGTTTAAAAAATATAAGAAAAACCATTCCTTTTTCTAACTTATGAAAATATGATAACACATTTATAGGAGACTTGGAAAATACAGAACAGAGTTACCTATAGTTCCACTATATATTTCAATTATTTTTTAAGTAGATAAATTAAAAATTTTAGTTGGAGCTTCAATATCAAACTCTCAAAAATTAATAGAATGAATATACAGAGATGTAGAAGGACAGAGTAGACCTGAAAAGCACTATGAACCCATTCAACATATTTAGGACTTATGCAGTTTTCACACAACAGTAGGGTATAAATGCTATTCAAGTTCCCATAGACTGTAAACTAGAAGACCCTGGAACATATCCAGGGACATAAGACCAGGTGCAAAAATTTTATGGTCTAAAAGTATTGAAATCGTACAGAGTCTGTTCTTTTATCACTGTGGAATTATGTTAGAGATCAATATCAAAAGATATTTGAAAATAACCCACATATAGAAAAACAATTCCTTGTACTCCAAAACAGGCAGTGCAGAGAGATTTCTAATTTTCTTTTTTTTAAGTCAGATACATATTTGAAAGCAATTCATCAACCCCAGTGGGTTTTTTCCTTTTTGGAAAGCTCTCTTATGATTGTGTAAGACAATGTTCTCTATGTCGGTAATAAATGGCATTCGTGGAGTTTTGGCAGCAGGCACTTCACTGTCCACGTGAAATGGATGGCGGTCCCCACGTAGATTAGCTCGAGTTACACAATGTCACTGCAGAGATCGAGCACAGAATTCCTCCTTTGGGCCCATCCTGCATAAATACTGTAAAGTTGGGTGTGGGAGTGAGACTAGACAAGGGTTTGAAATGAATGGCTTAAGGGGTCTTCAGAGAGAAGGGTCACGGGGATTGTGATCTTCTCATCAAGATTCCCTCATTGTAAACCCAGCTCTGCTGATGTCTCAGGACAGCTGTTTTCACTGTAGGACCTGGAGATGGCTTGGTGTTAGATGTCAGAGTATAGAATAGTTAGCCATAGATCTGGGGCAAACCTTCCTTAAACAAGAGAACAGTGTGCCTACAGAGACACGCCTAGGCACATGGTTCACTTGCAATGATCCTGAGGGTTTTTACAGAATGGGGTTAATTGTACTCAGCCAATAATGCCGACATGTGCCTCTAACCACAGGGCATGGGGCGAGCTTGCACCCCAGCCTGATCCCCTCTCCTTGGAGGAGCACAGTCCACTCTCCCTACTCTGTCCACTCCACCGGGGTCCATCTGCACGCAAGTTACGCGGCTCCAGGGAGATCACACTTAAGTGTACATGCGTATAAACACTCACATACACACACATAGGCACACACTCAAGTGTACACATGTGTACACACACACACAGAGGCACACCCAGAGAGTCCAAGGCAAGGACTTTTATTCCACCTACTTCCAGGTCAATAAGGACACAGTTCTTTTTTACACCCCATCTGACTTTCTTATGAAAATATTTTTTAACGGAAAAGTCAAGATGTATCCTTTTTTTAAGTCTGCTTTTTCAGAGGTCCAGCTCCCGGTTGACTTTAATCCATAGGTCCTTCAGAAATGAACAGAACAGCCTCCGTACCTCTTGCCAGCGTGTCCTGGAGGTCCATGTCTAGGCAAAGCAACAGTGTTCCCTCCTCGGAGACGGAGAAGTCTCTGTGCCTCCGGCATCTGTGTGGGAAGAAGAGCAGTGAAATGTACCCATATACCCTCCAGCAGGCTTTTCACATCAGGTTTCCAAAGTACTGGAGCTTCAGCTTTAGCACCAGTCCCTCCAGTGAATATTCAGGACTGACTTCCTTTAGGATGGACTGGTTTGATCTCCTTGCAGTCCAAGGGACCCTCAAGAGTTTTCTCCAGTTCCATAGTTCAAAAGCATCAATTCTTCAGTGCTCAGCCTTCTTTATGAACCAACTCTCACATTAATACATGACTACTACAAAACCCATAGCTTTGACTATATGGACGATTGGACAATCATTGGCAAAGTGATGAGATAAGTGAGAAGCTTTAAAAAATCCAAAATAAGATAAAATCCAGAATGAAGGAGAATGGGTAGGGGGACATATTTAAAGCACCAGGGTCTATAAACAGAGGGTCCACTACATTTACTTTAGCCACAGGGTAACATGGACCTAAGAGAATATTTTAGGAAACAGTCTGTTTTTTAGAAGAACAAAACCAGACTTATTTTTATTGATGCTACGTTTGTGGCAAGACAACTTTGGGAAAGATGCGCGAGGTGACAAAGAGAAAGACAAAGTACTCATGTTCTAGGTTTCCAATCTTCTCCCTAGAGAACACTGTCCATGTTGGACAGGGTCAGCTATTAGGTTGGGGGAGTCAGGGCGTATGTTTCTTATATGTGAGCAGCATGGCATCCTGATGACCAGCTTCCAGTGTTAACATCCTCCTGGTCCAAAAGGAAGCCCTGTGAATGGCAGGCATTGTTTCAGTCTGACTGCTGTCCTGACTTTCCAGGAGAAGTTGTAATGTTGGTTCTTGATACATCACTGCTGCTGCTGCTGCTGCTGCTAAGTTGCTTCAGTCGAGTCCAACTCTGTGCGACCCCAGAGATGGCAGCCCACCAGGCTCCCCCATCGCTGGGATTCTCCAGGCAAGAACACTGGAGTGGGTTCCATTTCCTTCTCCAATACATGAAAGTGAAAAGTGAAAGTGAAAGTGAAGTCGTGCCCAATACATCGCTACAGCAGTTTATTAGAGCACATAAAACTATTGGAGTTCATTTAAAAAAAAAAGCAGGTTTTGCTAAAAATACACACCAAGCTCCCATTGGTTTCTGACAGCAATGCCAAAAACACCAGTAATCTCCCAAGAATATGGTTTTTAGATTTGGTGTTGATGCTCAGTTCAGAGCCCGTGACTGTGGGGCATGGCTGCTGGTTCCACTCTAGCGAGGGTATCAGAATGCTTTCCAGCTGAAAATCACCACCAGACCGAGGTGAGGACTCGGGGCAGGAGCAGAGGAGAAGGTTCTGTTATAGTAAAGTGGATGTCAAAATCCGAGGGGCTCCAGGCTGAATACTGCATCATGCAAGAGTACCTGGGTTTGATGAGCAGGACAGGTAGCCATGGTGACTAGGGTGGTGCTGATCAGACAGTCATAGCCGAGTGTTCTCTAGAGGAACGTGTTTAAAGGAGAAGGGAGTGGCTATGCTCTAGCAGCTGGTGAAAGGAGAGATGTCCACTTGATGTGGCAAGTATGGAAACTTGGTGAATTTGGGAATAACCAATTCAGGGTGAGTGACAGGAGCCTCCAGAGGATGGGAAAGGATACAGACTTCTGCCTCATCTCCCAACCAAAACAAATTAAACAGCTGTAAAGGGATTTTATTAGGCACAAAGGGAAAAAAATCCCTAAAAAAACTCTTGGGTTATTAAACCCAAAATTAAAAGGATAATATAACTTACAGGTGGTATCTTTAAAAGAAGAAAGAAATGAACTCATGTATGCAAAGAATAGACTGATGGGCCAACACTGGAGAAAGATGAAGGGGCCGCTGAGTGGGATGCTCTAGCGAGATTCCGGGATGGGAGCTGTGGTCCACGAGCAGAAGCCCTGGCATAGATGGAACACGTGCAGAATCTCTGAGAACTTAGGGAACGAAACATCACAGGACCAGATATAATCACAGAACAATCACAGGCCCTGGGGCAAAAGGAGAGAGTGACTAAGTGGAGGGAATGGGTGTGGACAAAATTTCAAGGAGGTTTTCTTAGAAGGGAGTGGAGGAAAGGGGTGGAGCCTGGATGAGACGGTTGTGGCTTTGGTTTTATTTGAAAAACACTAAGTTGTGGTTCCCGGCTGTGAGAAGGATCTGCTGGTGGCTGAGGCTGGCATTTCAGGGGAGAAGAGTCCCTGGAGCCATGGATCCTTGAGATAACAGGGTTGGGGGGGTAAGGTCTGGGGGAGGGCACCCTGTGAGCATCATCCCAGGAAAGCAGGGGGGTGGGAGGGGCAGGGTGGAAGATGAGCTTGATTTAGAATCAGAGGAGGGAAGATGCAGGTAGGCAGCAAGAGGATGCCATCAGTTCTTTTATTCTCATGTTTTATTTTGCAGGACCCTGAGACTCATCACGGAAGTGATAGAACCTTCCTGAAGTCAACAGCAGTGGGGGGAAGAGCAGCAGAGAAAGGGCAGGGCCGGTCTGACCCCGATGGCCTCACTCCTGGGGACTCTCCGGTCACTTCTCTCCTGGACAGAGCTTCCCTCCCGCCCCAAGGATCTTGGGGTCCCTGGGGGAGACGGGCACGACCCTGCTTTATGAGAGCACAGGCAAAGAACCCACAGGACAGGGCTGAGTCTTACTGTTCTCTCTACCTCCCAAGCCAGGACAGTCATGAAAGGAAGCCAGCTCTATTTTTAGTAGAGTGAGATTTCTAACAGATGTCCAAATCCTTGAAGTCCCTTGGAAATGTTGCTGCTTCTCTGTACACCTGTCAGAGTTCTCTGGTCAAATTCTCATCCCATCAGAGTTCTCTGGTCAAAACTTGGCAACAGGATGTGACAAAACCCAGGACACATAGCACAACACATTTGGCTGTATCTGCACAGCAGAGCCCGTGTGGCCATGACTTCCTTGGAAATAACGGCACAGACACTAAGATGTGTGACTCATTTTACAGATGAGGTAGATCCAGAAAAAAAAGTCGTGAATATTTCAGCTTCTGAAAAAGCCTTGGCCCTCCTAAAGCTATTTCCAGGGAGGGCAAGGCAGGTTCATGCTCCCTGAGACATTCCTAAATAAGGAATACTCTAAACGGGATTTCTGCAGAACTGGGGTGAATGAGGTGAGTCTGAAGTGGAGGCTGAGAACTCCAAGAGACAGATGATCACAGCTCATTATTTTTGAGCCTTTGAGGTCAGATAACAGACAGCAATTCCTAAGAACCAGGTTTCCAGCTAGTGTGCATTCCAAATGGAAGAAGAAATCTATTCTATCTTTCTCCAATAATAACAATCAATGAGTGAAATTAATAGACATGAAAGCCCTCTAGAATCATCTAGAACAGAAAGACCTGAGTCTAGATAAGTTCAAGTCCCAGGCACATAGCAGAAGAGAGAGAAAGGCTGGCTTCCACCCTGGTTCTGCTCTGCCCTCGTGTCTCTGCTTCTTGATAATCAGTGATGGAAACACAATGTCACCACTGAGCTCAGTGGCTTTTTAAAATACGTTTCTTTATTTATGTTGGCGTGCTGGGTCTTTGTTGCTGCACACAGGCTTTCTCTAATTGCAGCAAACGAAGGCCACTCTCTAACTGCAGTGTGTGGGCTTCTCATTGTGGTGGCCTCTCTTGTCGTGGAGCACAGGCTCTAGGGCTCACTGGCTTCAGTAGTTTCGGCACAGGGGCTTAGTAGTTGTGGCTCAGTAGAGCACACATGCAGTAGTTGTGGGGCACAAGCTTAGCCGCTCCAAGGCATGTGGGATCTTCCCAGATCAGGGATTGAACCTGTGTCCCCTGCATTGGCAGGAGGACTCTCTTACCACTGGACCACCAGGAAAGTCCCTCAGTAACTTTTGCAGTCTAAGAAACAGGCTGCTTTAAATTGTTATGTAAAGACAAGCTCATTTCAAGTGACATCTCTGACTTCCGTCTCTCTCCACAGCCACGCCTATTTGACAGGCTCTCTGACTTCTAATTCATCCACTTAACCAGAGACTAGTCAGGTCACTCTCACACCTTACCACTATTCTAGCTTCAAGAGGAGGAAAAAAAAAAAAGCTTTCATTAAAAACTTGGACTTTATTTTAGCTATAGGTCCCAGCCCTACTCTCTTCAGCAAAACTTGAAACATTACAATCTGGTTCCTGGGCAAAGTCAAACATTTCCTCGCCAAGGACACTTGGTCAACAGCCCCCCGTGAGGTCACGCGTCCCTTTGCAGAGTCCCCTCTTCCCTGCAGGCAGGTTCCTGGTGTTTTTCTCAGCACGCCCCGAGAGCCTGCAGTCTTGCCCTGTGCAGAGCCCGACATGATATGGTTCAGAAGCAGACAGAGAGCTGGAGCTCCCTGCTGCCCCTGCTCGGCCTCCCGCATGAGATGAGCAGGCAGATCAAATCAAGCCATGCGGGAAGATCACCTTGGGATCAAAAAAAAAAAAAAAAGATTGCTTACGAACTCATTCTCTTTCCACTGCCTAAAGAAAATTTAGAGATTTCTTTCGTCAGACTCTCCTAGCGCCTGTGGCAAATTACAGACAAGATAATTAATCTATTCCTTGCTGTCAGTGGCCTTCCCCCTCAGTTCAGTTCAGTCCCTCAGTCGTGTCTGACTCTTTGCTATCCCGTGGACTGCAGCACGCCAGGCCTCCATGAACATCATCAACTCCCGGAGCTTGCTCAAACTCATGTCTGTCGAGTCGGTGATGCCATCCAACCACCTCATCCTCTGTCATCCCCTTCTCCTCCTGCTTTCAGTCTTTCCCAGCATCAGGGTCTTTTCCAATGAGTCAGTTCTTTGCATCAGGTGGCCTTCCCTCTAGAGGGGAGTCAGAGACATGACACCTCCAAACACGGGAGAAGTTCTTAGGGTCATGTGAGCAGCCTCTTGGAGCATCGCCTACTCTGGACACCCCCACCTGAGGGTCCCAGGGGTTGTATCCAATCCCACCTCCCTGCCTTCCCCGGGCCTCATATCCNTTCCCTCTAGAGGGGAGTCAGAGACATGACACCTCCAAACACGGGAGAAGTTCTTAGGGTCATGTGAGCAGCCTCTTGGAGCATCGCCTACTCTGGACACCCCCACCTGAGGGTCCCAGGGGTTGTATCCAATCCCACCTCCCTGCCTTCCCCGGGCCTCATATCCACCCATTTCACAGGTACCATCGGTGAACCCGCTGCCAAATCGCTATAGCTAATGTCACTCATACAGCCCAGGCCTCTGTGGTCACACCCATCGTTTCATCTTTACAGCACGTTCCTGATTGCTGCGTCCCTGGGAGGCCCCTGAAGATAATTTACTAGACCGTCTGAAGTCCACCAGCAGGAGCAAGACAGGAGAGGCCCAGAGTTGCTGGAGCCCGAGTCACATTGTCAGGCTTTTAGGACAGTGCACCCCTGATGCTCGTGTTCACCCCATGCTTGAGGATGCCAACAGGGAAGGAAGGCAAAGAATTTCAGATGAACAGCTCATGCACAAAGCTACTGGGCTCACAGATGAGTCTCTACAGTGCTTCTTCATGAAATGTGGTCCTGTGTCAGTGTGGTAGATCAAAAAACCCGAGTCGTGAGACAGCGTGCTGTGTCCTGATGGCAGAGATCACTCTGTGCTGTGGAATGAACCCTGACACGGAGAGGCTTGACAATCTGGGATAAACCCCAAAGTGGAGAGGCTTGACGGTCCAGGCTTCTCTCCTGCCCACCTCAGCTGGATAGTACCGTGGCTTGAGAAACAAGTGTGATGGAGGCTCCCATGTCCTGCAGCTCCACCTCCTGGACCACAAGTTCCCGAAAACAGGGTGGCCTGGCTGGCTAAGAAAATGCATGACCAGACCAAAGCCACCCTTCTGGACTGCAGGCTATAGCTGACTTCATTCCCAGCACGTTGGCCAGAGATGGCCACCTCTCCCCACTGAGAGGCAAGCGTTCTGAGAAGTACCAGGAAGCACCTGGACAGCCAGAGGCAGCGAAAAGACATCCAAGGACATCACAGTTCAATGGAGGAGATACAAGACAACAAGTGTTGAAGCAAAGAAAGGAGCCTCCTTCCAGGGAACTCGTGGATGGACTGATTTATGATTCTTAGGAACCAAGGAAAGGTTATGTCATGGGTTGAGTACTGGTGCGTGACCAGGGCTCTTAAGTCAAAGGAAACCACCTGAGGAACACTTCTTTATGTCTTTGCTGTTGGCTGTTCAAGGGTGGGGAGGAGGGGAAGGAGACAAGAAACACGGGAAGGGGGCTGTGAGGTAGTCCTCTGAGCTGACAGTCCTGGGAGCCCTGCTTTCTTGTAGGAGGAGAGCACATTTCAAATTCCAGCCTCTCTCTGGGACATCCATTTACCTCCCTTTCTCCCTTGCTCTGTGAATTCTTTACTGATGCAGATGAGACAGTTCATAAAAATGCATCATGGACCCATTTAAACTATATGATTAACTGCTAATATGTGATATTAACTTGGAGGATTTTATGGAGATTAGCACGTATAATTATATCTAATGCTATATGATAATTACCTGTTTGGTTGCATTTTAAAGTATGATGACTTGAGAACATTCATCAATCCATATATGGCTCCAAGACTGATAAAAATTGCAACTCATCTTAATTGTTTTTAAAGTAATCAAACTGACATCTTTGTAGCCTAAAGGAGACTGATTTCATGAAGACTGTGTTAATAATATGGGCTTCCCTGGTGGCTCAGACAGTAAAGAATCTGCTCATAATGCAGGAACCTGGGTTCAGTCCCTAGGTTGGGAAGATCCCCTAGAGAGGGGCATGACTATCCACTCCAGCATTCTTGCCTGGAGAATTCCCTGGACAGAGGAGCCTGGCAGGGCTCCATGGGTCACAAAGAGTCAGACGCAACTGAGAGACTACCACAGTCATGTTAATAATACAGTGATTGGAAGACTAATAGAAACCTTTCCTTTTTTTTTTAAATGGGACATTGTGATCAATATTTTTCAAGTGGTCAGTGAAATGTGAAAGGAATGTTTGTACATTTCAGATTCAACATGCAAAAATTCAGCCGATCCCAATTTGTGTAGGCTATTGGTGTACAGAGGTCTCTCTGAAGAAGACCTTGGAATGGGGCAGGTAGATGTTTGCCCAGAACTTGTCTTCTTAACGGGGCAGAGAGTGGAGGCTTCCCATGTCAGGACAGAAATGGTCACAGCTTCCCTGGTGTCTTTGCCTCCCTCTGCTTTTCCTTGGACTCTTCTCGGCCCTCCAGATGCCCTTCTGTCTCCTCCTGCTCAGAGGAACGGATCAGTTAGACATGTGAGTCTCCTGTCATGTGACGAAAGCTCTATTTGCGGCTCTACCCAGACATAGTGCTGGCTGATCTTTAGGTTCACCTTGGGTCTATTTTCTTTTCTTAAGTATTTATTTGTTTGGCTATACTAGGTCTTAGTTTCAGCATGTGTAATCTAGTTCCCTGGTCAGGGATCGAACCCAGTCCCCTTGTATTGGGATCAGAGTCTTAGCCATTAGGTCATCAGGGAAGTCCCCCTTGGGCCTATTTTTACATCCCTTTACTCTTGTAAGGGATGTAAAAAGCTTTACTGTTGTAAAGCCTCCACTCTCTGCCCACTCGCTTGGGAGATATGGCCACTTGGATGTGGAGCTGGCAAGTAGCGGGCAGGCCAGGTAGGGCGTGCAGGACAGACACACAGCTGGTGTGCCGAGCACCCACAATAGGAAACACACTTCCCGTATCCTTCGTCGGGTCTCTTGAATTCTGGTGACTTCATGTATATTTCATATCAGCTGACAGGAAAGCTCAAACAGGAAATGCTCAGTTTTTAGAGTGTTCCCTCGTCTTATTCTGAAGCTGTCAATAAAATTATGATTTCAGTGTCTTTAAAAAATGCAACATATTTTTGTGTCATAAGTCAGGCCTCAAGTAAATACATCATTTACCATTCGCATGAACACTACTTACTAAAATGAAGTGAAATATAAAAGTATGAAGGCAACTCTATTGAAAAAAAGTCCATGCTCAACTTTCTAATTATTAACATGATTACTTTTTNGATTTCTTTGGAAGGAATGATGCTAAAGCTGAAACTCCAGTACTTTGGCAACCTCATGCAGAGAGTTGACTCATTGGAAAAGACTCTGATGCTGGGAGGGATTGGGGGCAGGAGGAGAAGGGGCTGACCGAGGATGAGATGGCTGGATGGCATCACTGACTCGATGGGAGTGAGTCTGAGTGAACTCCTGGAGTTGGTGATGGACAGGGAGGCCTGGCATGCTGGGATTCATGGAGTCACAAAGGGTCAGACACGACTGAGCAACTGAACTGAACTGAACTGAGAATCTGGGTGGCAATCTCCAAAAGCGAGATACAAATCAAAAACAAATGGGGTGTGACTGCTCTGTTGTGAGCCCTCAGAAAAACACGTAGGCTCCTCCTGAGACAAAAGGGAAAAGAAGATGTAATCTCAAGTCAAAGGCAGGACCATTTAATACTAGAGATGTGTTCAATGGATACAGAAGATACCTGTTATGTATCAAACTGAGGATGCTGCCAAGAATCTACAGATAAACCAGGCTACAATGCCTGTCCTCAGGCAGGTTGCAGTCTGGTGAGGAAACTGGATAAGAGTTTCATGCTCTGAAGTCACGGTGTCACTGTGAGAGGATTGCAGAGCTGTGGGTCCAATATGGCTCCCAGCTGGGAGGGAGGGCCCTATGGAGTGAGGACAACTCTTGATCAGGCCAAGAACTAGGGCGCCTTTTACAATTTTGCTGAAAGCGGGGCAGGCTGCCTGATGCACAGACAGTCAGGTTGAGTGGAAGAGAGATCAGACTGGCAACATGACCAACAAAGTGCAGAAGTGGTAGTCCATACAAAGCACCAAAGAGAACAAAGACACGAGTGTTCATGTCACAGGTAACAAGAAGACAAGGTGAGAGGTGAGGATGCTGCCTTGTTGTTGAGATTCATAGATTTTGACTTTAAAAAAGTGAAAGACTTTTACCTTATTCGTAGTTGGTAAATTAGGTAAGTGAAGACAGATGGGGTTCCTAACTAATCCTACTGTGAAATATGACTAATATTAGGAATACTCCTGAAAGTGAAAGCCGCTCAGTCATGTCTGACTCTTTATGACCCCATGGACTATACAGTCCATGGAATTCTCCAGGCCAGAGTACTGGAATGGGTAGCCCTTTCCTTCTCCAGGGGCTCTTCCCAACCCAAGGATTGAACCCAAGTCTCCTGCATTGCTGGTGGATTCTTTACCAACTGAGCTATCAGGGATATTAGGCATTTAAAACTTCTTTCAAAGTTAAGTAAAAAATATAGCAAGTCAGGAAGATGCAAGGGGTCAGACAGCTGAGTGTGAGCAGCATTTCAGCATGAGAAGCCCACAGTTGACACCACCCTGAGGTCACACCAAGTCCAGTGAGTCTGAGGTCAGGTCCCCACAGGGCTGGTGATCACATTTTACCCCACACCCTGAAGAGGAGAACCTACGAAGACAACCATTCGCCTAAAATTAGGGTGCTTAGAATAAGAGCCATGTGATGGTAAATTTCCCCAGAGCCCAGAAGGTGTGAGGAACTTGGAGAGTGTTCTGAGAGGAAGAAAAGCAGTGTCTCCTGAGAAACGAGAGCCCTCGAAGGCTCTCATGCTTTCATAAGCGTACCTTGTGCAAAACAGGAGAATGCAAACCATCCAGACAGTGAGCTAGCAGGCTTCATGTCTGCAGGCAGGACACGTGCAAGTCTTCACCTGCTTTTTTTTTTTCATCTTCTGACCTGCTGTTAATAGTGCAGCTTCTCATCTTCAAGATCTTGTTCCTGCCAGGGCTGGGTTCACTTATGATTTATCTCCACTATTTCATTTCAGTCCCGCCCACTTCAAAGTCTGCTACTGATCTACAAGTCCTTTAAAAATGGATCACTTCTTCGCTTTCAATCAGCTCCTCAGAAGCTGTCCCAGAATATGATTCTAAGCCATGCTTCAGATGGGCTNGGGCTGGGTTCACTTATGATTTATCTCCACTATTTCATTTCAGTCCCGCCCACTTCAAAGTCTGCTACTGATCTACAAGTCCTTTAAAAATGGATCACTTCTTCGCTTTCAATCAGCTCCTCAGAAGCTGTCCCAGAATATGATTCTAAGCCATGCTTCAGATGGGCTCCATAGAATGTCTCCTCTGCCATATTTTGTTAAAAGATTGAGCTCCTCCTTCTCAGATAATAGCCACATAATCCGCCTCTCTCGGGGGTTTGCTTCTTAGGAAAAGTCCCAGCAGCAGTGGCTCAGCACCTGGGAAGCTCTAAAATCATCCCAGATTGATTGCCTTCACTTAATTCTTCCTGCCCACTCTGCTTGGAAGATTGAGACACGAACCCATTGACTAGGGTGCAGTCTGAGCCAACCGGCGTGCTCAGAACATATGCTATTGCCTTAATTTTTTAAAATTTATTTCCTTGAAATATAGTTGATTTACAACTATAAACTAAAAAGCCTCCTGATGAAAGTAAAAGAGGAGAGTGAAAAAGTTGGCTTCAAGCTCAACATTCAGAAAACAAAGATCATGGCATCTGGTCCCATCGCTCCATGGGAAATAGATGGAGAAACAGTGGAAAC